>CAJHZI010000191.1:160000-480000 GCA_905160935.1 Enchytraeus crypticus
TATGACAAACATGTTTAAAATGGTTTATGATAAATATGCTTAAAAATTCACAATTGACAATGTTGAACGGACGACTGTCACAGAATGTTAAAAAGATCATAACAGATCTGTTAAATTCTGTAAGTAAAAATATAGTGTTCGACTCCCAAGTAAGCCTACTGAACATGCATCTCTGAACCCCCAGCTGTTTTTAAAACTCGTGTCAATATCTCTTCTTTTCACTACAACAATGCTCAACAATTAAAGGCGAATTACGAATAATACTTGCAATTAATTAGTTGGAAAAACTACACTCGCAGTACAAAGAGGCTTAAAAATTTAAGAGAAACTCTTTGCGATATTTTTAGCAAGCCGGAAGTGTTGGAGGACTTTAGAGATCGGAGTACGTGTTGTCACTAAGCTCTCGAGATTTAATTATCGACAAACCTTATTGAGCGAAAAAAAAAAAAAAAAACGGTGCAGGATTATTAAAACAAAAAGAACTTTGACGTCGTATCACATGCGGTTTTCAATGGCGCAGAAATGCAATATGTCTGTTAATTGGAAAATGTAATCAGATGATTATATTGTTCGATATTCCGATTTCACGGTGGAGTTACAATTAACAGGTAAAACGGGATACATCCGAAAACATGATTTAGAGTTAATTCATCTGATACTATTTGAATATGAGCACAAACACGGTGTTGCCGAATCGAAAAGTAGATCAAAGCCTGTTTAGCGCCAGTTTCTTGTCTCGAAAATATGTCTGCGAAAATAAGCTTGTCGTTATTTCACTGAAATAGTTACAGGCATGCCTTTAGGTCTACAGCACTAAATTAAAGCATGTGCTATCTATAAATTTACTATCTTAAGGCTAATACTGTTTTCTGTTAAATGGTAGCCCTTGGGTTCTCGTTACTGTTCTTTAACACAGGTACTATATGTGCTAAATGTCGAAGCACACTCTACAGCCTAAGTAAGGAATTTCTATTGGAGTAAATAACGAATAAATCAATCATTCACGAATAATCAGCCTTACTATACATGTATAATCGTATATATATATATATATATATATATATATATATATATATATATATATATATATATACATGTATATATATACATGTACATTTATATATATATATATATATACATATATATATATATATATATGTATACTGCTGTACTATTAGCTTTGCTAGAGCCAATTTTTCTCTAATCAGAATTATCTTTAGACTGGTATATTATCAATACATCCTAGTTCAGGTGGGCCTCAACTGTATGGACATCTAAGTGACAATATTTTTTTTCCAGATGAGATTGATGACTCTAATGTCTCTTGGATGAGAAACGATTCATGAGATCTTAAGTTCGAATCCCAACCGATACATCTCCGATATTGCCCTTTCAGCACGATTGCAAACTTAACTTTTACCTTTCTTATTCTGATTTTCATGCCAGAGTTAAAAGAGGCACATAAAATGCTCATAATTTGCCTTTCCCCACTCCTTCTCTGAAGTGGGACATGCAGTTGTGTAGCAGAGAAATACCTGATTTGATTATATGAGGTATTACTGAGGAATCAATACGAATTAGCCCAGACTTTACGAGACCTTTCCTATTGATAGATCTACGTGTATAGCCTATTCTTTTATTTTAGAGATTTCACTTTTAAACCTTCCTTGAGTGGTCTATGGTATGTCTGTATGTTTATCTATCTATCTCTATATCTCTTTCTGTCTATCTATATCTATCTCTAACTCTCTTTATATCTCTATTTCTCTCTATTGATCTCTATCCGTCTATCTCTTTCTCTCTCTCACTCTCTCTCTCTCTCTCTCACGCTTGTTCAAAATAACGATTAATTTTTTTAAATAGCAAATATAAAAATTGTATCGTGCCAACTGATTAATGAAAAATGCATCGACCGACATCATTACAATGTAAAAAATGTCTTTAGTAGATCAGTTTACGGATGAAGTGTCGTTATAGATGAATTTCTATACTACAATATTTTGATGAAACTACTGTACATGTAAATAATATTTAGCATTTAGATCGTGCAGTATGTAGATTAAGTATTAAATAGATTAAATACTAGGGCAATCAAGCGATATAAAATATTTGATAAACGATTAATCTTTATTTAGGTTTTTTGAGCCTAAATTCGCTGCTGAAACATTTTAGGGGTCAGTGATCTAATTTTTGACGCTATTTCCCTAGTTGTCACAATAATGCTTAATTTTCGCATATATGGGTCAATTGAGCAATGATAGCAGGTTATCTGCTCCCATGTCTAGTGGTCTATAATAGAACTACTTGTATGTATAATACATGGATACTACCTGATAGACAAATTTGGTGTTATCAGAAATTAGTATCTTATATTTGAAATAAATAGCCATTTCTGTCAGTTAATAGAATTAAAAAGCTCTAGAATTGTAATTTGTTCCATTTTAGAAGTTCATGTTGACAAATGAGACCAGTTTGAAGAAAGATCTGGGTATAACGTTTGCATAGAGGGTGCACACTCGCTGACATTGCTGAATTATAGATGAGGCTGGATTCGTGACGTTTCGTGATGTCTGCTTGTGCAATCCCCCCCCCCCCCTCACGTTCCTCCTTGTAATCCGCAAAGATCAAAGTTTAATTTCTGTTAAATAAACTAACATCTGAAACATATAGCGCATACCTAAAGTAAACTATAATTATGCTAAATCCGTTTTATACCTTTGAAATTTTTATTTTATATTAGAATTGAATGCTAGGGATCTACACCTTACCTTTAGTCTCCAATGATCGAACAGTTTCTAGAATCCTACATCCTAATAATCCTTTGAATCCCAGTTAGTTTAGAATTTTTTAGCAATTTCTGGATTTTATGCGCTCACCACCAGAATGCCCTTTCTGTCGTTGAAGTTCTATAAACCTACAGTTCATGATATTCTCAAGATTAAAATGTATAATTAACCGTTATAAATTGTATGTATGAGAAAGAACGATAGATTCAAGTTTTAACGTCTTCCACAGTGGGCTGTCAGGTATCAATTCCTGACAGCCCACTGTGGAAGGCCCAGGCTTGGAACCCTAACGTGCTATTCTCACTGAACCTTTGTAGTTTGAAAACAGATCTTAAGCTTATATGATTGAACCTTTTTAGCCAGAACTGTGAGCTAGCAGACTAAAATAAACTTAAATTTGTCAGTAATGGCAATTTTTTAACAAAACTGAAACTATCAAAACGAAATTTATATATTCTGAAATCAAAATTATTAAATCATATCAAAGATTTTTTAAACAATATTCAAACCAGCGTAGGTCAACCAAACTTCAAAACAGCAAACGAATCAATGAAAACAAAATTCGAACCAGAACAATTCACTTAATATTATATACTGAATTCAATTGTCATATTCATCATCATCATCTTCCCTTGAATCCCAATTTAACTGGGTTCGGGACAAGAAAAGAAACTTTTCCATTCGTGTTTGACAATTTAGTATCAGTTTCTGGATCATAGGTGCTCGCCAACCGAATGCCCTTTCTGGCGTTAGTTTGTAAGTTTTACATCTCTCTCAGTGCACTGACTGCCTACTGGCAGGTCTATGGTATATAATGCCTCCACTCACCTATATCTTCCGATTTTCTATTCATGTCCACATACGAGTGGATCTTTAAATCATCTTACATTCCTTTTGATGCACTATTGTCTTTAAGGGATTCTGCTTATGACGATGTGCTTATGTCAACTTCCACTAAATTTACAGGGCAGGGACGTCATGCCTTGAGAACACAATTCTGTTTGCTCATACAATCCAGTTTACCCATTCTATTACCCGTATTATTATAATATTTATTACCCATATTGCTTATCCATGTTTACCAATATTATTCTTCAACCAGTAATAATATGTGAGAATTATAAATTTTTAATTAGAGTTTTATATTCACAGCACGTAGGAGGTCATACAGAGCAATGCCCTATATGCTACTCATCTGAGACCAGACTCCTGCAGTACATTGCACAGTCCACTCTACGCGTGAGAGCTAAATCTTCTATAATTGCATCTCATGTGGGCTAATATATCGTACGTTGACGGGAAATTGTATGGTGGAAAAAAATGAAAATGTTACAAAGTGTAACAATAATGGAATTAGTAGTTGAGAGAGAGAGAGAGAGAGAGAGTTTATGAGAGAAATTAAAGAATGAGTGGCATAAGGAAGAGAGAACGTGAAAGGCAGAAGAAACAGAGATCGACAAAGAATCGTGAAAGAGAGAAATAGAGAAACAAAGATCTAGAATCATGGGAGACGGTGAAGAATCGTGAAGAATTTAACACTGTAATTGTGTTTTCAGTAAAATAAGTTAACCCAGAATAATATGGCTATTTTTAAATTGTTGCAATTTATGAGAAAAGTGGAAAATAAAGCAATGCCAGTAAGACCTATTTAGAACTGCTTAAGTTAAAGCTGTACTTTATACGACATCTTTGTTTGGACTGTAGTATCTTACTGGAGAAAATTAGCGAACCCTGCACGAATCCACTTTCTTCAGATAACATAATAAAGAAAAAATTTCGAACCTTCGGAATTGAGACGACGAAAATTGTCAGATTTATTATTGTGACTTGCAAAATCCCCCGTTCCGTAAAATTTACTTGAAGGACTTGAAATACATCATCATAAATTTCTTAAACCTGTAAACTGAAATAAATTGAAGTTACGTAAGTTTGCTATTTTCTATGTTGGTGTTTTAAGAAATATTTCTGAAATCTCAAGCTGTATGATTTCATATTAGAGTCTTAAAATATTTGATTTAGGCCTATAAGGGTTTAATTAAGTAGGCCTATACGGCCTATACCCCTAGTATCTTCTCAAAACAGCATGAGAAAGAAATCCAAATTGACTGCATGTTGTCGCAGTGGAAGAGTTACGTAGTTGACGTTATAGGTAGCAATTCCTTTTAAATCGTAGCAATTGATCGATTTTCATTGAACATAAAAACGTAGTTTCTAATATTTCATCAATAAATTTAAAGTCCGGTTTAAATTATAACAGCAAAAATCACTTTGATATAATTAATGCTATATTGTACAATGGCTGATTTATAGAGGCCTTTCTTACTAGATCAGATTCTCAGTTATTTTCAATGCAATTCGTACATTAAGTTCATCACAACATACAGAGGTGGCAGGTATTTGTAGAATTAATGTTACAGTTTATAAGAACCGATCACAATTCTCTCAGATTTCGTCTGTAGAGGCAATAACCAGGTGGAGTGTTCACTTAAAGAGTTTTCCTACTAAGAAACTCATACCTGTGCAAATGTTCAAATAGTGTTATGCGTTAGGTAACGCCACGAAAATAAAATCTTTCCAAAGGTCTTGGGATCAATTCCCGATAGAGCTTATAAGAATGTAAAATCTCTGGCATTCAAAGGACAGGTAAAATGGATAATTGACAAAACTGCCTAATGATTCAATATACGGTAATAAAAATGATAGTTATTATCATAGATCATCATGCACAATAATGCTTGTTTAAATCATGGAAATTAAAGTTTCTAAATGTTGTACATTTTCTCCGAGTAGGCTCTCCTTCAGTATATATATATACAGTATATATATATATATATATATATATATATATATATATACATGTGTGCATCTATATGTGCGTGTGTCTCTCTTAGTGTACTGCCTACTGGCAGTACACTAAGAGAGAGGTCCATGGTATATAGCGCCTAAACTCATCGCTATCTTTCATTTTCTTCTTCATGTCCACATACGAGTGGATCTTTAAATCATCAAGAACGTTCCTTTTAATACACTATTATTCTTGGGGGGATTCTGATTATAACGAGGTGGGCCCCCTATGCCTTCCTCAGCTTCGACTAACATTTACTGGGCGTTCCCTGAGAAAACCACCC
This sequence comes from Enchytraeus crypticus, assembly GCA_905160935.1. NCBI lineage: Eukaryota > Metazoa > Annelida > Clitellata > Enchytraeida > Enchytraeidae > Enchytraeus > Enchytraeus crypticus. Next base: position 165,915 of record CAJHZI010000191.1, read on the forward strand.
TGTTTGCACAAACACACACACAGACATGCATATATATACACATGTATATATATACAGTATGTGTATATATATGTATATATACATGTATATAAATAAATAAATAAATAAATAAATAAATATATATATATATAAATATCCACTCGTATGTGGGAATGAAGAGGAAGACGGGAGATAGAGATGAGTAGAGGCGTTTTATACCATGGACCTGCCAGTGGGCGGTGCACTAATATATATATATATACATACATGTATATATATATATACCTAGGCCTATATATATATATATATATATATATATATATATATATATACAGTAGGCTATATATAAAGTTTATAAACAGTATATATATATTTTTCTAGGAATGGAACAAATTTCCCATATAATTTCCTCGGGGATGTGCTAATAATTCACCGAGGGATGGGGGAAATGCTGACAGGCAGATTTTTCTCTCAAGAAAGCGGTAATGATAATTGACGGAGGGGGCCCAAAGCACGCACCCTTAAGAAATATTTGAGATATTTATTTAAATCCTCATCTGAATGTCCAGTAGCTTTTAATTTCCTTTCGTTTTCTTGGATTCAATGAGTCCTGCAAAATGACTCGAAATACTGAAATGTCAGGTGTAATGTTCGCTGACTATACATGTACACCTCAGAGTCAGAGTTGTACAGAAATAACGCTGCTGCAGATTTCTCGAGGATTGTTAACAAGTCGTAGTTGCAAACATCTACAATTTAGTAAATGCTGTTGAGTGTTGACGCAATTACTAGTAATCCAAAATATCTCCACGGATTTGTACTTTAATAGAATAGGCCTTGATAAATTTGGATTAATCAAAAGTCATTGACATATTTTGCCCTTACTATTAACAAGTCATTAATATGTATATGTACACTTATATAAGTACACGTGTACATATACACGTCGTGTATGTGTCGTGCATATGTACACTTGTATAAGTACACGTGTATATGTACACGTGTATATGTACACGTCGTGTATATGTCGTCTATATGTACACGTTAAGACGTATATATAGATTCATCTATACATACATTAAGAGGTATATATAGATTCATCTACACATACATTAAAACGTATATATAGATTCATCTGTACATACATTAAGAGGTATATATAGATTCATCTATACATACATAAAGACGTATATATAGATTCATCTATACATACATTAAGACGTATATATAGATTCATCTATACATACATTAAGACGTATAATTTTATATAGATTTAGATGAAAATTTCATTGTAAACAATGCCTGCCTGGCGCACTGTTTTAATGCTATCACTGGTAAAAGCTTAAAGCGAAGTTTAACGTCAGTTTCCTAGCTCGAAAGCAATGTCAGTGACGGTCGAGTCCAGGATTTGAACCCCACACGTACTGATTCGCGGTCGAATATCTTACCGACATCGCCACTGACTCCAGTCACTGACGGTATTAATGCTAAACTTGAATATCTGATAAAACTTACACGTATCAGGTAAACAGGAGGATAGGAATTTTAATCTTAGCAGAAACGTTTCTGGCAGTGTTTAAGAGGTTTGGAAGCTGATGTTTAATTGTACTTCTTAGTATAAAGTCGTTGATCTGTTAATGTCACGTTATGTCTTAACTTCTATTAATCTTTACTCTAAAGCTTCAAATGACAATGATATTAGCAGTTTAAAAAGGCATGGAAATATATAGACTGTTAATCTCTGGACTCGATTCAACCTTTAACTACATCTTTTCTAGCTGAAAAAGTAGCTAAACTTTTGACATTTAATTTTACGCGAGAAATCCATTGAGTGCAGTGAGATCAATAATAAACTTTGCAAAAGGTAAATTTCAACTCTTAAAAATGTAAACTATTAACTATTTCAGAACTATTTCAACTATATAACTATCTCAACTCTTAACTATTCCAACTATAAACTATCTCAATTCGTAACTATTTAAACTATTAAATATTTTGTTTAAGCTGACACAATTTCCGGATTCCGCACAAACGGATGTAAGCTTTCCGGTTATTTTTACAACACGGTTTTAACGGGCATCATTGAAGTGGAATGCTTTGAGTTTAAATTCCGCTCACGTGGCACGCGATAAATCAATGAACGTCTTGGCCTCTTTGAACGGACCCTAATGCGCTTAAGGACCTCAATCCAAGTTGTTACTGACCCGAACTGAACTGAATGCAAAACTCCAAAAACGCTCTGAGCGTCTATAGTTGCTTAACAAATTTCGGGATGGCTTCTTTCTTGCAGTCAAATTCTAAAGTTATTTATCTTCAGTTGTTTGCTAAATGGGAGGTCTAAGGTGTCTAAGGTATAAATACTTTTTCGCAGTCTGCTTTCATGCTTCATGACCACACTTTGTCTATCAATAAATTAATCTCTCCAAAGCAGCTGCACCTCTTTCACATTTAAATGCTGTTCATTTTCTTGGAAATATTGCCTTCTTCAGTGGTTAATTCCTTGTTTTTCTAGGTTCTTCCTTAGTCGTCTCTTGCACGTTCAGTTTTGAAATTTATTTTTTTAGTGGGCGGACATACACAGTAAAATCTAAATTGTGTGATCCTAAATAAGAAATTATTTAATAAATAAAAATTGATTAATTTAATTAATAAATACTTATTAAATTAAATTAAAATGAATAAATAGGTTAACTTTTATCTATCAGTTCAATGTGATACGAGACCTAACTGTCTTATATCGACTTATTAAAAAATTATGTTTATGATTGGAATCAATCAGTCATTCAATCAATAAATCATCAAGAACCTATCTCCCAGTTCTTCACTCAAAGGCGATATCATCTACTTGTCAAGTGGCAAAGACAATTTCACTCATTTAGTGTCATACTAAATATTACCTGTGTCGCAAACGGATTATCTATGTCCATATCCTGTTACCTATGTTCATAGCCTCTTACCTACATAGCTCTCACCCCCCCCCTCCCGTGTTACTCCAGAAGCACATTTTATCTCGCATACATTAGCTCGGTGGCTCGTTACTTAACTTAATGGACTGAACAGGCTGTTTGTCTCAGATTGACTGATCGACCGTATCTCAAGCGACATCTTACTGCTGTTCCTTGAAATTACTATTGCAAATATCAAATCATGCAAACATTGCTGTCTCATTCGTCATTTACTGTGACATCTCGTGAGTCTGCTGTATCATGGCTGTGCTCTCACCCTCTACGCAAAAGTTTCAAAAATATACAATTTATTGTATTTAATAGTTCAAACACCATAAACGAACAGTTTTTGATGATTTTCGAGTTGATTGTGATTTAATAAGTAGACACATTAAGAACGGAATATGTTTTATCGTTTCACGAAATTTTCGGTATTACGAAAAATAGTTTATATTAATATTAATTAAGTCAGAAAATTTCACGGTCTTGGAAAAGAATGCCGTTTTTAATTTATGATTGAATTTTAATAAAGTATTTGCTCCATTATTTTGATTAGAAATACCCTCTCATTTTTTTATAAAATATTTTTTGTTGTTGCATTGAAATAATACAAATCTTTTTAAAATAATATTTAACGACTACTTAATGGTTTCTGTCTTGCGCACCTCCACTCCGCTTTTTGAGAAGACTTCAAAGTTCTGAGACAATTTTGAGATTCGGTTTCTTAATGAAATGATCTGATAGGGGCGACACGCTCGGTACAACTGACGTCACAGAATTATGTTGAGTTAACGAATGATGAATACTGTGGGCTTGTTAAACGTATGACATCATCTAAAGCTGTTCTAGCGTATCTCGATATTTCTACAGGCAGAGTTTATAATATTTAATGTTTATTATAATGTGTAATATTTATGTATAATGTTTAATGTTTATGTATTATGTATAAGTTTATGTATAATATTTATAATAATTTAAGAGTTTATAATAATATTTATTATTTTTGTGATCACCATTGTGATCAATTGACCTTTATCGCTGATAATATAGAGCAGGGTAAGTTTTCTAACTACGTCTGCAAAGAAGCTGCAACAATCGACTTTCTCAAATCCACAATGACTGCTGTAGAAATTTTCGTTAATAGAAATAATTTAACGAAACACAATTCAACGGTTATACAATCTGTGTATCATACGTTCCTAACCAAATTGTTTTGATAACCACCATCATCATGTTGTCGTGAATCCATAATACAGCAAGGGCAGGGATACGAATAAACCTTTAAACTTTTCCATTCGTCTTGAAAGGTCTCGAAAAAAATTGTAAAAATTTATGTAGCGTAGGCGTTCACCAGACGAATGCCGTTTCAAATTTGGTAAATAACTGTTAGGCCTACATTTAATACGGAATTACTGTAAGTTTACCGTAACATACCACATAACAAATAACATTTTAAATCAGGAAAATATTTTGTATTACAGTATATCTGTAGAGAAAAGGTTATACGAGCATGATTTCACTTCGGTCGATACCTGTATTAGTGTCGGTTGAGTGAGAGACTTCATGTGCAATACAGCTAGCATTCAGTGGACCGTTAAAATAAATAAGATGTTTTCCCCTCTACTGTTCAGGTCCGCGGCATATAGTTCCTTCTTTACCTTACTTTTCTTTCCAAAACTACCTAAAACTAATCAAGAAATTTTCCAAAAATTTCTACGTGAATTTTCTTCCATTATTTTCCTTTGTAAAAGGGAAAATAATGGCCTACACTCTCTGTAGTCAAACCTACATTTTCATAAGTTCTGTAGCATCAGCCTTTACTGTTTATAGCATGTAGTATAGGCCCTTTAGGCCTAGCTATTCATCTGCATGAGTTCATTTTTACTAATATTATCTAAACTGGTCCATGAAATCGTCTAGCATCCTATGCGTGATTTTTCCATTAAATATTATTCACGATCAATTTTACTTCTACAGTATTACTTCTTCAAACGAACTCGAAACATTTAAAAAAAATTTGTTATGCGTAATTTTGTGAATCTCACGGTATCTAATATTGTCCATCAAAGGAAAAATCATCTTCAGCCATTTAAGCACTTAGATTATCCGTTTACTACTTAGATATTAATTCCTTATACCAAATATAGACATGAAATGGCAACATCACTGACAACCGTGTTCTAATAGAATATAAATATAGGCCTATTTAATTATAGAATGTGAAGCTAATGAAGTCCAATTGAGCTCATCAATACTTGCACGGGTCATAAGTAAATGCATTGATGGCATAGATTATAATATCTGAATTTTTTAAAGATATTTGTACGAACAAACTCCATCAATCAAACAATCATTTTATTCGAAATATTTTTCATAGTTAAATATTAGCAACCGTTGTTTCGAAAGATTCAGTATGGCAGTAAGTTTGGGGCACGTAGACTAAAAGGTCTAAGTTTGACGTCTGTTTCTGCACTGCAGCTGTACTGAAATCGACTTTACAGGTCTTCGACACCTCTGCCTCATATTTACTGTACAACCGTTCTACCAACACATCACAGGTCATCTGAATGAACGGCTTTTCTTAATCTGGTTAATCTGACAGTTTTAAACTACTTGTTTAATCGTTTCAGTAACCTGGTTGTTTCTGTAATATCTATCAACCCAATTAACCACTGGTGTTCAATAATTTGATTGATTTATTGCTAGTCTATTCATATAATTGAAATAGGGGAAGACATGCTAGGTCCTATTGTTCTGCATGATGCAGTTTTCATGTTGAAATAAAACTGAAAGCTCTGTATCAAGTTATAACCTGTTATGACAGGAATAAGGAACAATGTGGTATCCTACATATAATTATCATTCTTTATCCATAGGTTTTCTTTTCTTTTCGAAGTATTTTTCCTTCGCATCGTCTGTACAGTTTGCTGGTCGATAGTTATTGAACCTTCTTTTAGAACCTCTCACGTTTTAGCTGGAGTCAATAGACAATGACGGGTATGTGAGTGGATGTTAAACTCTGCTTAAGTGAATGGTTACTAAAATATGTAAATTAATATTTACATATAAGCTATAACCTTATGTAAGCCATACATATAAGCCATTTCATCATCTAGAAATTACATCACAACTGTGAACCTAGCAATACCAAGTTGCTTTTGATATATCTGATTTTGTTTAATTCTAGAGATCTCCTACTAGCCAGAAATAAACTCTTGAAAACTCAATGATCACTCTCTTGATGAAATAGCAAATACATATTAAACGTCAAACTATTTCTAAGATTAGTGTCATGCAAGACTATCAGCAGCAAACAATCTTTCAAGTGCTTTGCTTGATTACATGCCCAAACTTGTCACAGACAATATTTATCTGTTTTATAACTGAACACACCATCGATCACTTAAATAGATATATCACGAATGTGCTAAAGTGATTGATTCAATTTTATGTGATACTCAAGTGATGAAATATTTCAAACTTAAAAGTACGAAGCTTGTTTCGTAAAGCTGGTAAAAAAGCTAAGGTTGACGTCAGTGTCCTCACTCGAAAGCGATGTCAGTGACGGGCGAGCCCAGGATTTGAACCCGCATCAACTGAGCCGCGGTCGAGTATCTTACCGACTTCGCCACTGGCTCCAGCCAAGTGCGAGGACTGGCTCGTCCTCGTAGTTGGTCGGCACTAACGAATCATTTGCAGGTCTCGTAAATTAAAAAGTGTTAACGATTAGATCATTCAGTCGTATTTCTCAAGCACGTTTTCTTCAATGCAAGATAATATAGTTATTAATACTGTCTAGAGTTTAATTTTAATTTCTAGACAAAAAGCGCTTGCACATTAAGAAAATAAATTTTAATCATGATTTCTCCATTATAACTTTAATATACTTTTATTCTCTCTTGTTCACCGTTCCATATGGGTAGGTGCTGGAATTTTATGAAGACTGGACAATGGTTGAATTATAAATACAGTATAATGGTTGATTCTTGTAAGGGACTAATCGTACCGCATATAGTAAAATACATTGAATCGAGAAATGCTAAAGAATTTTGCGTCTGTAATAAAATTTAATAGCAGAATTTTACGATAATAGTAATAAATTTCTTTCATTAAATGTCTCATTCAATTTCGTTTGGTCCAACTACCCACATGTTGCAACAGGTTTATTGGTGAATATCAAAGCAAAACCTTTACACGACAACAAAGCTGACGATTCAATAAATTTGTAAAATTGGTAAAAACTGAGTTATTTAAAATCTAGATAAAGTCAATTTTAATCAAGAATCGTGTCGAGCTAAGCACCGAGAGACAGATCGTCAAACTAGATAAGAGAAATACATGTACATAGGATATATCATTTGTTGCTACTTATTTTCTATTTTATTGCCGAGTAATTCCGACTATTTCACTATCAGATGTGAGTAAATAACAAACATTGGATTTGATACGGATATCCTTGGAATCTATACATCGCTAGGAGACTTCCGGGTCAACAACATTTTGATAAAACCTGGAGTAAAGTTTCTCACATAAACTGCTGTCATGATAAGGTTTTCTAAGAAGATTGAAGAACAGACAAATCTGGATTGCTCATACACTGCTGTAAGCTTATGCAATCCGACACAAGAGTTCAATCCATGTTAAGTAGACTACAAAAAGAAAAATAGGCATACTTACGCTTGTGTAAAATGACTGACTTCCTCTGAGTCATCCTTCTCTCTGTATCTCTCCCTCTCCCTAAGTGTTCTGGTAAATGACGGGTTCAAGTTGCACATTCATACTCATTTCTGTTTAATGCTCGGAATGTTTAAGAACATACCAAATAAACATTACATACTGTTCGTGTCGTAAAAGGCGACTCGGAACTCAATAATTTAATTGTAAGACATATCAGAAGCCAGTCGTTTCCAAAACACTAAGATAAATGAAGGCGAAACTTAAGTCAACGGATCAGTAGTTGATCGTTGCAGTGCTCCTCAGTGGGGGATCAAGAAGACTTTTAGGAAACGTTAGCAAAAATATAAGATACTATATACTATAGAAAACATTATTTTATTACATTAGAGAAAACAGAGTGCTTAGTCTAATGAAATACTAGTTGAGGGGAATTAAATACGTTACACTTTATGCCGTTGAAATGAAACTTATATCATGGACGAAATCCGATGGGCCTTGTAGTATTCGTTGGCCATGTACTTGCTATGGAATAACATAGGCTGCTCCAGCTATTGATATAATAAATTCCCCCTTAAAACCTCTGTTTAGACAATATCATTAAAATCTTCACATTTTTCTCTTTATTCAATAAAATTAATCTTGTTTGGGTCTTCTATAAAACGCTGCATGTTGTAAATATAAAATCTGCTGAAATTTAAAATGAGCATACTGCACGCTAAAAAAATCATTTTCAATTTTAATACGGTCAACACGTAACCAAAATGAGTTCCTAACTAACGTGCATTTCTCAGGTCGTTTCTCCAAGCACAAACGTTAAGTAGTGCTATTAATTAGTGGCCAACTGTAGGTGCCGTATGTGACCTTTGTTTAAGCTCCTGCTTAATGTCATTTAGTTTAAATGTATCGATTAGTTTTTTCTATCATTAATTAAAATCTATTGTTCTACAATGGCTCTTTAGTTTATTTTTCCGTAATTTGTCCTCTGTGAAGAAATAAAAAGCTGGTAAAACTAAGGTTAACCTCAGTTTCCTCACTCAAAAGCGATTTCAGTGACGGGCGAGCCCAGGATTTGAACCCCGCATATTCGCGGTCGAGTGCCTTACCGACTTCGCCACTTGCTCCAGCCAGTGGCGAAGTCGGTAAATAAAAAATTGAAAGTATAAAAAATAAATAAGAAAATAGTAATTTAAATAAAAGAACAAGCACTGATTGGAAGCATTCCAGGTTGAGCTAACCAAGGTGTGTTAAATTCACTCAAGCAGCGCCCCGGCAATGACTGTAGTGGACACACCCACCACAGCTGATCTCATCAGTCGGTTCATTAGACTCGTCCAGGCTTCGAGGGTCCATCAGCCCTCCTACACCCCTGGGAGGTGACACTGGGGCAGGTCGAGAGGAGGAAAGCAAGGCTCATTGTGTTATCAGATGTATCGCCGCAATCTCTTGCTAAGTCAAATCAGCCGTGGGTAGAAGAGCATGAGTTATTCAGACTTTACCATACCATACCCAATCCAGGTCCAATCAGCGATGGATGAATAGCAAACGTATAATAGTCTTTTCGGACTATATATATATATATATATATATATATATATATATATATATATATATATAATGAACTATAAATATACTATATATTTAATATCTTTCCGGACTATACCATTCAATTATTAAGAGTTCGATTAAAGCATTAATCATCATTTTAATCATTGTTTTTAATCAATAATTAACATAAGTTTAGTCAGCGAGCGAGCAAGATATATATATATATATATATATATATATATATATATATATATATATAGAGAGAGAGAGAGAGAGAGAGAGAGAGAGAGAGAAGAATAATAATAATAGCGATAAGAATAATAATAACGATAATTTTAGACAAATATCGTCTGCCTTATTCTTAATGTCAAATCAGCGAAAAATGAAGAATATGAATCGTTCTGCCCATTCTATTACAATTTCCGATCGGCGATTATTTAAATCGGAATTTTAACGTTACTGGCAATATAACTCAATAGCTAAAAGGGCAATCAGCAACTAGTTGAGTCAGAATTGAGCTCCCAAAAGGTAGATTTAGAAGGAAAATTGCTGTCTCATGTGTATTGAGGCAATATAAACTGCCACGGATTTAAAATGAACCAGTTGTATGGTTAAATATTCGCACGTACTATTCAATATTATTATTATTATTATTATTATTATTTATAATTATAATAAAAATTATAATTAGAATTAGAATTAGAATTATTATTCTAGATAATAATTATTTTTGTTATTGTTATAAAATAATTTCAGATGAAGCTGACACTGATACAATAATGATTAATAATAATCCTATGATGATTTTGGACTGCCTATTATTGTCGTCTGCACCCACTGTTGCTTATTATGACAACACACCCGAGACAATGCTATAATATAAGCCTTTAACTGTTAGATAATTGTCGGATGATGAGAGGTGGTTCCATATTTGAAAGCAGAACTCGAAGCCATTCACATTCCGACAGCAGATGACGATGGATGTTAGCATGGTTAAAGTCTATCTCCACATCATTGTGGTGTAAGCTCACTGGTGTGGGCCATCACCACTGCAGTCGTACGATCCTGAGAGACTCCGTGGCTAATTGGAGTTGAATCTAGACTGGTTCAAAATTCCAGGATTGACCATCACTGACTGAGACTTAGGAAGTTAGGACTCTGCTAAACTCATTAACAAATTTAAAAAACTCATTTTATGCGCACTACTGCAAAGCAGACCTGGTTGTCACTGCTGCCCAAGCTGCTTAGGCTGCCCAGCTGCCTCTTCTGTCCTGCTGCCTAGCTACCTATCTGTCCCTGCTGCCTAGACTGTCTAGGCTTCCCAGCTGCTTCTTCTGTCCCTGCTGCCCAGGGTGTTCATCTCTCCCTGCTGCCTAGGCTGCCTAGGCTGCCCACTCGATGGCTGACGGAACGCTAACTGACAACTTCCTGTATTGGAGGAAATGACGAGAGGTCTGCGGCACGCGAACCATGTGCGGGACACTGACACGTGGGCATACAGGCAGACACACTACGACATGCATCTAGGCGTACTATTGTCAACAATCGCTGATTCAATAAAATTCTTTGGTCTGAATTGTTTACATTCATAAATAATGAAAAAGTTCTCTGTTGAAATTTGTCATGAAATCTCGGGTGAATTATTAGATAGCCGTTGTTTGATAAATGACGCTTCGATGGTTTATATGGAAGATCGTGGGTTGAGCTGTGCTGGGCTTGCAAGAATCGTAAAAGGGGTTATTTGATATTGAAACAATCAACAATTTAGTTTTGTGGAGGAAAACGACATTAGTCATTGTTCAATAGATATTTCCTTCAAACTAAAGCACCGTCACCTTTACTAAGCAATTCTGTTAAAAAGATTTTGGACAAGTCTGAATGAACATTAATAGCTGTTTGCAATACCTGCTTAAACTAAAGCTGCAAATTAAAAAAGAAGTCGACATTCATACATGTAGTATTGTCATTGATATTTGAAATTTTCCTGCGAATAATTATTACATTTTATAATAGCGGAGATTTTCGAAAGCGTTGAAAAATTAAGATCTACGTGGAAAGATTTCAAATAGATGTTTACTTGAATTCAACGGCCATTGATTTTTCTGGGTCGTGTGTCTACACCGGCCGAATGTATTATTGTACAGTAATGTAGTATCGTAAGGCAGCCCATTGTTATAATTTAGCTGAATTGATTCGTAACAGGTTGTTTTAAATTCATTTATTAACATCTAAATTGCGAATAACACCCATTGTTTCTCATATAAATGATATATACAACTACTAAGAAACTTTATAATGCTTCACTCATGTGCATGTAGAATGTAGATAGTCGTGATCACTCAATGAAAGATCTTATGGTGAAATCTGATATTGATATTATTCTATCATTCTCTATGTTTTGAAATAATAATATAGGCCTACTGCATATGTATATGTATAATTCTATATGAAAATATAGTGCATGCATACACGTATATAAATACATGTATGTATATATACTCTACATACATGCATGTCTGCTCAGTGGTATGTCCAAAGTGCATAATCCTATTCACAGTCTGTTGTCACGCTCCATAAAGAGCACTCCATCGATCAAACTGTTAATCCCTCCACAAAAGGCTTTGCCTTATACAAATTTTAATGCAGCTTGAGAATGAAGGCTTCGGAGATACTTTCCCGTTGCTATCAGCAGTTCTTGTTTATTCACCCCTTACGAATGACACGTACAGTTTTCGGTTGGTCTATTCTTTGAGGTCGGCCACAACACGGGATATATATAACGCAATACATGTACATATGTATTGTAGATGTATTTGATATGCATACTCTAGTGTTCTGTCTTGTATTAGGTCCAATATACATATTCCTATTCATATGCTGATTTCACGCTCCTTAAAGATCATTATACCGTTTTACTAGTTAATCACTTCACAAAAGGCTATGCCGTATCCGCATCTTAAAGTAGACTACAGCTTGAGAATAAGACGGCGTCTGAGGTGGTTTCCCGTTACCTTTCTTAGTTATTGCTCAGTCACCTCTTACCATAGATGCAGTTGGTCTCTTCTTCAGTGTCCCAGACTCAGCATGAAGAATGTATATTTATACTGCCTTTAATTTGGGATATTTTTGCAATCATCCCGTTAAGCAACACATAACAGTTGTCCTTGTTGCTTGCCATATGAATGTTAGAAATGTTACACTCTGATCAGCTCGCCCGGGAATAGAACCCACAACCCCAGGAATGACCATTTAAAACTTGATGACGTTAACTAAAGCTCTACACGGTGATCGGTATAGTCTACTTGCTACTACACGGCTATCGTATGGCGCAGCTTCGTTACCTTGACTGAATTCTTCTGTATTTAATTCTGGTGATGGTTGTAGGACGGAAGTAGTGGAGCGAGTGAGAAAGACGAAAAGTTTTATGTCAACATTATACTAACAACAGCAATCTATCGTTGGAGAGACGGGTGCGGATAGGGTAAGTCGCTCATCTATGTTATCATTTTATCTTATTCCCTTCTATCTATCTGATTTCTCTCTCTCTCAATATCTATATATCTCGATCTCTATCTCAATCTCAATCGCTGTCTATTTCTTTCTCTCTCTCTCTCTCACACGCACACATCTCTTTCTCTTGTTCTATTTTTCACTCAATACTTTTCCAGTTCTGTTGCTCTATTTCTCCATCTCATTAATGCCCTCTTTCTTCCTGAGCGATGTTTATTCAACAAATGTTCGCTCATAGCTGGAAACATCTCGTCTATGAGTGATTTGGTCTGACTACATGAAACATTTCAAGTACATGCTCTCTTAATTTCACTTCTCCAACTTGCTCCCACTACTTAATCTGCTTATTCTTCAAATTTAAAAATGTAAATGTTCTTCAAGTTATTTGTAATCCTTCCGTCACTGAATTTAATTATCAACTTCCTTTATCGAAGTAGACCATGCCGTGCATATCACTAGGTTTAATTATCTTCTTCTATTATTTTCCGCTCTTATGTTTTTATCACAATTCTACCGTCTTTTGTTATTCCTTTAATTATTATCATGACATACCGCCCGTGGTACAGAGTTTTTCTTGCTTATTGGCTGCTTTTCGTAGTTTCCTCATCTCTACACATTACATTGGAAAGCACACATACTCTAGCTTGTCCGGATAGTATAATAGAAATTCAGCATCTAATTTTAAATATACACTTCTACTTCTCCATAAATTTACTTATCCGCCTCTGTTTTGTATTACTTATCTCCCTACTCCACCATGTTTATTTATCTCTTTCCTCCCTCTATTTACTTATCTCCCTCCAGTTGCTATGTTTGCATAGCCCCAAGCAGCTCATATGTTAACATATCTCCTCCCTCCCTAGTTTTCATGTTTATTGTATTTATCTTATTCCAGGCACTATGCTCATTTATTCCCTCTTGTCTATGCTTACTTATCTCCCTCCAGCTAATATGTTTACTTATCTCTCTCTCTCGCTCTCTCTCTCTCTCTCTCTCTCTCTAGCCCTCTGTTCACATATCTCTCTTTAGGTCCTAAGTTTAATTAGTACCCTTTTGGTCCTGTGTTATTTCTCTATTGCCTATAAAATATTAACTTGTCTGGCGACAGCCTCCAACTTCTCTTTTTAGCTATTCCTCTCAAAATTTTGTGAACTTATCCTACAAAAGTCTCAAATCATGGTTAAAGATTTTTGCATCCTATTAAAAATTAAAAACAGTATTTGACTGCCTATTAGCTACGAAACTACACTCCAAATAATTTTAGTTTGTTTAGTAGCAACTAAGGATTCGAATTATGTGTCTCTGTGTCGAACATTATATTTACAACTGTATAAAATAATATAGAAATCTAACGATGTTGGAATAAGAAAGTTATTTTTTCCGCCTCCATTTAAAATCTATTTAAAACTTTGGCTTAGGTTAAAAAAACGTAATTTTGGCGCTACAAAAATATTCATAAAACTCTATTACGGCGGAGGAAGGAATATCTCTGATGCAGAGCAGTTGAAAGATTTCAGAGTATCACTTGCAAATGTCTGCAACACTTTCGAATCATAAGAGCTTTCAACATTTTTCTCTTTTCTATTTCTAAACTAAATCTGACTCTAAATTGGATTTGTTCGACGAATTTGACAAATTGTTCACAGCCATTAGCTCATTGTTACGTAACAGTATTAGACCTAAGGTTATTCTAAATTTGAAAAAAAATCGACATATGCAGTGACTAGACTGGTGGTGTCATTTAGGTTTACAGTATTTTAATAATGTCAGTTAAGATACGCGAAGACTAGAGTGATAATTTTATTAATAATATATACTAATAAATGGCGGCCGAATTTTTAAACAATTTTAAAGAATCTCGGTCATACTCGATTCCACAGGAACCAGTAGCTGATTCAACAGTCAAATGATATCTAAACGAGGGTTTAACGAGCGCGACACACGCTCAGGAGAAGTAGAATACATATAAAATAATAACATTAATAATAAAATTTAATTGATGTCGACGTAAACTTTCAGGCACTTCTTTCTATAGAAAAATATATATTCGCATAAGATTGACATTATTTTGATTTCGTCATGATTAAACTCGTGTCTAAACTTATACAGTTAAATGGTTTTGGTCTGCAAAACAAAATCAATATCAATAATCAAGTAAACGAGAAAACACCCACGTATGTAATGTGCTCTAAACCAGCTGTTGGTTTGTCTGGGACAATGTTGAATTGACCTAGAATGAAGCATTCTGGGAGTGAGCGTGTTGTAATACACTGCTACTCAATAACTGGGGAAGGCAAAGGAAACCGCCTCCCAAGTATATCTTTTGCAATCTGCCTAAAGATTTACTTGAAGTTCTGCCAAAAGAATCTTGTGGTAGATGAACCAGGGGATCATGAACTAATAACCTGCTTTTAGGAAGTTTTATTTAGTGATAGCAAAACAAATTACGATGAGGATTACGAATACACTACCGTCGTCGTTGCCATAACTACTGTGAGAAAACTATTCTAATATATATTTTTAAAACTTACAACTAATTTATTGAGATATTTAATTGCAATTAAAATAACATTTTTATGCTCATGGATGTGTAAACATTATACCGGCTATTTGATAGAACTACATGTACTACATGTATGAGTAAAGACTAAAAAAGTAGACACGCATTATAGTGAAATGATCAAGTATATTGATACTTATCACTTTTAAAACCACATGTTTAAACCGTTGGGCAATTTAGACCATTTTTCGTATCACCAGTCCAGTGAATGTGCAAGATTTTACTCTCAGATCAGCGCCCCTGGGATTGGAACCCACGAGAGTTCAATGCACCTCAGGATCTGTCATTTAAAACTTGATGGCGTTACCCCTACGCTATTAAAACATTCTAAAGTCAGAGTAAAAGCCAGTTTAATCTTCTACAAATTGTCAATTACTACCGAACGCAAAAATTTTACTCCACATTTTTATGTGTAAGTTAAACTCGAACGAAAATCAATTGTGGAGATAACACTACGAATTCAATTCGAAAATGTTAAAAATGGCAGGGTAATTTTAGTGATATTTATTTAATAATTTTGATGCAAAGAAGGAAGTAATCTGTAACTTTTTACGTGTGTAGTATTTAGTATCTTATTTATTTACTTATTTAGCATTTTATCTTCTGTATGCAAAGCAGGTCCCAAGTGACTGCTGCGGCTGTACGTATTCAGCCTGTAGCTACGGCGAGTTATGAATATTCATGATTTAAGAGAATTACCGATAATGATGGCCCCTGGTCTAACATTTATTATACAGTACCTGGAACACTAGCCGTTTCGTTCTAGTCGAGTGTAACCCGATGTTAAATCATCAAAATAGGATATCCTGTGCAGCACCTGAAAAATTGAAAAATTGACCAATCGAAACTGCATGCATCCAACACGCTCTGGTTTGAGCCGATAAGTTGTTCTACTGCAGATCAGTAGTGCTTTTGTTAGGTCTTAACAGTTTGTTGACAACCTCTTATCTTATCATTAGCTTACCTCTGAATTGAATTCTAACTTCTCGAATATGCTGTGAAAATAGAAAAAGAACAAGATTGTTTTCATATCGCCATCACTTGACGAATAGGACGTCAAATCGATGCATTAGTGTATCTTTTAGTAAATATACATATATTGTATGTGAATGTGGGATTTAATCTCTTTGATCTATGTGCAGAAAGAAATGCGATGATTGTAATCTATTATATCCTCAAAGATTGAGGATATTAATCTAAATTCAATTACATTCCTCTACTATCGAGTTGCTAAGATTTCCAGAAAATGGTCGAGCTCATTTTATAAAAGTGCTAAAGTTTTATCACTGATGTGAATTTCCAAGAAAATTTCTATGAAAGAACTTGCAAGCAAATGAACTAGACCAGCGTTTCATTCCACCTTTCCTTTTATATCTAATCCAAAGGTTACGTACTAACTTTTAGAAAACTACTAGTAAATTCAAAATTTATAATAACAACAATAACAACAACAACAATAATAATAATAATAATAAGCCGATTAATGACCTCGAGTAGCCGGGCGGCGATTCAGCAAGTTTTGCTTGAATCGTTTTTATCAAACCCATGGTTCTTTACACCGAGGTAAAAAATCATAATAATAATTTCCTACTGCTCTTCGACGTTTCAGTAGTCTGTTCAGTGGCACTCTGGCTAATGCGGCTTCCCAGAGTGTAGAAGATTGAGTTTAACCTCTTCACTTTTTACTTTTAATTAAATAAAGTCTCAGTTTATCTTATTTTTTAGTCCATGGTCCTATACAGCCCAGGGAATTTAATCTAAAATAATAAAAAAAATAAAATAGTAGTAGTAATAATAATAATAATAATAATAATAATAAGTAATACTAATAATAATGATAGTCATCATAATAATCATCATCGTCATCATCATCACAACAACAGCAGTATATCAATATCAGTATTAATATTAATTCATCAACATCAACTTCAGCATCTTCTTCCGACTTCGCCACTGGCTCCAGCTAGTGGCGAAGTCGGTAAGACACTCGACCGCTGATCAGTATGTGCGGGGTTCAAATCTTGGGCTCGCCCGTCAATGACATCGCTTTCGAGTGAGGAAACTGGCGTTAATCTTAGCTTTACCAGCTTTTTATCTTACCTTGAATCTCAGGTTCATTTTTGTCGACTTAAAAAGTTACAGCAATTTCTGGAGCCTAGGCGCTCACCAACTGAATGCTCTTTCCGACCCTGATTTGGATCTTTGTGCCTTTTACAAAATTGCAGTTCACTGTTGGTCTATTCTTCAGTAACCCAGGCTCAGCACGGAGTAATTAATATTAATATTAAGGTTAATATTAATATTAACATTATTAATATTAAGGTTACTATTAAAATTAATATCAATTTTCAAAAAAATATAAACGTTAAACGTTAAATATTTGTCTTATTTTGAAAGAATATCAGATTATTGTACTGAATTTCATCAACGACGACGACGATGACGACTTCAATGACGTCGCCGACGATGAAGATGACAATAACAACGATGATGATGATGCTGATGATGATGATTATTATTTTTTAACCCCCTAAGAAGGGATTCCTTTTTCAAATTTTTATTATGATTATTATGATTATGATGATGATGATGATGATGACCATTATTATTATTATTATTGTTATTATTATTATTATTAACATTTCCAATATTGTGTTCAATCCATTAAGGAATTAGCAAACCGTAAATTGTAGCTGTCATAATGGGCGACTAAACAGAACCTAAGAAAGGGATTTAAATACCCCTTCAGAAGCTATACGGTGTACGTTCCATATCTAACGATTACATTGAGTTTTTGTAGAGGCTTAGCCTACTGGAAGAGTTAACTGGTTTCGCAACAGAACTGAGGATTAAGTCCGACTTTAAGTAGTGAAATAAACTTTAATCTTGCCATTGAGAAAAAAATTGACACTTAGACAGAGATGATTGACCTGTTTGTTGGAGACGGTCATTTATAAGGAAGACTGGAAACCGTTCGTTTAATCATATTCAGGAAACCTGTCACGCTATGATAGCTGGCACTTTTTATTGCAAACTACTTGGAAATTGTAGTAGTCATATAATTTATGACTTGAGACAGATTTGCATGCTTTCTTTGGAATACTGCTCATTATGCAAAATTTAGCTTGTCACTATAGCGTATAAATTTTTATTACTGTACATTTCTTAAATTTCAATTATATAAACAGTTAAATACTTTAAAAGTATACAATAAAGCATTGTCGTTCTAATACTGCTTAGTATACTGCTGATTAAACTAAATATTTTCTTACTGTTTGAGGATATATCTCTAATGTCGTTGATACAAAAAATATAACTCTATTATACTGACTAACAGTTTACCGACTTGCTACAGGCAGACCTAAATAGATCAAGTTAAGTATTTACGTTAAGTTACGTTGAGCATTTTAGAAAATTTTAGAAAAGAAATTAACAGACCCATCGTAAGCAATACCGTTCCATTACAGTAGCTGAAACTGCCTATGGTTTCGACTGTCGTTCAGCACTGTTTTATTCGTTCCTATTTGAGATATTATCGGGTTCAATATTCTCGCAAATAATCTTTGCTTTCCATAAACATGTACATGTACTGTAACATTAGACAAGTAATTTAGTCTGGCAACATTAAGGACATTATTCACATTACCGTTTTCTGTAGAATTAGAAATGTGAATGACTTATTCACAGCTGGATAGTTGATAATTTGGGGTGAAATTTAATTATTTTCAAGAGTTGATCTTTTTTCTTATCTGTATTTAAAGTTGCGCAATATTTAGTAGGAACCGGTGAGCACGCAATTGCTGAATTTTATCAACTTTTCCAGTTTTGTTATGATTCAATTTTTTAAAAAAGATTTAAATTTAAATTCTATGAATTGGAACTCTTCAGAAAATTAATTAGTCCATCTTGAATAAAATACTATTAGAAATATTAAATAACCGACTTCTGTGCACATATTTTCTGAGATCTATTTTTGTAAGCTCACCTCTGCTGAATGTCGTTACAAAATTTGAATGAAGTGGAAAAAAGAGATGACGAAGTATTCAATTTCCGGAGTTTGTCTAAACGTTTTGTAGGGTGGCATCTAGCTAATGATACACATGTATCTATTTTCAAGCTCGTTAACATCCATAATTTTTTGCAAATTTGATTTATTGCAGTTTTAGTAAAGTAATCCTTAGTATAAAATAGCTCTTCTGTGAATACCGATGTCATGTGACTTTAACCAAAGATTCTGTTATTAACAAAGGAAAAACATAATAGAATAATATTCCACGCACAAAGCTATATTAGCTAGTCCCTTTAATAACCATGAAGCTGTTATCTATGTATCTCTCTTAGCCCACTGGCAGGTCCACGATATGCATGTATAGCGTTACCACTCTTCTCTGTCTTCCGTTTTCCTCTTCATGTCCACAAAAGAGAGGATCCTTACATCATCTAGCATTCCTCTGATGATTATGATGATGATGATGATATATATATATATATATATATATATATATACTGTATATATATATATATATATATATATACTGTATATATATATATATATATATCTTAGTGCACTGCCTACTGGCAGGTCCATAGTATAATATAACGCTTCCACTCATATATATATATATATATATATATACATGTATATATATATATATATATGTATATATATACCATTATTACTTATTATTATTGTGTGCGCCGACTGGCAGGTCCATGGTATAATATAACGCCTCCACTCATATATATATATATATATATATATATACATGTATATATATATATATATATATATATATATGTATATATATACCATTATTACTTATTATTATTGTGTGCAATAAATGTTTTCGATACAATTCGGGTATATAATTTCCAATTTGAATTATAATATCGACCACGTATAGCGACAATCTTTAAACTTGCTTATCGATATTGTAAAACTATTGAATAGCGTGATGAAATAGTAGAAAGTAGGGGAAAATGGAATCGTTAACCTCCTATCAGAATGTGGGCCCTATAAAAAAATTATGCTCGATTCACAAAAATGTAGCTCACGACTAACTGATGCAGACGATTTTTCTAGCTGAGTACTGATGTTCTACTTTCCAAAAATAGCGCCCTAGCTTCTACATGTAGGTTATATGGTCGGCTGGACAGACATATCTACATAAAGAAACTTTTTCAGGGGAGGCATTTTTGTGACTACGTAATCAAGTAATCAAATGATCACGTTTTTTAATTGCTAATGACATCTTCTACTGTCAAAAATAGAAAACTTCTAGACATATTTAGTTTGTTTAAATGTATAAATTAATAAAATGAAGCTTATTTAATATGATAGTGCTGGATTTTGCACCAATATTTTGAGCAAACTTAGGATGTAAAAATATAATGGAAACCTTTTTTAATGTTAAATAATGTTACACTTATAAACATATTTGGGTTTTGGCTCCTGCAAAATAATGAATAATTAACTCAATATGGATGTTGCATAGATTGTTGCGCAAATGAAAAAATGCTTTTAACGATGTAAAAATGTCAATATGTGCAATTGAGATACGGCAACCTTTCACCAAGCCGACGATATGCTCTCGGTAATAAAAAATTAAATCATAATACTGATTTTTCTGTGTTCGTCGTAAGAGGAATGCCATTGCAGGATTCACTTAGCTGCGGAATCACGGAAAGTTGAGACGTTGCTTTGTCATTACTGGTCTGATAAACATAGAAATGTTGTTATCGAAGCTTACATGCGTTTCCTTTCCGCGTGATTGATGGCACTAATGCCATGAGTAAAATCAATTATCCCGCCAATTACAGAGTAACGATTTATTGCAATTTAAATGCTTATGAAATCATGTAACGGATGAAATTTAAATTAAATAATTTACTTTCATTTTTGAACTAATGTTACTTTCATAGTTTTCGTATTTAAAATAAGCAATTATATTAGCGTCATTTATATGAATTGAAATTATGTTAGTTGCAATTTGTAGAAAGCACAGTCGTTAGATAGGTTACCTTCTGATTAAATTACGCACTGAATAATTTCCAGAAAGGATATCGCTAAATCTGCTCAAGGCACAAAGTATCGCGCTAAATACGCGATATTGAAAATAATTTTAAAGCGATAGCAAATTCCAAAACGTCAAACCAGAAATAGTAGGATAAACGATAAAGCTAGGTATTACTTTCTCAATCAGGCTGTTCTCTGGCAGCAATTTTCTTGATTTAGAGCCTTTAAAATTTTATGCATTGGTAACCACGCGTCGTATGAAAATAGTGTAAACGACAGAGAGAGAGAGAGAGAGAGAGAGAGCGAGAGAAAGGGTAAAAGAGGTAATTTGTTTCAAGTATTACAATGGTATTGTGACGAAAATTATTACAAATCTGTACGAAAAATAGAGCCACTCAGTAGAAACATTTATAAAAGATACACATAGCTTAATTCAGTATTTCAGAAGCTGTTTTATTTATTTATCGTTTCATTTCTACCATAAATATAGCCAATGAATATAGATTTATAGTTTATGTACATATACATGTATATCTATATATAAGGTTCAATGACTTAATGTACAGTATACACTATACAGTATATACATATATATACATATATATATATATATATACTTGTATATATATACGTATATATGTGTGTGTGTGTGTGTGTGTATTATATTGAAAGTTTAATCTAAATAATTTTACTTCCAAAGTATAATTGTTATACAAAGTCATCTCTAGGCCTACATATAGAAAATTATTGCTACAAAAAGAACTACTTCTAATTTTAAAAACATGACAAGTATTATTAAGCATAAAGCGTCGACTGCGTTGACGAAGAGTATGAAAATACATGCTAAGAAGGATTCGGTCTAGTTACAATTTTAACTACTTGGAATTTAAGAAAATAATCGTATGAAAGGATTTTCTAAGTTTCAAGGACATCACAGAAAAGGACTCATAGTGTCCCTAAGCATCTGGAGGTCGCTCATATTTTTAGGAATTGTCATTTTAGTCTAACTCTTGAAGGGTCCTTTTCTTCCTGTTTTACTTCCAGAAGGGTCCTTTTGTTCATGTCTTACTACCAGAAGAGTCCTTTTCTTCATGTTGTACTTCCAGTAGGGTCCTTTTCTTCATGTCTTAAAGTTAAAACTTGAGCCTGAAAATAATAAAATCTAGGTTACCTTCTGATTAAATTACGCACTGAATATTTTCCAGAAAGGATATCGTTAAATCCGCTCCAGGTTCAAAGGATCGCGCTAAATAGCAAATATTTAGAATAATTTAGAAGCGATAGGAAATTCAATTCAGAGAAGAGTGGAGGCGTTATGTACCATGGACCTGCCAGTAGGCAGTGCACCAAGAGAGAGAGAGGAAATTCCAAAATGTCAAACCAAAAGTAATAGGACAAGGAATAAAGCCAGGTATTCATTTCTCAATAGGCTGTTCTCTGGTAGCAATTTTCTTGATTTAGAGCCTTTAAAATTTTATGCATTGGGTAACCACGCGTTGTATGAACACAGTGAAAACGACAGAGAGAGAGAGAGAGAGAGAGAGAGAGAGAGGTAGAGGCAATTTATTTCAAATATTACAATGGTATTGTGAAGAAAATGATTACAAATCAGTCCGAAAAGTAGTGTCCACGTAGTATAAGCATTTTAAAAAATGCACATAGCTTAATTCAGTATTTTAGATTCTGTTTTATTTATTTATATTTTCATTTCTACCATAAATGTAGCCATCGAATATAGATTTGTAGTTTGTGAACATGTATATAAGGTTCAATCACTTAATGTACAGTATATATATATATATACACACACACACACACACACACACACACACACACACACACACACACACACACATATATATATATACTGTATATATATTATATATATAGTTATATATTTATATATTTGTGTGCATAATATTTAAAGTTTAATCTACAAAATCTTACATCCAAAATTTTTAAGTTTTAACGAGCCTCAAAGGTTGGAGAAGTTCAAAAATGTACGGCGATAAGATGCACTATTACATATGAAATACATGTGCTTCTTAAGAAATCAGTAAATCATAATTTTAACCATAATGTCAGTAAAATAAACAAATATAAATATAACAAAAATAAACATGTGGCATGCTAATCAATGAGGTAGTCGAATCATATACATCTAATTTAAAGAATCTAATTTAATAAATTTAGGCCTAATTCTTCTTTTGCCGTAGAATTCGCCACACAGAGACGTTAGCAATAGTAAACTTTATGTCAACTTGCAATTCAGTCGTCAGGTTTCCGGAAGCCATAGATCTTCCTTGAACTTGTTTCTTGGACTTCCGGGTTCTTACAAAACTTGCTCATTCGTGCTAATCCAGGAACTGAGTTCAGAAGGTCAGATTGGTTTATTGCTTGAAGTGACAGTTTCGATATTCAAATACAGTTAAATACTTTCAAATACAGTTTAGTAGCTTGTCTGAATTTACCAGTATAACTCCACCCAAACATAAATATAGGTTTAGTACAGTGTAGCTAATCATTAGACAGATCTTGCGTAAACATTTCATTTTCATTTTTATCTTCATTTGAAGCACATCGGCCTTTGCTTTCCTATGAGCAGTTCCATAGGCAGTGGAAGACCTATCTCCTCCATCTCTCTTTTCCACCCAGTGTCCATGAGCAGCGACCTGCGCCTAAACCTCCTTTTCTTTAATTCCCTTTACTTTGGACTGATTATCTGGATTTTGGAATTTGCACCGTTTTTGGACCTTCTTTTTGCTCGCCGGCTTGATTTTGTCTCAATAGTGCTCGATATTGTCATTGATGACTGTAGCACTTTAATTGTTGTTATTATTATTATACTGGCATATGCAAAAAAATTCAATGAAAAATTAGAATCTATCTGTCTCAGAAATGAATTTGATTTCATTATTTTTAATTTTTAAGTAGCGGCTACAATATGTTTCATCAAAACGGCAAAAGTGCCTGAATTCAAAGCATTTGATAGAACTGGCTTTGCTTTGAATTGAATACAATAATAATAACAATCGCTCTAGCATTGGCCTGCAGTCGACACCTGACTATAATAATTCGCATAGCAGCTGTTGATTTACATGCAACATGTGATGAAATACTTTAAAAATTAATGAGCTAAAGTAGCAGATTATGCACATTGTAAATTGATAAATTACAGTTAAATTTAATAACAAATACATATATGATTGGATACAACAAAACTAAATAAAAAAGCTCATATTAATGAATATATCTCAGAATGTGAAATTGTTGTTTGTTAAGTGTAAGATTAGTCATTTTTGTATTTAGAGCTTACATTCTTAATTTCTTAAGAACACGATCTATTATTGCATATTTCTGCTATCAGAGACAACTGCACTTTATTGTGCATGCAGTATGTAAATAAAGAGTATAGTGGTAATAAAGAATAAAATAAATAAATAAATGCATGTAGAATAAAGAATAAATAATATTCATTCTCTTCACGTGCACTAACTACACGTGTCTGCAATACCTCACCTCTTCTTGCGAGCAGCCATACCATAGCGCTGTCAACGAGACATTCACTACTCCAGTGGAAGGTAACAGGACTCAAGTCCAGAACTGTCCGGGCGAGTCCTACGAGGCGAAGGATATAGCGATCCTTGGAGAGGAAGTGGAACAGGATGGGAGGGGTTGGGCTAAATCCGGGATGCTTGTAGGTTTCCGCTACCGTTCTTCTGCCTCCATTCCATACCCCCCACCCAGACAAGTCTCGCAGTGTTTAGGGAAAATAGCTTATTATATTGTAAGTTCCTGTTATGTAATATTTTTATGCAAACATTTAACGTTCTTTCCAGGCCAGTTTCACAATTAGACTCCTGCCCTGCAACTACTTAAAACATTAATATTCGTAATTTCGTACGTATGTATTAGTTTATTATATTACCATCACTCGCTTAGACTGGATTAAAACGTGCATCTTGCGTATTTCGTTGACCATTTTAGTTAACGTTTATGTAAAATGTTTACAGATATATTTAAGGCAAAACTGCCGAACACTTTGATACCGAGATTGACACTAATTTTAATTTTATTTAAGATTTTAAATACAACAATTGATCAGTGTAAATTTTCAACTCACGTTCGCACATCTGAATCTTTAGCTCACAACAGAATCTCTAAACTTCTCGCGTCATTCGATTGTATTGTTTCGTAAATCCAATTGTCGCATTTTCAGTCCTGTGCTCAATTATTTTCTTATGCTATACATGTACTTTAAAATCTGTACTCGTCACATCGTTATTACTTTCATTTACGGTTACAATCTCCGTCACAAACTTGTTCTTTTCACATTGTCACTTACACCTACTATCACATTGTCACTAACACTTACTATCACATTGTCATAGACATGCATTAGTCCCACTGTCACATTCACTGTCACACTGTCTAATGCTTAATGGAGTATATCATGCAAAAGCATCTCTGTCCTTTACAACAGTTACGTACAATAATACAAGCCGTATACAATCTAATACACATATTAACATGCACTACAATGTAAAAACCTATCATAAACTCATAGCTAAAATGCTATAATCTAAGTGTCACAGACAAGCACTTGTCACATTGTCACTATGACAGTCACACTATCACACATTTGCGCATACATATTGTCACATTCACTGTTGCACTCTTACAGACATACGCTTGTCACACTGTCACATTTGAGAATTTGACACTTTGTCAGATTGTGAAGGAAAGTTTGTTCTCTCTCGTAGCATAGTTTCACTGGTCACGTTGTCGCACGTGTAAATTAGTTTAGCTGCCCGTGACAACATGACCGATTCACACCATTAGTGTCACTATGACAACCTCGCTCACTATTCATAACTGTGTTTTTTAGTTTCGCTGGTAGTTATTCGTTATTTTTGGTACATCGTTTGATGTCGTCTCTTGCTCAACATCAGAGCGCATCGGTTAGTTTGGCATCAGAGCTTTAAGGCTACTATACATGCTACTGCTGATATCAGACCAGTGTCAGTGTGCTAGACATCAAAGCTTCGTGTGACGGTTTAATTAAGGAACGAGTTCTTTGTGCTTATTTTAGGCACTAGTGATTGTACTTTAGAAAACAGTTCTTGGTTCATATAGAGCTGGTAGATCTAGTGTTAACGTCAGTTTCCTCACTAGAAAGCGATGTCAGTGACGGGTGAGCCCAGAATTTTAACCCCGCAAATACTGA
This sequence comes from Enchytraeus crypticus, assembly GCA_905160935.1. Lineage (NCBI taxonomy): Eukaryota > Metazoa > Annelida > Clitellata > Enchytraeida > Enchytraeidae > Enchytraeus > Enchytraeus crypticus. The sequence continues at coordinate 192,374 of CAJHZI010000191.1, forward strand.
TCCGCGGGCGAATATCTTACCGACATCGCAACTAGCTCCAGCCTCTGGCTCTATCCACTGGCTCCGTATATTTGGGACCACAGCTTTAAAAAAAATTCTATAACTTTTAAAGGATTATGCCATTACGGCTCTATCTGAAAGGCCTATGTACTTAGCGGCACTTTGAGGTGCATTTCCAATGTATCATGCTTGTCATGTGCAATTTAGCATCCTTGTATACTGTATGATAGCATTTTTCATGTCCATTAGATTAAATTTATATTCTATCTGCACTATTTTATCTGTCATTGACATCGCTTCCGAGTGAGGAAACTGACGTTAACATTAGCTTTACCAGCCTTATTAGTTGAAATATAAAAGTATTGAATGTCTAAGACAATGTATCGAGTGCTAATCAAACTTTCTTAATATCCTTTTAATTTTTGATCGTCATTGGCTCATTTTTGTTGGTTTGGCCACGGAGTCTTCAAAATAAATCGTATTTGTGCTACAGTTGTTTCATCCTTGTTTCGCAATTTATCACCCTTGAAACGCTGTCAATGCTCCGAAGTATGTAATGCAATACATGGAGTTATCCAGCGCGTGTGTGTCGCTCAATAGTACACCCGTCTTGCATCTGGATTGCTGACGAATATATCAGCCTAGAGTGCACGCGACGTAAAGTGCGACAAAGTACTATGATTCATACCAACGTCCGAAAGGGCATTCGGTTGATGAACGCGTAGGCTCCAGAAAGTGCTACAAAATTTTCAAAACGAATGGAAACGTGAAGGTTTATTCGCATTCTGTACCAAGCTAAACAGGAATTCAAGGGATGATGATGATGATAATTATGATGATGATGATAATTATGATGAGGATAATGATGATGATGATGATGATGATTAGGATAATGATGATGACTATGATGATGATGACGATGACGACGATGATGATGATGGTGGTAGTGAGGAGGATGATGATGATGAGAATAACGATGATTATAATGATGGCGATCATGATAATGATTATGATGTGTGTAGAATACAGCGCATAGAGAAGCTTTCGTCTGGCTAGCTCGCTAATTGCTTCCAACTAGTTTAGTTGAACTGAGATGGAGGGAGATATTTCGTGACGCCCACTGCTCCAGTTAGCTCCAGTTAGGATAGCGTGTTTACATGTATGACTCAGTGAATCTGAGAGTATTTGACTGCATCTCTGGGACTTCGGAGAACCCAAGACGAGATAATAACAAGTAAAAAGGGGGGGGGGGGTCTGGCTGTCAGGAGATTCAGAAGCTTTTTTCTTGATATTTTAAATTAGTATGTCCTTTATATGTCGTACTAGAGCAAGTAGAAAAAACTAAGCTACTGAGGATAAAAAGTATTCTATTTAAAAGCAGTGGCACTGATTATTTAAAAATGAATTATTTTATTCCTTGGTAAGTCTTCAAGACAAGACTTTATACAATGTGTTGAGTACAATGAAGATTTAAAATCTAATTACTAAATTAAGTAAAGAGATTTCAGGAACGTTTTTATAGACAATGCACCTGCACGTAGTTATAGAACGGAACGCAATATGAAATGCACGGATGAAAATGAATTAAAATAATTCTCGATAGAGAAACATCGTAACTTGTGTAAAGCATGCATAGAAAGTATGCTGTATTATTTATTAGAGTCTTAAGTACCTAATTTCTATATCCGATAACCTACATCAAAAATTTCAGCATTGTTGACAATCGCCACCTTTCCTGATCGATTGTGATAGTTTCGAAAAGGTAAAGTTCCGTTTAAGACATCTGAGACACTAGATCTCTTAGAAAAATCTTAAATATTCATTATTGCGATCACTTCAAAAATGAATCAGTGTTTGAAAGGTTTGGACAAAGAAAATTAGATGACATAGTTTCTGAATGAAGGTTGAGGTTATTGAATCTCTTGTTAAGAATGCATGAGGATGGATAGCCTATGCAAAACTGTAATTAATGAAAGCCAAACCATGGAAAACGTAAAAGAGGAAGACAGAGGAGTACTTGGTTCGACATGATCAACAGAGATTTGTGAAAATTGAATATTTCATGGGAAGAAGCTGTGAAGACAGCTTATGATAGAATTGTATGGAGGAATGCTGCCGCCCTATGTTCTGTTCAGAGCGCAAAGAACTGATGATGAATGATGAAAGCTCCGTTTAACGCACTATTCTGTACTACAAGGGACGCTACAGAAACGTTTTGTATATGATTTTCACATGTATATGATCTCGTGCCTATAATTCAAGAGTTCTACCTAATCTGCTATCAAACCAATCAATAAACTGTTTTCCATTACTACATCCTCCGATTATACACGGATTATAAACGGGAGACTTTTCTCTAGCTAAAGGATTTACTATTGCATAATTTAACTTATCTCCTATAGAGCGAATTCGCCGCATATTCTACAACAGTGTCTAAGAATAGTCCACCGTCGAATCTTTATCGAAAGTAATTTCTTTATACGACCCTGAGCCATACAGTTTCGTTCTCATAAGATTTTAATGCCGCGAGGTAGCGGAAAGATCTTGCATGGTTGATGGCTTCATATTACGTCGCAATATTCCATATAACTATGCCTGTAATAAACGAAGCGTGAGCCCTGCCAGTCGAGTATCATCATCGTAATGAATAAATAAAGCTATAAAGATAACTTTAACGTCTGAGTTCCTAGCAGAAGTGTGCTATCAAAGGCGGTCGTCTGGATTTCGAATCGATGGCCTCTTACTTGTCTGGCAAGCTTGGAGCTAAACTCGACTACCAATCGATATAATCTTTATGTATTATTATCTTACCTTTTCATTATCGTAGTTTGTGCAGTGGTGGAATTGAGCTGTAACCCATGGGAACGCCGTTCCCTTATCTTTTTTCTGATGAGAACTGCGTTCCTGTTAGAAATCATTGAACTTAGTAGGAACGGCGTTACCCCTGCATTTCTTTTCTTTTTGGGATAGGATGGCTAACACAAAGAAGAAAGGAAAATCACAAGAAAACCACTGATTGTGTGAACAATGCTGAAGTTTTTAAGTAATGTTGTATTGCCGATTAAGCTGTAATAGGCATGGCCTACTTAACAACTTATCTCATGGTAATTCAACAACTTATCTCATGGTCTTTAAGATTTTAGGGTTTATCTGCGAGGCTGCGAGATTGTGATACTGACCCTTGTCAGAAACAGATTCAAACAGATAACTAAAGTTTTTAGTATAAAGCACCTGAAAGCATACTTAAAATCATACTTATTATACTAAATCATACTTATTATACTTAATCATACTTATTATACTAAATCATACTTATTATACTTAATCATACTTATTATACTAAATCATACTTATTATACTAAATCATACTTATTATACTAAATCATACTTATTATACTTAATCATACTTATTATACTAAATCATACTTATTATACTAAATCATACTTATTATACTAAATCATACTTATTATACTTAATCATACTTATTACTTCCTTATCATACTTTCATTTCTTATTACTTCCTTATCATACTTTCATTTCTTATTACTTCCTTATCATACTTTCATTTCTTATTACTTCCTTATCATACTTTCATTTCTTATTACTTTCTTAATCATATTTATTTTAATCATAATTTAACGTTCCCACCATTTCCACTAACAAGAAGTGCCTAAATGGAACTGGTTTGAACGCTAGTCTCACTGGGCTGTGTTAGTGGCTTGTTGGCAAGTTGTTCGAAGCTGATCAATAGGTACAGGTTTCAAATCCAGTTCTTTTCCTGTCACCGACAAGCTATTCGAGCAGGAAACTGACATTTAAACTTCGCCAAGCCTTAGCCCAGGCTAGCTTTAAAGATAAGGGAAGTGTTTGGAACGCTGTCCAAAAATTATTATATGGCACAAGACACACCTTTCATTTATAATTCCACCACTGATTATAGATATATGAAATTTAATTTTTATTTCCGCTTAAACGTTTAATGTATTATTAATATATGATAAAATAATAGTATCTCTAATCATGAATGGCTTTTCTACCATTTCATATTATATCTTAATAAGTGGAATACCGGCAATATACAATATATGCAATCATGCCAATCGTACATCAGCGTCTCTGTTACCATTACCATAATTAAATAAAAAGTATTGGAGTATTGCGTCATTATAATTATTCATCACATATCTTATCATCATTATTATTATTATCACTATTATTATCATCATCATCATCATCATCACTATCACACTATCATCATTATTATCATCATCAGCATTATCATCATCATCATTATCATCATTGTATTTTGTCATGTGAGGTTACAAGTAATTTGTAAGCCCGTTATCACAGATTCAGTTCAGAGGGGAACTGAAGATGTTGCCCTCGGTAAGTCATTTATCTCGGTTTACTTCGTTGCTAATCTTATGCAATCAAGTCTACTGTACGAACCCCGTAGCTGTTTCGATTTAATAGACTCCAGCAAGACTTGAGCATTTAACTTGATGAGTGGATTTAGCGCAATCGGTTAAGCTGCGCGTTAATTTAATGAAGTAAAGCCACGTTTCGCGCGATTAGTACTTTGTGGGCGACCAGTTGGAGGATCGAGCGAAGAGAGGTTTGAATGTAAATAATCCCGAGGTGTTGGAGTTTATTCTTAAATCTGCGCCGGCTGCTATTGGAGCGCCAATAAAAGGTAACGATTACTAATAACCATAGTAGGGAATAGGTGGATATGACGAAAACTATAAAACCAGCAACCATGAAAGGAAACTATGTAGCACATGTGTTATTTCGTATGTGTAACAATACGAAATACAGGGTGAGTAAAAAAATGATAACACCTGCAAAAAGTTTGAATATCTCAGGCTATTGTTAATATTTGTAATTAAACTTTTATCAATTAATAAGGGACTAATTTCTGGTGGGGTGACCAATTTTCATCCATTTTGGTGCATAGATTGTCCAGTTATGCAAGTTTCATCAGAGCAACCCCCCATTTTTACCTTAAAATGGCGTTTGCTACAACGGTAAGGGCAGATTGCACTTCATTGACGAGAAGGTAAGGTTGAACTTTCAGTATTACGTCAGTACTTTGCTTCCGGAGCTGTTTGATGATTGCCATGCTCTTCTACCAAATGGTTTCATCTTTCAGCAGAATGGTGCTCCGGCTGGTGCATCTCGTCATGCACAGGAAAGGATCAGCGAGAGAAACCCGGATTACATCAAGAAGAATGAATGGCCTCCAAACTCACCCGATCATAATCCTCTGGATTATCATACCTGGGGAACCATGCTGCATCTCTATCAGAAACACCAGGCGAAGCCTAAAAACAAGACAGAACTGCAGGAGGTGCTTTACGCCATTTTTAGGTAAAAATAGGGGGATTGCTCTGCTGAAATTTGCATAACTGGCCTGTCTATGTACCAAAATGGATGAAAATTGGCCACTCCATCAAAAATTAGGCCCTTTAGTAATTGGTAAAAGTGTTATTGTAAAATATTAACAATAGCCTGAGATATTCAAACATTTTGCAGGTGTTATCATTTTTTTTACTCACCCTGTATAAAAAAATAAACTACGATATTGAAGATGCAACTTTTGATTAACTAATCAAAGCATTACAATCTCAGCCACGAACTTGATAGCATTGAGCAAAATATTGCAAGCACTGGCCGGGTCATATAGTAGTAGACAAATAGAAGCAAGTGCGCAAGTACTTGAGTCTCGAAAGCAGAGTGCATGCAGGTCAACATACATAGGCCTAGTGCAGCGTCTCGAAGTGGAGGCTGATCGTTCCGTGATACTGTTAAGCGTTGACTATCACCCTCGCGATGAATGGATTAGCCAAGCATTAGCAGCATTATGATTTGTTCTGTCTTTAGTACCTGTCATCTGTCTTTATCTTCTCATCGTCTCTTTCATTGAACCTTTCTCTCGCAGTTCTGCTGCAGCATATCTGTTTCTATTTCTCCCTTCCTCTCTTTCTTTCTTTCTTTCTTTCTTTCTCTCTCTCTCTCTCTTTCTCTCTCTCTCTCTTTATATATATATATATATATATATATATATATATATATATATATATATACATTTGTATATATATATTATATATATATATGTTTTTTAATCTGTTTTCTAACTGTTTTTTATCTGTATTCTAACGGTTTTTTGTTCACCGGACGGGTATCTTTTAGAATCTTTTTCTTTCTCTTCAGCACATGTTTTTTAAGATCGTTTGGAGTGAATCGATTTGTAGTGACATGTGATGAGGGAACAACCCTGATATCATCCTTGTATGAGGAAACGGACGTTAAACCTTTATTTGTTATTTTTATTTATATCCTCTGTCTCTATTTCTCCGTCTCAGAAATATTTCTATGTTATGTTTATCGTCGATTCTTTTTTTATCTTTTCACCAGCTCTCTCTCTCTTCTCCTCTCCCCCCCCCCCTCTCTCTATCTCTCACTATATCTCGTCGCAACTCCTGCTTTACCTGTTCAACAGCTCGCTATTCTCTCCTCTCCCTCTCTTTCTCTCTCTCTCTCTTTGTCTGTCTCTCTCTAACTCTTACTTGATGTCTCTGACTGTTTCTCTACAACCCCTGCCTGCAGTCTCTTTCTTCACAACGCTTGTATTTTTTCACCAACTCCGCCTTTTTCTTTTTCTCTCATTCTACATCACGGATTCTATTTCTGCTCTCTCTTTCTCTCTCGTTTTCTTTTTCTCTTCTTTCTCTCCCTCTCTCTCCCTCTAATATATCTCTCTCTATCTATCTATCTCTGTCTCTCATTCGCTCTTAATATCCTCCTCTCATGTCATACTCTATATAATGTACTTCCTATATATGTCCTTTATATTGCAGATCTTTCATCTCCCATTATTTATAACTCTCACATTGGACTCTATTTAAAATTTTCTTTTCCTCTCATTTAGTTCTCACCCAACTTTTAAGAAGCTTAACTTTTGAAAAACTTTGGTGATCTAAATAAAAAATAAAAAAACTTCATCACTATGTGTTGAAGTCAAAAATATACCGTGTTTTTAGAGTTCTATATACTAAAGTAAGTGTGATTATGCTGTAATATAGCATTAATCAATTTTATGTTTAATAACGCAACAACAGTTAATTGATGTTTTCATTGAGAAATTTAATGCTCTCAAATGTAAGCACCAGTTGTTAGATACACGTGAAGAGTCTTAACAGCACTTAAAATAAAAGTGATCGTATGTCACAAGAGCCTTTTAGCATAAGAACTTAACCCTCGGTTCAACCCTTTGAGCTGTTTGAGGATTCAACACAATATATAGTGATATATTATGTCCAAGTTATAATTTATGTCTTTCTTACTCTAGCGCTGTGCCACGAAACAGGTTCAAGGCGCATATTTACAGTCTGCTTTCACGCTCCATAACAAGCGCTTTATCGGTGAGGAAAGTCCCCGTGAAGAAGAGCTTGCCTTAGCCATTCCTTTTGCACAGTACTCGCCTGCAAGCTTGGAAATAATTGTGTCTGGGGTAAATTCCCGTTGCTTTCAGCTGTTCTTGTTAAGTCACCTGTTAGGGAAACGAGCAGTTGTTTTCTATTTCTTATCATATTTATTTACTGTTTATCTGCACCGGCTCTCTCAAGAACTTCCTAATTTATAATTTTGTTTTATACACACAAAATAAGTTGTGCATATTTTAATACTGTATACAAATTATGCTACAACAAATACTAAAATATAAACTGTTATAATATGCAGTCATAAACAAGAACAGAAATAAGACAAGCAACTTGAATATTGAAAATGAGCTTTGAGAGAAGAGAGAAAGAGGAAATTTAAAGAGAACTTAGTAAATACATGAGAAGTTAGAAATAGTTGAATATTGTAAGGAGCAAGTGACAGAGTCGAGACTGTATAGAGAACGAATGTCAGCCTGGGATCAACGGGTCACACAGAAGTCATTACTTAATGAAGTTTATGTCAGTCAGCAAAACTCTTCTGATAAATCTCCTGTCTCCGAGAATTCTAAGCTTCATTCAACCATTTCCTCTCTCAGTGTCTTTATTAGCTGTCTTCTTAATACCATAGATAGGCATTATTGGAAATATATCATTATTATACAGGTAACAATATCCAATTTGGTATTCTAGAAATAGAAACCAATAATTGATAAATCCAAGTAAATGCAATAGTCTCTCAAAAGTATACAAAACCCAGACAAACACAAATTTCTCGATATCTCTCCTCTGACACTTCGAGAAATCTTAAAAATTTAGCCACAGCTAAAAAGCTTTTCTAAATTTGATGTCCTATTGCTTTATCCACTCTTTTATCTCTCTTCCTCACTTCGGCAATTTAAAAGCAATAATAATTGTGTGAAATATATCCTATAATAGACATCCGAAATGTTGGGAAGAGATTAATTGAAAGCTGCCTGCGTTCCTTAAGAGTAGACTAACGGGTGTACTAAATAATTCATTAAAGTCCATCATAGAACCAACCCTATTTCTAATTAAAAGCTGTAAATTGATTGACTTGGCTATGAGATTAACTTATTGATGGTAGATCGATTGAGTTCCTTTTTATAGCAAGAATATAAGCTTGAGTAGAAAATTTCAACCTAAACAAACAGTATTCAGGAGTTGGGAGAATTGCAGTTTTTACTAACATATAATCAGAGGTTTAGACCTAACAGTGCTTAAACTGCTAATTAATTCCAAATAGTCTAAAATGTGATTTTTTAAACTTTTGAAGCCATAGCTAGATAATCTCTCAAACTCAAAGGATTAAAGCGGAAAAAATAAGTTACAAAGAGGGATATATATAGAGAGAGAGCAAGAAAGATGGAAAGAGAGAAGGAGAGCAAGAGAGAAAGATGGAAGAAGAAAGAGTGATATTTACTACTATTAATTTTTGGTGTTCTTATTGAATTGAAATTGAAATAGTGGGTGCAAATGGCTCAGTGTTTAGGGCTGCAGGTAGATTCATGAACTTTTAAGTGATTGATCTGCCCATAAAATGAATTAAGCAATCGTAGGTTAATTCACTCCGAATCAGAGAGTGAGTTCTTATTCATAGAACCAGACTTATAGTTACGACCAAAACTCTGAGAACAAGACCCCATGAGATCAAGACTAAGAACAAGACTAGACCTTCGAGACAGAGACCAAGACCCAGAGAGACAATTAGATTGATCCAAGCTGTGATAAAACAAGGTGGAAGGCCTAAGCTACTTCATTTCTGCACGAGTTGACTACTAGCCTACAAGTAGAATAATTATTGAAACAACATAGTCAGCTTGATAATCTATGCTAATATAGCCTACTTTATAGACTTAAATATTTCATTTTTGAAGTGACTTTTTGATATAAATATAGGCCGATATATTTTATTTTCGTAGTGGTTTTGGAAATATTCCTAAGATAAAGACTGGAACCTTCGAGATTTAGACCATGACCATCACAGGAATCTTCGAGACCGAGACCAATACCAAGACCGGCAAAAACCGGTCACAAGCAGCCTCGAGACCAAGACCAGGTCTCGAGGGCTACAAGCCTGCATTGAACCGGTAAATGAATACTGGAATAAACTGCCTAACGGTTTAGACAAGTGCAAATTAAAACGCCAGTTATCATCATGGAACATTTATTTTGTTATGCATGTAGAAATACTAGAATAACTACAACATTGTCTTTTGTGAAGGGATTAACTTGTTGATTTTACTGAATGTTCTTCGCTGGGGTGTAAAAACAGACTATGAGTAGGAGTATCTAAGTTGGACCTGCCATTTGGTAGAACACCAGAGAGAGTCGTTGTCCTAACCTACTTGCTAAAAGATGATTCATGTATTTAGAAGTAGAGTTAGCCTATAAATAAATTACAATTCCAGGTCATTCCCTTTTAAGCACGAAAGTCTTCACGCTATTGTCGTGCATGATCGCATCACACCTATCAATTTTTGACGTATAATGTATCATTCGATAAATGGCAAACTTGTTTTTAGCTAAAGCTCAGGTCGGTTCAACGTTTCTGTTCAGTTTAGCTCCTTTATTTCTTCGACACAATCTCATCAAGGGTTTTGACTTTTAGGTTAGATTAAACGCAATAGCAAAATGGGGTCAATTCCAGCTGACGTCATGGAGATAAAGCATGGTGGAATTGCGCTCAAAACTCGCTTCTGCTTTTTTGTCACGCGTTATTGAGCGCATTGTTACCAATAGATGATTTATTTGACGCCGCTTTCTTTCTTTATACTCATCTAAGGGTGTCGGTCCAGATCTCAGATCATTTATTATGGCTGTCTACAAGAAGATCAAAATGATTTGAACAACAACAAAACTACGATTAGAGTGCTACTTTTGTTTATGACAACATTAAGCACTATGGATCCAAATCAAAACGGATGAGCAGAATGTTGGTGGTCAATAAACGGTACGAAACAAAATCAGGAGATACAGTCCGAGGAAGGGAACTAGCGGAATGGAGGTTTACGTGTTGGTCTCTGTTCATGGACAATAGTTTGGTAAGAAAGATCAAAGAGAAAGCTTTTAACCGCCTATGAAACTGTTCGTAAAGTATGAAAAGTTTGATCAGAAGATGAGGGGATGCGCAGAGTGGAAGGAAGAGAAGTCCAGATCTGTTGGGCAGCATGAATCAATTTTAGAAAGTTTTGATAAACTTTATTACTATGGTATCTTTGTAAATGAGTCTAAACTACACGTTCATTGTAGGCCCTATAGCAAACTTGATCAATTCATTGATTAATTCAAATTCTTTAAAAGTGTAGGCATACATGAAAAAACTGGTCCGATCCTATTGAAAGTCAATTTGTGCCTTTATAACTTTAAAGAATTTATGGATAGTCGACTAAAGCTTTAGGACTGCATTGAAAGATACGCAGTTTGAAAGATATCTGGCAGTAGACTTTTCAGTTACTGATGATGGTAACAGACGCGAGCTGAATGTTTCCCAAATGTTCAAAATGGGACACAGATCGTAGTTAAAATTGTATCTCAACAACACTGCTGTTGTTGATACTGCAAAATATTGGAAGTAAATATATTGAATCAATTGTGAAACATATCTTCATATTATGCATATGCATGTCTATCACATCATCTTATTTTTGTTATTTTAGTTTGACTATTAAGTCTCTATACATAGTACACATAAACACTTATATGCGGGTTTAAAATCCTGGGCTCGCCTGTCACTGACATCGCTTTAGAGTGAGAAAACTGGCATTAACCTTAGCTTTACCAGCTTTTTATGACTCCTTTATTCTAATTTCTTATCTTTGGACTGATTTACCAGATATTGGATTTAGACCATTTTTCCATATTTTTGCTTCACAGCATAATTTAGATTTTACAGTGTTTAATGTTGTCAATAACAAGAACGACATTGTAACTGTTATTGTCATTGCTGTTCTTATTTGAATTGAGATAAAAACTTAGGGTTAAAAATTATTTTATGAAAAGTCTGTATACTTAATAAAATCCTTTTATTATAATCAATACAATTGGTATCCTAAGATTTAGTGGTAATATATTTGTGCCTCTATTGCGACATACTTTGTACGGCCTTTGTAGAAATCACGGTGGCGTGATGAAATTTTTAACGTATCATTTGCAGCGGTGGGATATAACTGCATTGTATCGCTAACCCTGTTACTATGATTAATGTTCAATAATTCTACCAACATTTCCCTATATTTCTCATCTTCCTCTGTTACGCCTTCAACTCACGGCCGCTTTGTGGAACAATCACAGAGAGGCTGTTGTCATTCGGTGATTTCTACCACGCTATAAACATCGAGAAAAATATTATTAATGTTTGAGTGGAATCCGGAGCAGAAGTGACGAAGTGTTGAATCAATGTTGCGTCCTAGCTGAGGTGATGAAGTGTTGTGTCAGTGTTGTGTTAGTGTTGTGTCAGTGTTGTGTCAGCGTTGTGTCAGTGTTGTGTCAGTGTTGTGACCTAGTTTTACTGTAGAATAGCTCAAACGAATACGGGGGACAAGAGAGAAGAGACGAGAGAATTTTGTCGTAAGATGATCTTTGAAAAACTCATTATGAAAACACATGTGATTGAATGATACTGCAATATGATCGTTGATCTTCATAAGTTTAATGCATTGTTTCGAGCATTTAACAATAAATTTTAAAATTATTGTTTGGCTACATAACATTTAACTGCCTATCATCAGTTCCGTTGGATCGGCATTACAAGATTTCGATATTGTGTTTCAAAGTTGAAGACTAATATTTAATTTGTGTATAACTAAAATTGTCAATCTTCTAATTATGAATTAAGTATTTCGTGGGTAAGGGGCTAACTAATTTCCAAAGAGTATTAATTCCTTCTGTTGCTCTTTTGATCTCTACGAAGAAAGATGAAGAGCAGATATCTGCTTTTGAAAAGAAGTGTGCTAAGCGAATACATCGATGGATATATGGATGGACTTGGCATGTACAGTGCTGCTGTGGAAAGGCTTGAGGAAATATAATATAATAAGTCCAAAATAGGAAGTTTTGATGTTACGGGCATGTGATAAAAACAGCCCTACTGTGGAAAATGCGATAATTACAAGCATGGTTCAGGGTAACAGGAGAAGAGGACGACTTTTCATGGGATGGATGGATAATAACGTATAGAACAGTGTAGGGCTTAAGGGGAAGAGCATTGTTGCTTGTATCCAAATCAAGAACTACCTGATGGAAAACTTTTATTCAACTCTTATTTGTCCTATCTTCTGCTGATTAAACTAAGGTTAACGTTAGTTTCCTCAATCGAAAACGTTGTCAGTGACGGGCGAGCCCAGGATTTGAACCCCGCACATACTGATCTGCGATCTTTTGTTCAAGATCTTTTTCTGTTTCTATTTACAGTAATTGATGCTGCGCTGTTCGTAGCTGTGTGATGCTCTGAATGGGTTATTATGCGTGAAATAAACGAGAAAATAATATAATGCGAATAAATAAATGAGGGCGTAGCAAAAGATGAGGATAGTAACTTTTTTTGTTTTGTCTGTTTGTTCGTATACACATGATATACCGCATGTGCTACATAGTTTCCTTTCTTGGTTTCTGTTTTTGTAGTTTTCGTTATTTCCTCCAGTCCTCTCCATGGTTATTAGTAATCGTTGCCTTTTGTTGGAGCATCAATTGCAGCCGGTGCAGATTTAAGAATAACCTTCTAACACCCTCGGGATTTTTTTCTTTCATAGCTGTCAACACTCGGTCTTCCAAGGTGATCGCTCACAAAGTACTAACCGGCGCGATGGAGCTTAACTTCGTTTAACTGACGCGCAGCTTAACTGAGTGCGCTAAATCCCGCCAACTTGAAAGAATTTGCTGTAATCAGAAACAGTGTATGCTGAAAAACGAAGTAGGGTGCAGTGAAATCAGAAACAGTTAAAGCTGAAAGCAAATCATTGCGTATAGTAAACTGAATCAGGGTTCTCTGAGAACATAATCAGGGAGCTCCGAAAACAGAAACACGGGGCGCTGATGGGCTGATGGAAAAGAATGAACTGCGTAGGGTCACGTGCGGAAGAGTTATGTAAGTGGGAGGTCTATAGGGAGAGAGACGGAGATTGGTTTTAAGATGAGAGGAGATTGAAGAAAAAGTCGTTAGGGAGCAATTGAGAGAAGTTGAAGAGAGAGAGAGAGAGAGAGAGAGAGAGAAAGAGAAACAGAGAGAAACAGAGAGAGAGAGAGAGAGAGAGAGAGAGAGAGAGAGAGAGAGATAATGAAAGAAAACGAATGAGAAGGAGAGGCAAGAAGAAAGATGAAAATTGAGAGAGAGATATATAGAAAGGTTATGAAAATGAATAAACTATTGTTCATTTAAAATTCATTGAGCCACCATAGTATAGGCACAGTCGATTTTATTAATAAGTTTCGACAACGTTGGGCAAAATTTACCAAAGTCTATATAATACAAAAATAATATGCATAATTTTGTGTATCGTTTCAATATAATATTGTGAGAAGGTGAATATTAATAATTCTACATAAGCTTTATATATATACATATATATATAAAGTTGTTTAACTGTCTATATATATATTATATATATATATAAATATATATATATATATTATATATATATATATATATATATATATATATATATTACGCCACTTGGGCAACCAAAGCAGGTAGGGAACATAACAAAAAAGCAAACACGCAACAAACGAAGAAAAGAAATATACAAAGAAACTAATATCCTGCATTTCGACACGTAGACCTATGCAACAAAGCACATAGGCCTAATTATTATCGTAAAAACTCGCAATCACACATACACGCATGTAAACACTTACAAGCACATACACTCGCAAACAAGCAAACATAATCACACATACAAGTACACGCATGCAAACACACAAAAGCATGCATGCAAACGTGCAAGCACACGCACACAATCGCACATACACCCATACAAGCGCGCACGCACACAAACACACATTCACGCATACAATAACACATACACGCACTTATACTTGTACAGTGGCAATCATCGTTCAATTCGGACTGAACAAATCTTATTTCTTGTTCAGTCTGTTACATCAAACAATCGAGAATCAGAATTTATCTCTATGGCTCTTGTCCTTCAACTCATACCATCGTGTATCGTCAAAAAGTCAACTTAATTACGAAATCACCGAATACGCTACTTTTTAACTTTACAAAATGTAGGACTTAGTTGAGCGCTTGCGATCAGTTATTTTTTTATCCAGAAATTGGAAGACCAGCTATGCAATAATTATTTTCTTCCGGATTCACGACCTGAAGACACCATGAGCGATTTTATTGCGGGTTCTTTATTAATATACTAATATTAATGTCAATATCGCATGTTAATAAATATTAATATTGCTTTAACATGTTTGTTACGGGGCGATATTGCTTGTTGTTTTTGGTTTGTTGTTGAGGGTTTGTTGTTTAAGGTTTGTTGTTTATGATTTGTTGTGAGTTTGTTATGGTTTTGAATTTGGTTAGAGAAACTTAACAATAATCCAGTTATTCAGCTCATGATTACAATTGAACTCTGTAAAGTAGTCTCGAAGACCGAGTTCGGCCATGACACTACTATATAAGTTTTCGTTGGTAATAATAATAATAATCCAACCGGAAGCTTTGTGGCAAATAAGAGTCGACTAAGAGTACTTTTAAGAGTGATGTAGAAGAATTAAAGGCTAAAGTCAAATAAAGATTTGTACCTACTGATCCAATGTCGAATAACAGGCCACCGGCTCAGCCCATATGTCAAGTATTCTATGGTTGAATGGTTTGCAAGACTGCATTTTGTAAACACAGTCAAATTAGTAAGTAAATGGTCAACACATTTATGAATTTTTCACCGTACTTCATTTTATTTACAGTGACCATTTGTGCACTAAGCTACTTTCTCTCTTTTATGGTCTAAGAGCTTCAAATACTCAAATACGTAGCAATTTCATGTGCGATGAAAGGTCCAATTTTAGCAATGGTAGTAAATATTGTTTACTTTACGAGAAATGTTTAATTAATATAGAAACAACTTGATTGTTAGGCAAATGCATGTAGTTTTGAAAAATGGTCGATTATAGAGAAGGATTGTTGGGAACTTTAAGTGCTCGTAATGTTAATGTTGATATTTCTGTTGCAGGGTAATGCTGACAAAGACGTTATCTCGAAGGTTTGATCCTGCGACTTCTTGCTTATGATCAAAGTGTCCTATCAGCTCGGCTTTCTAGTGAAACAGTAAGATTAAACTTTATTATAATTTTGCATTGAATTCTATTAAACCGCGAAGCACTGGTGAGAGAACTGTACAATTCAGAGCGTGGAAGATTTGCATTACAAACTGCATTAAATCTATATGAGGTATCAGCCTGGATTTATTGGTTACCGCTCAGTACATCCACATCTGGTCAAGGTCAGCTCACGGATCGTTGTGCGATTGTAAAAATGGGACTAGATGAGAAGAGGATTGAAAGCTAATTAATGTTGGATCTATCTGATGGCTACAGACTCGCCTCAGATAGGGAACGAGAAATAGAGGGGGATTGGGGCATAGGGGGAATTGATTCTAGCAACTTAGTGGTTTATATGGACAAGGGGTTTGAAAGTTTGGGGGCTGAGCACATAGGGTAATCTGAGGACTACCACCCACTAGTATCATCCTTGCTGTAGATCCTAGATAAGTGTACCACAGCTACGATAAGTGTAGAACTCATGCGGCCGAACGAAAATACATTGTCTTTTTATCCGCTATAGGCTATACATATTTTTTGCTAATAATAGAAGAGATGAAATAGGAATATTGGATAAACGGAAATCGTTTAGTATAGTCGAGCGGAAAAAACATCAGTAAAAACTCCTAACCCGCTGCGCATTAGTGGTTTTACGTAGAATAAGACAGGCATGTTAGTATTTTTCGTCTGTTCTAAACAGTTGCTACTTTAGGCATGTAAAAATAGCAATAGTTTCACTATCGTTCCTATTCCTAATGTCATTGTTGATCATATCACTTGATACTATCATTGTGGAGACTATCACTGTTGATACTGATACTCTTGATACAATTACTTTTGATACCATTACTTGATACTACACTGTTGATACTGATACTGTGGGTATTTCATGATAATATTACTTAATACTATCACTATTGATACTATCACTATTGATACTATCACTTGATATTGGCATTGTTGATACTATCACTATTGATACTATCACTATTGATACTATCACTTGATATTGGCATTGTTGATACTATCACTATTGATACTATCACTATTGATACTATCACTTGATATTGGCATTGATACTATCACTATTGATACTATCACTATTGATACTATCACTTGATATTGGCATTGTTGATACTATCACTATTGATACTATCACTTGATATTGGCATTGTTGATACTATCACTGTTGATACTATCACTATTGATACTATCACTTGATATTGGCATTGTTGATACTATCACTATTGATACTATCACTTGATATTGGCATTGTTGATACTATCACTATTGATACTATCACTATTGATACTATCACTTGATATTGGCATGTGATACTATCACTGTTGATACTATCACTATTGATACTATCACTTGATATTGGCATTGTTGATACTATCACTATTATATAGCACTTATATTGGCATTGTTTGATACTATCACTATTGATACTGATCACTTTATATTGGCATTGGTTGTACTATCACTGTTGATACTATCACTATTGATACTATCACTTGATATTGGCATTGTTGATACTATCACTGTTGATACTATCACTATTGATACTATCACTTGATATTGGCATTGTTGATACTATCACTGTTGATACTATCACTATTGATACTATCACTTGATATTGGCATTGTTGATACTATCACTATTGATACTATCACTTGATATTCGCATTGTTGATACTATCACTGTTGATACTATCACTATTGATACTATCACTTGATATTGGCATTGTTGATACTATCACTGTTGATACTATCACTATTGATACTATCACTTGATATTGGCATTGTTGATACTATCACTATTGATACTATCACTTGATATTGGCATTGTTGATACTATCACTGTTGATACTATCACTATTGATACTATCACTTGATATTGGCATTGTTGATACTATCACTGTTGATACTATCACTATTGATACTATCACTTGATATTGGCATTGTTGATACTATCACTGTTGATACTATCACTATTGATACTATCACTTGATATTGGCATTGTTGATACTATCACTGTTGATACTATCACTATTGATACTATCACTTGATATTGGCATTGTTGATACTATCACTGTTGATACTATCACTATTGATACTATCACTTGATATTGGCATTGTTGATACTATCACTGTTGATACTATCACTATTGATACTATCACTTGATATTGGCATTGTTGATACTATCACTGTTGATACTATCACTATTGATACTATCACTTGATATTGGCATTGTTGATACTATCACTGTTGATACTATCACTATTGATACTATCACTTGATATTGGCATTGTTGATACTATCACTGTTGATACTATCACTATTGATACTATCACTTGATATTGGCATTGTTGATACTATCACTGTTGATACTATCACTATTGATACTATCACTTGATATTGGCATTGTTGATACTATCACTGTTGATGCTATCACTATTGATACTATCACTTGATATTGGCATTGTTGATACTATCACTGTTGATACTATCACTATTGATACTATCACTTGATATTGGCATTGTTGATACTATCACTGTTGATACTATCACTATTGATACTATCACTTGATATTGGCATTGTTGATACTATCACTTGATATTGGCATTGATACTATCACTTGATATTGGCATTGTTGATACTATCACTATTGATACTATCACTTGATATTGGCATTGTTGATACTATCACTGTTGATGCTCTCGTATGATACTATCACTGTTGATGCTCTCGTATGATACTATCACTGTTGATGCTCTCGTATGATACTATCACTGTTGATGCTCTCGTATGATACTATCACTGTTGATACTATCACTTGATACTGCCACTATTGATACTATCACTTGATACTGCCACTATTGATACTGCACTCTTAGCATTAATGCTATCACATGATACTTTCGCTGTATTGATTAAAGACTGGGTCTGATCACAAATCACCGTCACTGCAGGACTGGGAAGTGGAAGCTATTAGCGAGTCGTATAGGCAATTAAATTCTTCATTAAATCCCCACACCCGGACTGTAGCAGCTGATCTTCAGCTTGTTAGCTATGGAAACAGTAACGGACTCTGATATGCAAACGAAAAACTGTAATTTCGCATTAATGTTTACGAGCTTAAATTGCGTATTAACTTTCGAAAAGTTAATTGAGATTGAAATTTTGCACGAGGTATATTTTCAATTTAAGCATTGTTTTATAACTATATTAGCAGTTTTTCATATTTAATGTATTTGAAATAAATGAGATGGAATAGCTTTGGAAATATTAAAGTTCTATCTGTGTAACGTAGCCAACAATAAATCTTTTGTCAGTTGAAGGAGTTTAATTGTCGTTTGGTCCCCTTGTTCCGAGCACCATCTAGATATCTATATATTTCTTGACTGTAAATCCAAATATCTGGAGATTCGCCTACAAAATCTCTTGTTTATCAGAAACTACTATAAACAATTCGAATTATGAGCTATAAATAGAACTTGTTTTCTTTACATGTCGAGTTCTCGTACTATTGCATATCTCAGCGCATAGCATAACATAGCATACCATAGCATAACTTAACATAGCATAACTTAACATAGCATAACATAACATAATATAATATAATGTAACATAGCGTAACATAACATAACATAACAGACATAGCGTACCATAACATAGCATAACATAACATAGCATAGCATACCATAGCATAATATACCATAGCATATCATATCATAGCATGGCATAGCATAACATAACATAACATGACATAACATGACTTGATATAAAATAACTATACAAAATATAACACTGTAGAAAGAGAATGACATTATGCAAGTACATTTGCCAAAACTCAAGTAACCGCTCAAGTATGGCACGATTCTCGGTGCTCTCTGTATGTTTTAATACAGACCCTATTTGCAATCTCTAGAGAATTGCAGTTTGTCAACCAATGTCAGTTAAGTGGATCAAAATTGGTGATCTGTCACATTTATTTTCAAACTTTTTCAACTTTGTTCCAAGGTCTTTCATATTAGGAGTTATTTATATGCAAGTCTCCTACAAGCTGCTTTGAAGTAAAATAAAAATAGTTCAGTACAGATAAACAATTTATCTGTACTGAAATTTTTTCTTTTACTTTAAACTCTTTTACTTTTAAATATTAATTGTGAATGTCGATACGTCAGTATATGTTAAAAGGCACAATTATTGGGAAATTTAACACATACTGGAATACCGACAGTAAAAATTATTTTGCTAAATTATTCTCTAATCTCTTAATAATAAAATACAGTTTTTAGAGAGAAAAATTAATAAATTACATAGGCGATATCATCTTGATCTGATCCCATTTTTTAATTTTCTTTATTTAAATTTAAAAGGAATTGATCATAGTGGTTAGGACCCGGTTAACATTACACAGACAATGTTGTGGCATTTTTACTATATGGGCTTAGATGCTTCTCTGGACTATACCTTATTTTATAATTTTAGTTTTGGTTTTGGAGAGGCTTAAATGGCTAGTATCGGTTTTAACGTTAGTTTTTTCTAACGACAGGATATCAATGGCAATCGTTTCTATGTTCTGAATATAGTAATTATCCGCAGTATGATACTTAACCCATGATGCCATTGACTAAACCTAAAGAAATTTCAAACGGAAAATTAATGTACTTTTGAGGTTACAAATTTCACTTCTCTAGCAAGTTTTGGACACATCCTTTTTCATAAATACAGTAGATGTTATACAAAAAAATCTGAAATAAAAAATTGTTTCACTTAATGCGAACTCGGAGTAAGTACGTCGAGATGATATCGACAGCGATCACATAAACAAATCGATTTTTAGAAACATTGTCGATCAGAATTGTTCTGATATGTTGCCCATAGCTTTATCTCTCAGACCTCGTGTCCAAACAATACCTCACTCACATTTATATCCTTTCATACTCCATCTCTCTGCGCAAACTTCTCTTATCTCCATCCCTCTGGAGTCCCGCAGTGACATCTCTCCAATTCTCCGGTTATATATCGCAGCAACCTAACTGTACTCAGTTGTCAGAGATCTAGTCATGGTATGGTTATTTGTACCAAATTGTTAATCAATTTATTGCGATACATAAGTTAATGGTCTTGATTGATTATTTAATTCTACACGTCTATATATAAAAATTCTAAAATCTAAATGTAATTGTAATGTAAATGTAATTTTAAATGAATATGCACAGTATATATATAATATACATATATATATATATATATCACAATCATCATCATCATCATCTTCCCTTGAATCCCAGTTTAACTAGGGTCGGGATACGAAGAAACTGTCTCAAATCCTCTCTGTCCTACATCACACCACCATTCATTCTCCTATTTGAGACTTTTCCATTCTAAAGCACTAAGATTCATACCAACGTCAGAAAAGGCATTCGGTTGGTGAGCGCCTAGTCTCCAAAAATTGCTACAAAAATTTAAACGAATATATATATATATATATAATTGGTATCTAAGCAATATACAATTAGCCACCTGTAATAATGTGTTGCCACCAGTAACAACGTAGCCTTCAGTAACAATATAGTCATCTGCGTAACGTCCACACCAATAGCAATATAACCACCTATAGTAATACCAGTAATAGTGAAGCCACCACTAGTAAATTAGCCAAGACTAGTAAAATAGTTTAATATTCGGACATACTAAATAAACTATTTTGGTTCTGCAAATGTTGAATGATAAGCGTGATGTGGAATTTGAGTACGAAGTCTTCACATCAGTTATTGCACACTGTATAGAGAAAGTTCTCTATTCATAGAAATGTGACAGTAGTGCCTAGGAATGCGGCGAGCAGCTCCGCTTTCAAAACAGTAGCTTAGAAAATTGCTCATTCTAAGATTTGCTATTAGTACACTTTTCGCGGATAAATGATTTCAAAGAGACCATTTTCAATTAAAATGTTAGTAGAATAAGCAGCTTAATTAGACAGCTTCAATACCCCGTTAAATCCAAATATCCATCAGTAATTATGCGAAGTACATGTAGTTGAGGACGAATTTGTGTTATTATTGATCAGAGGATTTAGAGATTCATTGAGGTTAATTCACCCCATTTCAACTTGACAGTGTGGATTGAGCAAACCTTTACATTGTGTTCCAAGGCGCTTCTCGACTCAGCTTTATATCTCGACATTTTATTGGGATAGAATGGACTGTCTAGAATATTAACTATATAGTATCCCCGGCCAAATTATATAAATTAATTTCGTTCACTGATATTATCAGTCGATTCCAGGTGAGATAGTTTGTTTAAAGAGGTCATAGAAAGTAGAACTGAAGGAAAGTGAAGCTGAAAAGGAAAACGGAAGGCAGAGAAGAATAGAGGCGTTATATACCATGCGTTGTATGGACCTGCCATTAGGTAGTGTACTGAGAGGCAAAAATGGAGGGAGATCAACTGATTAATCTATATATACATGTATATATAAATATATATATATACATGTATATACATATAGATAGATACATGTAAGTATATATACATATGTATATGCATATAGTATATATGCATATATATATATATATATATATATTTATATATATATATAAAGTTGCCGCTGCATAATGCCTCAGTAACATTAGAAACAAATGATGAAGGACAGAGAGGATTGAGTCAGCCTATTCGTGTCTCGACCCTAGTAAAATTGGGATTCAAGGGAAGATGATGATAATGAACAATAAAGTAAATACTAAAATAGCCGTGACTATCATTCTAAAAATGAAATGCCTCAGATTTATAACAAATATTTTATGCGAAATTGACGTAATTTAGCGAAACGTCCTTTATTCTTAGAGGCAGGACTGCGAATGAGTGAAAAACCGACAGAGACAGAGAGAGAGAAAGAGAGAGAGAGAGAGAGAGAGAGAGAGAGAGAGCGAGAGAGAGAAAGTAGAAAGAGAGTTTAAGACAAAATAAGATCAAATTAAATAAACAGAGAAAAAGAAAGAAAAGAATCCAGAAACAACAATGAGCATATATTCAAACAAATGAACAAATCTAAAAAGTACGAATGTTTAGAGCGAGAGATGGAGAGCGAGCTGTAGGAAGTAATGATGGGGGTATGGGAGTATTTATTGTTTGATAGCAATTCTCGGTGATATTCTTCGTCTTACGCATTTCCTCTCTTCGTCTTTAGCACTAATAAATATCCCCCAAGAGCTTTTACTTAAAACTCTCCACTGAAATAACTCTGCAATATCCCGTCATCTAAGCGCTTCAGAAGGGGCGAATAAATACAAGAGCTGAATCTTGTTTTGTACAAGGCATTGCAACCAAGCTACTACTGCAAGCTTTTCTTTAGAGCCTACTAGCTCATATATATTGAAAATTTTAATGGCAGATCCATGGTTAGGGATTTGCCAGTAGGGAGTGCACTTAAAGAGAATAACAAACTATCTCAGAAGCTACATTTTAAGCTAAAATTATATAGTTATATTTTCTTACTCCCATTGCCTATATTTATTCTCAAATGCTATGACAAATACGATATTCATGCTACTCCAATAGCCGTTAACATAACTGCATCTCTCCAATCTACTTTAATAACTCCTTCAAAGAACATACAGTTTTGGATTTCTCAATTTTCTGGATGTCCTCGATGATTTTTTTTTTTTTTTTTCAATTTTATATTCAACATAATCGTAAAAAGTATTAGCTAAAGCCTTGTATGAGACCAGCTTCTGGATCTACGTTGAATTGATTGCTGAGCGTCGAGCAGACTCTGAAGAGAAAGTTGGAATATAAGTGCACGTATGTGCCTGGTTAACTTGACAATCATTTGAATATACAAGTATACATGGCTCTTTTACCTATGAAATTCATTAATAGATCAACAACAATAAAGTGCTTTAGAATTGAAGTAGTGTTGCAAATAAATCGTTTGGTAGATCAATCAGGACGTTACGTAAGTGCCAGGAGAACATCTCTGAATTGCCATTAAAGAAACGAAAACCGCTATGAATCGACCAAAGAGTCCATAATCTTTGCAAACGTTATTTTTACTACCTCCGTGAGATAAGATTGATGAATTTCTCAATGATGTCTATAGTCAATAGCTTAATAACTGCCCATGTATATTTAATATAAGAAATACCAACTTCAGAAAGTGCGCTAGGATGGAGATCGCCAAAGCTCCAGAAATTGCTACAAAAAGTTCTAACACGAATAGAAGAGATTTTGATAAGGCATGGGACAGAGAGAAGTGGAGAAAGTCTATTCGTATCCCGACCATAGTTAAACTGGGATTAAAGGGAAGACGATGATGGTGATGATAATTTAATATGAGGAAATAGCCATATGCGCGGACTGTTTGCAAGAACAACTTTCGCGGGCCATCTCCACGGACGACTTTAGAGGCTATCTTCGTGCATAACTTGCGCGGATCTTCTTCATAGACAACTTGTGCGCCGCAATGCGCATACCATATGCTAGGACCTACTGTCTGTGAATGAAGTAATATGCTACGAAAATATTAATAATGCTATACCAAAAGTACTACCATCGCATAGCTCTAAAATAAATTAATTTATGGTAAATATCTTAACGTGAATCAGATACGATTAGTTAATGTTATCTGATCATTTTTTTTATATTATCTGATCATTAGTTAATGTTATCTAATCATTAGTCAATGTTATCTAATCATTAGTTAATGCTATCTAATCATTAGTTAATGTTATCTGATGCTAATCGTTAGACCGCCACATTCAAGGGTATATATAGCAACCCCGCTCCAGTTAGCTATATCTTAATTTAACCAATGTTTATTACGATACGGCTTTGCGTTACTGAGTTAGGCAATCTCTCACATTCTCTCTGAACTTTCGACTAATCAAATTGATTTTACAGAGGGTGTCGAGAGAACGTCATTCTTCCACTGCTAATGGAATTGTTTGTGGTCTTTCCATCAAAGGCTTACTTAAATTTACCGCTGTTGTGACACAGTCCGATCTGTGTTGCGAAAGACGTCTTCATTTAATTGTCGTAAAAATATTGTAAAACCTTGACTTGAACCACCGGCTCAAAATACATTTCAAATACTGCAACAACAACCAAAGCTAAAATAACATCAACAGAGTAACAACAACAACAGGACAGGATACAGTCGATACTGACAACTGCATGCTAAACTCATTTCAATTGTCCATGATGACCCTGAGCATTGGTAGATCAGTCTGGAAAACATTTCACGAACTTTTGACATATTAGATGATGCGCATGATTTACAAATCCACTCAAAAAGAAAGAAGTGGAGGCGTTATATACCATGGACCTGAAGGACCTTAAGCAGTGACTCTCTCTCTCTCTCTCTCTCTCTCTCTCTTAATATAATACAGAGAGAGTGTGAAAGAGAGAGCATGTATGCGACAAAATTCATGAGGGTTTCGCTGGAAATCTCTTCTCTTTCTCTTCTCTTTCTTTTTCTCTTTCTCTTTATCTCTCTCTTCTCTCTTTCTCTCTCTCCAATATTGTGCCAAAAAGGAAGTTTAACTTTGACTATAATATTTCTACTCTTAGTTTACTGTCATCCTGTCCAATTTCCCATTTCTTCTATTTTTTCTAAAATTTCCAGTTTGTTTTCAACACTGGACTCATTTTATGGAACCCAATTGAAGAGGCGAAGCGACTACTGATGGATTGCTCCATGAGCATATTGCTCCATGAGCATATTGCTTCATGAGCATATTGCTCTGTGAGCTTATTGCTCCATGAGCATATTGCTCCATGAGCATATTTCTCCGTGAGCATATTGCTCCATGAGCACACTGCTCCATGAGAATATTGCACCGTGAGCATATTGCTCCATGAGCATAGAGCAACCTCGTCTAAGGTCTCAACAAGAAGTGAATGATGAGGGAGAGAATTTGAAGTAACATTAAGAATGGGCAGAAGAATTTATGATATAATGTTTACTGTATATCTGGTTATCGTGAACGATGAATGCTGAAATCGTAGCGACAGAGCTCTCAGAAACTGGATGAAATCACTTGATTCCTGACTGTCTTGTCACAGCTTGAGACTAACTGCATTTGTCACGGTTGAAGACTAATTGCTTTTGTCGCAGTTTATGATTGCTTTGATTTTAGTCACAGTTTTGTACTTAACTGCTTTTCCTCGATGGGTCACTAAGTTTTGATATTTTCGTGAGCGTCTAACGGTATCGATTTTTTGCACTTCGTTACTTCTCCTGATCTGAAAATATATTTATTGAAACTTGGACTAGATTAAATATTGTGACAAAGAGTAAGGATATTTTATAATATTAGTTATTAACTAGTCGATTGTCACTTATTTAATCTCAGAGAGATACTTTAAATAGCAATTCATTGACATTAATTAATCTCAAAGAGATTATTTAAATAACAATTGATGTTCACTTATTTTATCTCGCAGAGACAATTTCGATAACAATTAATTGTCAGTTAATAAATCTCGCAGATATTATTAAAGAGACAGTTAAAGGTGAAAGTTTTATGTTCAAAGTGTTTTCTGTCTATTTTCATGTAAGTTAAAAAATATTTTAAACTATGAGCTATGCTCCTCATCAACTTGATGTTAGCGCATGCGTGAACGAACAGTGTCTATACAATTTATTTGCTTTTATTGAGCATGCTGCAGGTTAGAACTAAGCACTAACTGAAAAATTTAAAGGGAAAACATGTCAGAAATCAGATATATGCACAGGGTCATGAAGCTTCAATTGCTTGCTAAAGAATAATCTAGCTTAAACCGCATATTGTAGCTTTTAAATTAAAACTACATGTATATTGATCGTTGATCAATGATAGTTGTACATTGATCGTGACATTTAATTGAAGTCAATATTTACATGATAGAATATACATAGCTCTGATCACTCGAAATATGGCAAACAGTTTCTTTAGTTCTGCATGCAATCAGTTGTTTAAAAGTGAATTTTTTGTGATTAGGTTTTCCTATTCCGTATCAGTTGATTAAAAAGTTAGTCACTCTGATTCTAATCTGTGGCCACCATTTGAGTTTGAATTCCAGGTCAGATTCCTCTTCGCCGGTCACAGTAGAGCGTATTAAATCATTTACTTTTTAAAGTCAATATTTAAAAGAAATTTTTCAGAAACGTTCAACGTAGTGACAGAGATGATTAGTTAGAGCTGAACATTTAGTAAAAATAAAAGCCTACTTGATTTTTACTCTTCATTTGTTATATCTACACCGAGGTCACCTATGCATATACAAGTGACTACTTAAGTCTAAAAAACTGAGAACCCCTTATCGTTTAGTAAGCTTATCGTTGCACTTGTCATGTAAATGTGAAGTCAATTGTAATGTAAAATAGAACGACCCATCGCTTCCACTTACTTGCGAGGGCTGATTTTCCATTCAATAACGAAACCTACACTCCCCCAACATCATCGATGTATTTAGTTTGGTTTGTTTCTTGATTTTTTCTGTTACGGATTCGATTTTCTCTTTCTTTCTATCTCTCTCTCTCTCTCAGTGTACTGCCTTGCGGTAGGTCCAAATTTGCAAATATACAGAAAAGTGAATATGGATGTAAACTTTTAAAAAACAGGCATATGTCCAATATTTTTCTCACAGACTTATTTGCATATTTTAGTATATACTACACTAGTACTTCTGCAAAACCTCTTTATATAATGTAATGAAATCAAATTACAATACAACAATCGTCGCATACTATTTTAACGTCCCTTTCGTTATCGGCTGTAGAATGACGAAGAGTATGCGAACATTTCACACAGACGTTGAGTCAGATGCTCCACCTATGTATAATCTATGCTGCAGTAGTCTAACATTCTGGTGCTACTAGTTTGATTACAGTATATTTACGCATAAGTGCATAGTACTGCCGATTTTTAAACTGAGTGTCATTTATTGAGTATATTTTAATTAGTATTATAAATATATTATTATTACTATGGTTACAAATTATATATTTAACTTTAATTTTATTGTATTTTAATTTTAATTATTATGAAATTTAATTTTAAATGTACCTTACTAATTATCCCAGAAATATAAGCTATGTATTGTAATATTTTGTGTACAGTTGTGCACGAGATAAGTAGGCAAGCAGTACAGTATGCAACGACTACACTGAGACACGTGGGCCCTCCAGCTGTGTCCTGCTTAAGTTAACTAATAACTGGCTCCGGCTGGAGCCAGTGGCGATGTCGGTAAGATATTCGAGCGGGATCAGTATGTGTGGAGTTAAAATCCTGGGCTCGCCTGTGACTGATATCGCTCTCGAGTGAGAAAAATGACGTTAACATTATCTATCCAGTTTTTTAATAATCAAATCAAAGTTGAACTGCAAATGTAATAAAAGGCTACTGAATAGGAACTGAAGAAGTACCTTTCGGTAAGCAACGTCAAAAACCGTATTACCCCGATGAAAATAAAGATAGGTTAAGATTTGCTTTACCCGTGTTACGTCAGGGTTGCTAAAGTATATACAAACTGTGGACTGTACGTGCCGTAAAAGGCGACAAATTACTATGATTCAAACTGAGGTCAGAAACGGCACTCGGTTGGTGAGTGTTTAGGCTCCAGAAATTGTTACAAAATTTTCTAAAACAAATGGAAGAATCCCGAACCTAGCTAAACTGGGATTCAGGGAAGATCTCGATAATGATGAAAGCTGGATTAATATTTGAAGTAAACCTAGTCTTTGCGAGGGATTGATACAAGGAGCTATCTAGTCAAGGCATGATCGCGAATTCTAGAGGAGTTTAATTAGGAATATGCATCTTGGACTGATTTTACTGATGAAAAAGGGCGCAGAGTTCAATTGATTCATTGCCTAATGGACAGGGTGATTGTCCTCACACATCAGGGCTCTGGGTTCAAGTGTTGCCAGTGCTAATGGAGAGCATTGAACGATTGATGACAAGAAATCGATAGTTATTGATAACTCGCTCTCTTGAATTTTTACCAAACTCATTCACTTGATCGGCTTTATTTATGCTCTGCAATAACTGGCATTCCAGTGCTCCTCCCGCTTTCTCTCAATTTTCTCATTTTCTGTCTCTTATTTTATGCA
Organism: Enchytraeus crypticus; assembly: GCA_905160935.1. NCBI lineage: Eukaryota > Metazoa > Annelida > Clitellata > Enchytraeida > Enchytraeidae > Enchytraeus > Enchytraeus crypticus. The sequence continues at coordinate 221,212 of CAJHZI010000191.1, forward strand.
TATCCTTTTTATTTAATAAGTATATCTTGCCATGATTGGCTTTCGACGTTATCATTTAGATGAATCACTGACTTAATGATAAGATTTACTATTGACCATCAGTGTGTATAAAAGATTTCATTCATTTCTAACCCGTCGCTGATATATTGTCAAAAACCATAAACTGCTTTTACATGAGGATTAAAATTAAATAATATTGATCTAAACTTGAAACTATAGATATCTCAATAAGTAAACATATCTTTCCTGGTTCATATATAAATTCTGATTACTTTTCATAAACTTTCATTCGCCTTATTTATCCATTTTTCTCTCGCTTTTCATCTATAATTCTCTCTGATATTTTTTATATCTCATTCACTCATTCATTCAATCACTTCTCACTCATTCACTCACTCACTCACTCACTCACTAACTCACTCATTCATTCACTAACTCATTCATTCACTTGACTCATTCATTCACTTATTCTCTCTAATCTCTAACTCTCTCTTTCTCTCTCTCTCTCAATTGATTTGCTTTGATCACCTCGTCATAAATCAGTGCAGAGAATGCCATAAACTCGAGCTTCTATTAACTGCTGGTCTCAGGGGCTTTTATTTCTCTTTCTGTAATGGCGGGATGATAGCACGCCTGGGCTCTCTTCATGAGCTCTATATCGGCAGAAATTAAAAACAAATCACACGGGACTCTTCTACCATTCTTACAATTTATGAGTGGAAAGATAAAGTTTAGCGTCTGTTGCCACACTGGAATGTGGCAGTGCCTGGTCGGCTCAGCTACGACCCCGCCTCCATGTGCTACTTTGTCTGGAGGCTAGCCAATCGGATGCTTAATTTATGTGTTAATCAATCAATCAATCATTAAGAATCTAACCTCCGGTTCCTCCCTATAAGGCAATATCAGGGACGTGTCTTGTAGACTTTCTTGTTAGACTAAATAAGCAATTGAATTTTTAATTTAATTTAATCTGCTTCTATATTGAAATGCATTTTTTATATTTTTGGATTATTTGATATTTATAAATTGTTTCGCTACATTTAAGAATGTGCTAATCAACTAGACAAGGACAGCAAATGTCAAAGCACGTATTAGTGCTTTTTGGCCTGTGTGTCCTTTTTCACATTATCTCCATGTGAAACTTAGAACGATTTTACACAAAAAATGCAAGTACCCTACCGGATCACCCACTTGCTGCATGTTATACTGTTTTCATATTTTAGGCTTTTACGAAAATATAGTTCACCTTTGACCATAAAATTGGTCAAGAGATTTGGATTTCTTTATTATAAATGAATATTATGCAATGTCTGGATCACAGCGGTCTCAATGAACTTCGCTTTTTACTAGCCTTGTCAGATTTAATTAAATCTCTAACTGTAAAATGCAGTTTTCGGTTACCCAATTTCAGTTTTTCTGCGACTGGAACGTTTTTAAATGTAGACCCGTCGCTTAAGTCCCATCAAGTATTGAGTCAAATTTGAATTAAACAAAATTTTTAAAAATGCGGTTAACACAAAAATTATATCGAAGACAATTTAATTCTTCTATAGAGAATCTTCATATCGTAAAATCCGTACTAACAAACACAGTTATCGATTGCTCATTTTCTAATTTTCTCTTGTCCTTCGAGAGTAGATCCGTCATTCTTATATTTATGCGGCATAAAGGAAACTTGGCAGTTCCTACTCGCTACTTGTGCGTATTCAATTTCTCACAACAAATCTTCGAGATACGTGATTCCCTTTGTTCCACCGTGCAGCAGTGTCTTAGCACGTTCCTCTCTAATACCCTCTCGTCTCGCTCTGCTGAGCTACAGATAGAGGACCTCCCAACAACTCTGGCTTCTGAGAAAACATGAGGGAAGTTTTCCAGGCACGTTTGTGTGGGGAGATCTGATGGAATAACGAAAGTAGAAGATCAAAATTAATTCTGATGGAATAATGAAAGTAGAAGATCAAAATTAATTCAGACTTTAGTAACTATTGAAATTTTCAAATTGGAGAAATTTGGTCAGTTAATAGAGTTTTAATTTACTTTGGTTCTAATACACTCAATGTCTTCTTCTTTGGTTGCACAGTTTGTCGTTACAATTTTGTGTAATATTTTGGTCGCCTAAGTGATGTAGTTTTTCTTGATTATCTTCATTATTTTCTGATATTGACAATAACTAGAAAATATTACTATAGCAATATTTTTAATAAATATTAATATTGAAGATGATTTTATTTGCGATGCTCTGAACACTAACATCACTCTAATTGCAATAGATTGCCCCTGCCCTTATTTAAATTCTTTCTGCTACATCAATGCGCCTTAGTACAGAGCTCTGACTTATTCTTTCATTGATTTCATTTCCTACGAAAGCTTTTACGTATTAGACAAGAAACTGCTCTGACTTGTTTACTCTAACAATTTCTCTCAACATTGTATCGACCTAACGTGTTCAATGCAATACAAGTGGTAAAGATAAGTGGGGCATACCGTACTTTCGCTAGATTCAATAATCTAACAAAACGAAACAAAACGATTTTATAACGAAATAGCAATTCAAGCGGATTTCGTAAGCTATAACAGCAACCAAAACAGTAATAATAATGACACTACTAATAATAATAATAAGAAAAATAAAAACTACATTGGTTTCCAATCACTCAGCGTAGAAAATTCAAGATAGTTTACTTATCTTTCAAAGGATTTAAATAAGTAGATCATCCTATCAATCTGACCTGCTGACGCTCCTTCTGTAAAATCTTCTTACTGTACCGGCCATTAGATTTACCATTGGCAGACTCTCTCTCATGTTTTCTGCTTTAAACATTTTGGAATTCTCTACCACAAGCTCTTCGATCTTGTATTTGTATTGGTACTTTCCTGGGGAAGCTAAACCCCAATCTCTTTTCGCAATAGTTCAATATTCTGATCCTCTTTCTTCGGATCTTGGACATGCACTGCTTTGAGCTGTCTTTCCTTGCGGTCTTTGCATACTTAGGCATCATCGTGTGGTGCTTTAACGACTGTTGACGAAGAGTCTGAAGGAGACGTCCTTAATATTGCCTCATGACGAGGAAACAGGCTTATTATTATTATTATTATTGTTTGATTGATTAATAATATTAATAATTTCATTATCCTAATAATTAATTCTCTATTAATTCTATTAATTATCTTAATAATTTCATTATTACGAATGGAAAGGTCTCAAATAGAGGATTGGCTGGTGGTGTGGTGTAGGACAGAGAGGATTTGAGGCAGTCTATTCGTATCCCGACCCTTGTTAAACTGGAATTCAAAGGAGGATGATGATGATGATGATGAATAATTTCATTATCCTGTGCTGTATAAGGCTCTGGGCTAAAATTAGATAAAAGAAAAACTTATTTTATAAAAAAAACATAAAATGAAATGTTTAAATTAATTCCTTTACATTCTGGGAAGCCACATTAGCCAATATGCCACGAACACTTTCATTTATGAGCTGGAGCGCAATAGACAGGAGCGCCACAGAAAGGCTTTTTCGCGTTGTTAATATTGCTATTATTATTATTATTATTACTATTATTATTATTATTATTATTTTATTATTATGTTATTACTACTTTTTATGGCAATAATAATAATTTCTCTCGTATTCTGCCAAGCGGCAGGTTCATGGTACATATTCATATTTTTGAGTCTGCTTTCATGCTACGTATACAGCACGTCACAGATCAACAATTTAATCCCTTCACGAAAGGCTATTCGTTACCCATAAATTATTTAATCTGTATCTTAGGAAAAATATTGCCTTTGAGGTTGTTTCTCATTATTTTCCACGGTTTATGCCTTGTCGCCTCTTACGACATGTGCAGTTAACGATTGATTTATTTTCAGTGTCCCAGACACTGGAGAATAATAATAATAATAACGATAATAACAGTAATAATGATAATATTTTTAGTTACAATAATAATAATAGTTATCATAATAAGACTAAGAAGAAGAAGAAGAGGAAGCTACTGTATATTGCACTCCAGGTCTGCAATGCTGTCTGCATTCGAGGCGCATTCGCTGACGAGTACAGAGGATATTTTAAATGCTTCTTTTTAAAATTTTAGTTAAATCAAATTTCTTTTTACCTTTTTAACCGAGAGATTTTTACTGTCCAGGGCATAAAGAAAAACTTCTTTTAACATAATTAAAGTGCTACGATCAAACAGGAGCAAAACTGAACCGGTTGAATCTTTTATTAAATCACTCTAAAATTATCTGACATTTTAGTCAAATGCAATTTACCGGTTCTTTTAGTGTCACGGAAGTATTGCGATTTTACTTTCTGAGCGAATTATAATCGTGAACGACTTTCATGCTAGTCTGGCTCGATCACTTTAAGTGTCGCAGCTTCGCCTAAGACTTTAGCATAAAGTTAAAATGATGGAAATTTTAGCGAGACAATTATGTTTTCTGATTTTCTGTGATATCTTTAACTTTACACTACATGTGCGACTCTACATCAAGACCACGAAATCGAACATGTAATGATGTGATCATCCATCATTTGTATTTGTCAGTGATTTGGTGTTGATGCTGAAATAAACATATCTCGCTCTCTCTCGCTCTCTCTTAATTCCATATAAAACCGTACTATACAGTTAAGTTAAATAATCAGTTTACCTCTCCTCAGAATGTTCCAGATTTTAAGATCTGATAAATGTTCGAGCGAGTCGATCATACGACCTCCTCATTAAACAAATCTTGTCATTTTCTGACTCAGCAATTCACATGAAACCGTCCAGAATCTCTACAAGACAGTGGCAAGGAGTGGCATGAGCTAAATGATGCCTTAATCTGCATAGTATTGCAGACTTTAGAATGTCATGAAACCGATTGAAACCTATATAATCTATAATTTTCAGTTTGATTTATGCTCCGAGCGTCAACCTGAATCCGAACATATTTGACGTAAACAAAAACTCTTTAAAAGGTCGGATCAGTTTTCTAAAGAAAGATGCTACGCTACATTTACTGGCGCTCAGTAAACCACTGAAGCGTTGACTGAGGGCATTAGTGACGTGTCAATACAACCCGACTACGATCTTAGCTATACATGTCTTACTTCCATGATTTTGCAAAAGAAGCAAAACTAAAGAAAGACCCGCCTCGGTTAGGCAGACTATCATAGCCAGCAGTTTACATCTCTCTCTCTCTGTCTTTCTCGCGTGCTACTAAGTGGCAGGTTTAAGGTATATATTTCTACATACATGTACAATCCGCTTTCAAACTCAGTAAGGGCACCCCATTGAACGAAACCTGATCGAATCACAAGGACTTAACCAGCATCAATCTGTAATATAGATGTGGAAAATTGGGTTAAATTATGTCGATGTGGTATCTTATAGAAATCACAGTCACTGAGGTTTCCTGATCGATATTTTGCTTTCTAAAACAAGTGCTCGTCAAGTAGAAATGGTGGAATAAAGCCCATGATTGATATATATTGATACATTGATTTATATTTATCTAGACAGTGAGTGATATCTATTGATACAGTGAGTGATATCTATTGATATAGTGAGTGATATCCATGATACACTATTAGTTGTGTACCTGACTGAGTTTACTATCTATATGAAAGTTTAATTTTCTTGATTTCACACGACTAAAATACGAGAAATTCAGAGCACTTTACCTCTCATTCATGTTTTACATCATATTCTCGGATCTCTTAAGAATATTCTCCCACTCTCTTGCTCTTTTACTCTTTCCACCTCTCTCTCTCTCTCTCTCTCTCTCTCTCCCTCCCTCTCTCTCTCTTTCTCACACACACTCTTCCCCCTCTCTGTTTCATTTTCTCCTTTTTTCTCTCAATAGCCCTCTGAAATTGACTAAAAGTCTGCAATTGCCTAAAATGCCATCCATCATTTATTCTGCCGAATACAGACATATCCGGCGTGTGTGTTTATGCGTAAAGATGGTAATTCGTATGCATACTTGTTTGTGCAACTCTGCATATGTTTAGTCATCTGTTTGTGTATCTCTCCTTATGTTTAGTCGCCTGTTTTTGTATCTTTTTCTGTATGAACTGGATAAAAAAACCTTAAAGCTCATTTGACCAATCTATAGGCGGTGTCACTAACACGAAAAAGGGATCGTATGAATGATTTATAAATTTTAAGGGCTTAATAACTACACTTTCTTCTTAACATTGTTTCAATTATGTTAACACGCTTTTACTCTAACAAAATTTGGTAGAACAATGTCAAGCTGCCTCCACCAGAGTTGTTTATAATTTCAAGAAAAGTAATGAAGTATTAAAATATGATTGCGTGTTCCATGAAGCTCTGAAATTTGTTCTCACTCTATATTTATCACGTCCATTTAGGGAGCGAGCATCAATGCGTATTTAACTTTCAAGTATATTGTTGCAAATCTACAAAACAATATCATCCAAACCTGTCTAAAATTGATAAACTTATTTGTTTTATTTGTTACTGTTCGTTGCTCATGATTTGTAGATAAGATTTCATAACTGCCAGGGACTGTATATATCTATATATACCTCTGTTCTTATGTATCTATGCATCTCCCTCTATGCGTAAATGTATCTGCATGTGTACGTATACATGTGTATGTATGATATGCCGTGATATGACAGAATACAAGATTGATGAGGTACAGAGCTCTCGCTGTAAATAAGCTCACTCAATCTGTCACATACCGTCCCTGTCTAATTTACATTTCATATTATGTTATATACAGTATACAGAGAATTGAGGCTGCGTTCATTAGTATGAGGCGATTAAAGCAGATTAATATGTTTTATTAATAATATCATAGTGAAATACAAAATTCTTTCGGTTATAACCTAAGTCATTGAGGAGAGAGATCACTCAAGTCATTTAGAAAATAGACCACTGACAGATAGACACCGACTACACAAACAGAATTCCAGCATAGTCAACGACAACATAGTTCAGAGATTTTCTAAGACTGACTGATTGTTTTTTATTAATTGACTGATTAATTGACTGATTGATTAATTGATTGCGATTAATTGATTGACTGATTGATTGACTTATTCAATGTTTGATATAATTATGTTAATCGATTTATGATCTCAATATTGTCCGCAAATTGTTATCTATATCAACTTTGGATAAAGTGGCGAAATATTCAATCACTCCATCATATAAAAAACTATTGTCAAATCACACTATATACCTTTTTAAAACTATTTTTGTGCAAATTTAATTGCAACGAATCATGAATCATCTGCATAGCTGTTTCGAACAGAAAAGCCTTAGATACATTACCATATCTAAGGCTTTTCATGTCTAACAATTAAGAAATTGGGGTATAATTTCAAGCCAGTGGTCTGTGAAGTAACCCAGGTCTTTGGAAATTATTATCCAACCCATTCTAGCAGTCAAATAACGTCTATACAGATGCTTGCGATTATGATTAAACATGAAATGCGAAATAAAAAATAAATCATAAAATGAAAAACCTTAATACAATTGAACGCTTTTATATCTCAGGCTATGTGTAATAAGGCAAATAACAAAACATGCTTATATGTTGCAGAATCTACGAAATTCATTCATGACTGACTTGCTTGGAGAGATGAACGGAACAACCTCTCTCTGTTCTCACTCATATCATAAAATCTGATGAACCCGGGCCCTTTCTATTTCATCGACTGATGCTATCAACTCGTTCGCGGAGTTACGTTCCATCCACTGAGACCAGTTCATGTCGCGGGGTTCCGGGTCCAATCCGACACGGCTCCGGTTATTATAGGACTCGAGTGACTCAAGTCGTTTAGGAAGAACGCTTTGCGCGTGGGTGGACAAGAAGGAATATAAAAGTAAATTCTTCAGTACCTCCCCCCCCCTACCCCGCTGTGAGTCATTTCACAAGTAGTCGGGACATTTGAGACGTTTTCCAGATACTCTGAACTTTCAGCAAACACTGAAGATCATGTCATCAGTCATCAAAAAGAAAATGTGAACATACTAATTCAGTCATTCAGTACTAATTGATTTGCTCGTGTATGATTGATATTTATGTAATTAGAAGTTTTGTGAGAGATGGAGGTGAAGTCATGTGGAACCGAGGAATAAAGTTAATTAAACTTGAAACCACTTAACTTGAATATCGAGACCAATCATAAACGTAAAAGGTTACAATTGACAAACTTCTGCAGATATGACGTAACACAAACAATTGGAGAAATAAAACGACAAAACTAGCGTTGTCTATTTCACAATCGCCTTCTTCAATTAATCGTCTGTAAATATAGATAATTGAGAAAAAATGTTCGGGTCGTGCCCGATACACATTATAAACATCAGCGACGGGCAGTGCCTGATGATGAATAGATCAGGTAACTCGAGTCAGGCGGGTGGATACGTGTGGGGAGGAGAGAGAAGGGTTACGACGACGATGGTGCTGGAGCTGTACGTCATTTCTCTGCTGATCCTCGTGGGGGTGGTGGGCAACGTGATATCCGTTATAGTTCTGAGGAAGGACAGAGAGCGACGAAGCGCTCTGCTGCTACTTCAGGTGGGTGCTTCATCTTCGATATCGATATTCAGTACTCGATATTAAGTACCCGATATTCAGTGTTTAGTACTCGATGCTCTGTATTCAGTACTCGATGCTCGGTATTCAGTATTCGATACTCGCTATTCAGTACACGATTTTCGGTATTCAGTACTCGGTACTCAGTATACTCGACATTCTGTATTCAGTACTCGATTTTCGGTTTTCAGTATTCGGTATTTAGTATTCAGTAGTATTCGATGCTCAGTATTCAGTGCTCGATGCTCATTATTCGTCCGTCAGTACTCGATATTCAGTATTCTGTACTCGATATATAGCATTCCGTACTCCTTATTCCTGAATAGTGAACTCGTGTACACTATTCAGTAGTCGATACTCCGATTCGGCATTCAGTATTCGTTATTCAGAAATCATTTGTAATTTTCAAGTATTCAATGTTCGATAATATTTGATAATTAATCAATTAATTCAATGAATATGATTACTGATTTAAATGACAGAGGTCAGAGTTTGACTAAATATTGCTCATATTAAACTTTATTGTTTTTATTGATCAATTGATTGATTAATATATTGATAACTTAACTGAATTAATTGATTTACTGATTGACAATCACAGGCTCTAGCTGTGGCAGACCTGCTGTACCTACTAGTGGCCTCACTGCGCTACCCGTTCAAACATTTACTACCCAGCTACAAGGACTATGTGGAAATGCAGCCGATAGTCTATCCACTGCTCAAAACCTTCCAGACCATCACCATCTGGATGATGGTGCTCGTGACGGTGGATCGTTGGGTGTGCGTGTGCCGGTCCACCGAGGCCCCCGCGATATTTAATTCTTTCCGGAGGCGGCGCTACGCCACAGGGGTGTTCATTGCGGGATTTATCTACAACGTGCCGAGATATCTGGATAGTCATATCTGTAGCTGGTGCGTCAAGCATGTGTTTGCTAATTTAATAAATTAATTTATTTTATTACAATTTTATTGAATTAAAGTTATAGGGCTTTCCCACGGCTTAGAATATCTGAGTCATATCGCAAGTTGGATAGAGTCAAATCACAAGTTTGATAGTCATATCGACATCTGGATTGTCATATGACAGCTGGATAGTCATTTCAACAGCTGGATTGTCATGCAAATCTTTTATTACCGTTTCAAGTTTTTCTCACATTCGAAATGTTTAGATTGCAGCTAATTAATCAGCGAAATATTTTCTCTGCTTTTTACTTTTTCGCCTTGATCTTGCGTAGCTTTCTACAAGAGGGTATTCGACGAAATTGGTTGATAGATTGTTTGATGGACTGGCTGACTGATTGATTGATTTATTAAAGATTGTTTGATGGACTGGCTGACTGATTGATTGATTTATTAAAGATTGTTTGATTGACTGTCTAACTGATTGATTTATTAATCATTTATATGCCGATTATTGATTGCTTTAAGGTACAACCCATGCACGGGACAGACCATTAGTGAGATGTCTTATAGAGAGCTGTTTGCTAACAACTACTACTGGGATATCTACATCAGTGCCATGTATCTGCTGCTGCTCTATGTGGCTCCGCTCACCTCGTTAGGCTATTTCAACTATCGTCTCATTCAAGCAATCCGGTACAGCCAGTCTCTAGTATACTATTATTTGCAAGGCCTACGGGATATGAGATAACATAACATAACATAACACAACATAACATAACACAACATAAAATAGCATAACACAATATAACATAACATAACACAACATAATATAACACAACATAACATAACATTATATAACAAAGCATAACATAATATAACCTAACATTACATAACCTAACAACAACTAGAGTGCTACTGTCGTCCATGACAACAGCGAGCACTACTGAGACAAATCCATGCCGGTGAGCTAAAGGAAGGTTCAAAACAATGATAGATATATGTGTATATATGTGTATATGTGGGAAGGGGCAAAGGGATCCAACGATTCTCCTGTTTGTCTAAATATTGACATTAAAAACGCAGAATTATTTATATACATGTAGATGAAATTAATGAATATTCATAAATGCGTACGTAGGTTGTATAACACATTACATTACATAATATATGAATATGCCGTATATAATTATATGTAAATATTTGATATACACGTATGTTTATGTTTATGTATACTACAGTGATTTGCATTTAAGTATGCAAATATTATACTTTATGACAATGTGAGGTAATGAGAAAAACCATTCCATTTGTGGTAATATGTTGTTCTCGCGCAATCTCAACACGCGAAGGAAAATATTATGCTGCATTCTATTATGTAATCCTACACCATATTGTGTCGGAGTACACTCTATTCTGTTGTACTGTACTGCGGCATTATATTTTGAATGGTAGTGTATTATACTACCACATATTCACTGATGATTACTGGAAGCTTGCTGTATTGCTCTATGCAATTTTATACTGACTAGGAACTTATCATACTGTGATCCTTATTTTGTGTTCTGCCATTTGAACTGTTTACACTGTATTATCCTTTGCAATATTTGCTGACTTGCTTTATACTTAATGTATCGTGACGTGTTGTAAATCTTCACTCCATTGCATTCAGTATTGCCCGTCATATTCTTGTAATACTGTTAACTCATTGCACTGTTTGTTTTGCATTGCCCTGCATATCATTGTAGTGCACACTATATTACACTGTATTTAATCTCTATTGTGTTATATTGATATGTATTCACTGTGCCGTATTGCATAGTATTTCGCTGTACTTCATTATGATGCACTGATTTAGAATACCATGCATTCCATTCTGTGGTGCGTAGTACATTGTTTTTTATTTTATTTAATTAAATTTCACTGTTTTATATTCCCCTCTATTCATTCATATTATATTCCCCTCTATCCAAGAGTATTTCGCAGTATTCCACTTTATTCCACTGTATTCCGATGTATTCAACAATTTTCACTATATTCCAGGGTATTCAACAGTATTCCTCTATATTCACATGTATTCTACTGTATTCCATTGTATTCAATAGTATTCCGCTACATTCCAATGCATTCAACAGTAGTCCTCTATATTCACATGTATTCCACTGTATTTCAATGTATTCAACAGTATTCCACTATATTCATCAGTATTCCACTATATTCCACTATATTCAACAGTATTCCACTATATTCCAATGTATTCAATAGTATTCCCCTATATTCCAATGTACTTAATAGTATTGCACTGTATTGCCTGTATTGCAGATACTCTAAGAAGCGCTATCGCTTGAGCAGCAGGCTCTCTAGCGCCTCCACGCGGACTAGGACCCAGTGGTCCACGGGTCTGCACCACGGCGGGGCCCCGGGTGGTGGTTACCTGGTGGCGGGCTCGAGCTCCCTAGTCCCCCCTTCCTCCCCCACAGTCACTGGGAGCGACAAGAACGCCACTCTAGTGCTCGTAGCCATAGTTGCCGTATTTATCATCTGCGAAACTCCTGAGCTTATCGTTAAGTTCGTCTCGTTTTTCGAGCGAAACTTTAAGTATAGTCTTCTCGACCAGGTGCGACAGTTGAACATCGTGAGTGAGCTGCTGATGGTCGTTAACTCGACTGTCAACTTCGTCGTCTACCTCGTGTTTGGAAGGAGGTTCAGGAGGATATTGCGGGAATTGTTTAGGTTTTCTTTCAAGTTTTCTAGCGGATCATCGACAACCACGACGGATGACACGGCACCGAGACACCACAATTGTATTCACGCCCCCACAGCCAGACTGCATAGGATCTGACTAGAGCTGAGACCTCTGCAGCAGCAACATGTGTGAGCAACAACAACAACAGTTAAAAGATAACATACTTGAGTGGCAACAACAGAAGTTAAGAGGCAACATGTGTATGTAGCAACAAGAGCAGTTAAGAGACAACATGTTTATGTAGCAACAACAGCAGTTAGGAGGCAACATGTGTAAGTAACAACAACTGAATCAACATATGTTAATAGCAACAGAACTGCAACAGTTAAGAAACAACATGATTGAGCAATAGCCTAGGCAAATAGCTGATATTCAACATATGTGAGAAATAATACTGGATAACAGTTCAAAGGCTAATGGTGCGTGAAACAACAACAGATGAATTAGCAGATAATTCGTGTTGTCTAGGCAACCAACGGTTAAGTGGCAACACGATTGAACAACAACAACAAGTAAGAGACATCACGCGTGTACAACACCGGTAACAACATTGACAAGGCAACAGTTGTTTAAAACAATAGCAATGAAAAAAGAGATATCACATGTGAACAACAGCCAACAGCTTGGAAAATCTGGTGTTAAGACATAGTAGTTCCTGTTGCTCTAGAAACTTTAGAAAATCACGCAACAACAACATAATTAGAGTGCTACTGTCGTCATTGAGCACATAATACTTAAGCTATCACAAACTTACGTTATCTAGACTAAATAGACCTCGAGTTGATCTCACGATCTCAGAAACTTTCATTTTAAATTTCATAACTTTATTTGAAGGCTGACGCGCTACACACTTAGCTACTTAAATATGATTTATCCTTATCAGGCAGGACTTGACTATCATAGTCTAGACTAGTCCTTTAGGCCTACATGTTGTTGTTGTTGCGGAGGTCTCCAGGGATAAAGAATGACTGTAGCAGATTTTATAATGTCAAGTGCTCATATAGTTTTGTGAGAAGCTTATAACTCAGTGAAAGATTTTTCTTTTCGAAAAGTTACATGTAGCTCAGTACGCCTAAATCTTGGAAAGTCACCGATGTCAAAGTTAGCAGTAAAACACCTGAAGCCTGTCTAGAGCTTTGATATCAACTTAAACTTATATAAACGTCGTCTGCAGATATCAAGCCCAGCGGAACACAAGCTAATGTTTAGTGTTGCCCCAGTGCCGCCTGTGTTTGTCACCGTTAGTAGCTTCTGCACAACAGGGATCAACTTCTACTCTTGAGCCCTTTTACTCTAGATCGATTAGTGAATACGCTATCCCACACCGAAGCCCCACCCGATACCCCTATCATCTCCAATCGTCCCTCTTTACCTTACAAATGGCTCACCCACCGAGGAAATCAGTTTGAGTGGAATCTGAAAGATGAAGGAAATTCTGCCACCTAGAAGTTGTAACAGAGTTCTACCATTGTAACTAGTCGAATACTGGCCCGTCACTTGCACAAGCTATCTAAATATATTTCACTGATACACTTGTAGATATTAAGATGCAGGAATGTGACATTTACAATCGCTATTTAGCTTACATGTTGCTCATTTTAGACGTTTTGATATGAATTACTGTGTCGACCACCTTGACAACTGAGATTTAATTCACCGACATCTAAAAGCATCACCCTATACTTTAAATGGGTTACAGCGTGGGGAAATATAAAAATTGCAAGAAACCATCAATTGAACAGGAAATGAACACTTTTAGGTCCGTTACCAAGTTATATGAAAAGTATTTGTAAGCCTATAAAAGCTCGAAAAATTACAGACATTTCACAATTAGCAAACTGAAGAAGGCAACGTAAGATATTTTAAAAGCCAAATATTTCAGTTAACTTAAGGCATAAGAAGAATCGCCACTGGTGGGATGGACATATTTGTCCAACTTTTAATGAGCGCGAAAGCAGGGTCTCTTAGAAGTATTCAGAAGAGCTAAACAGAGAGTACAGAGAATGGGAGAGTATGTGAGAGAGAGTGAGAGAGAGAGAGAGAGAGCGAGTGATAGAGAGAGAGTGAAAGGGGAGAGGGGGGAGAGACTGAGCGAATAGAAGAGAGAGAGAGAGAGCGGAAGAGTATATGAGAGAGTGAGTGAAAGAGAGAATGTGACAGTGAGTGAGAGAGAGAGAGAGTGCGAAAGAGAGAGAGGGGGAGAGAGACGTAGCGAAAGGAAGAGAGAGAGAGAGTGAATAGAGAGGGTGGAGAGAGAGAGACGAAATGTTACTCAATTGTGCAAAAGCAAGTGATATTTTGTTTTCTACTGCTAATCGCTCAACTATATAGGAATTTTGTAAACAGGTTTAACAGACTGACTGATGATCAATAGGCCTGTACTTCAACGCCAATTAGAGCTTTAACGTTAGTTTTCTATCCCTATAACAAAAATGACATAATTCAACCTAACTATATCGTTCATGATGCCATCAATTTAAGTGTAGTTAAGCAAATATAAATTATAAGTATTTATAATAATCATATTTGTACTTTACTAAATAAATAAGAGTAGTATACTCTTAAGCACGTACTGTTTTCTTCTAATGTTTTTAAATTGCACAGGCAATGGTCAAAATGAGGGGGGACGCAGGATAACTCAGTTCCCCGTGCTCTCATTTATCTGAGGTGCGTTTCCATGCTAGGTCCCATATTAGCTAGGCTACTAGATCTTTAAATACATCATAGTGTCTCGTAAAATTCTGACAGTTCTCTTAGCTCTAAACTCCCACTTCAATCACTGAGCACAGGCTAATAATTCAATGCCTGAAGTAAATGGAGAGTAACTAGTATGATGTGTTTAATGGTAAATTTTACTTTATCTCTACTTTCTGAATCGAATTGTGACATTGTAAGAATCAGGCGAAATTCACAAAGATGTAAACTTTATAGCATTTATTATTTATTGTTAATTTTATAATATTTTTCGAATATGTACCGGTGCTTTAGTATGCAACTTTACATAATATAGAATATGTAGATTTGGATTAGCTTTTAGGACCGTTATTCATTGAAAAACTAGTATATGTTTTTTAACAATTTTGTAACAACTTATGGCACTCAGTGTTTAGTTCCTAAACAGTTTGTGTCATTTTAGAGGGTTTAACGCCAAGTTCAGAGGCGCGAAGGACTTCTCTTCAAGGCGAGGAAACCCGACCATCACCATGATTGATCCAAATGACCGAACAACCAAAGCAGCAGTCAGACTTGATTAATGATTATGATGATTAATGATTATGACTTGATTATGACTATGACCCAGTCCTCAATGTGAAATACATGAAACACATGCAAAACACATTCAAATCGATATTCGCTAATATTAGAAATATATTATTAACATCTAATGAAAGTTGCTTAGTCACGAATAATCTTAAATTTATTAGTTTCAGGTTCCTTTTGTTCAAATAAACTTTAATCATAACCGCTTTGGTAGCCGGAGATACTTTGGTAGCCAGATATACAGACGCAAACGCGTCATAATTGTGTATATGTGTAACGGGTAGAAATAGGGTAATACCAACATTAACAACGCATGCTTTGAAAAGAAAATGCGCGAAAGTAGTCCGCTGTGATATGACTGAAAAAATATTGCCTTGCAGTCACAGAAAATCTTTCTAAAGTTGCACGAGTTCAGAGAAATTCTGAATACTGCAGCCAGCGACCGCACTTTCAAGTCATAGAAATGTGGTTGATGTATCAGAACGATATCATTACAATGATGTACGTATTTATTTAAAATATTATTTAAAGTAGTAAGTTTGCGCAGTAATGCACGTTTTAATAATTGAATAACTAATGGCAATACTGTATAAGTGGTTCCAGTTTAAAAGCACAATTTACTATTAAAGAATAATAACTATTTAATATAATAAAAGCTTAACATCTAAACAAGGGTTCCACTAACAACGGTCTTACTGAAAATCGAGCCCGTGACCTCCTACACGTCAGACAAGTGTACTGGACCATCCAACCAGGACAAATGAACAGTTGCATGATAAAGTTAGTCCCTGACATCATCACTGGAAGAGAAAACTGACGTAAAACCTTTATTATAATTAGTTACGTCATATATGTGTTACAGTATTTAGCACGTCTTAACAATAACTTAAGCTGCTTCTAAGAACATCTTAACTACCATTTATAATAACATTAACTACAACAATTAATTACTAGCAGAAATAAACTCGAGTTACACAGCATATGTGCTCTATAACTCATAACTAAATCAGTATGTGCAGTGTTCAAATTCGGGCCTCGCCCGTCACAGACATCGCTTGCGAGTGAAGAAACTGACGTAAACATTAGTTTTACCAGCTTTTATATCATTACTATGGTAGTAACTTATCTAATAAATGAAGATGAAATACATCATTCAAGTTGTCATTTACGATGAATTGCAAGAAATTTAGAATGAAACCTTTTGAGAGTGTAAATACAGATGGCTGATATATCAATAGTGTAATATTTTTGCTTGCTCAACTCAGCTCAGTCTCGAGCAAGAAAAGAACATTGAACAAAATTTTAACTAACTGAAAAAGTGCCTACAGTTGATTAATTTTCAGGCCTATTTCCTCAATTAATATTTGCGACAATGACTGCATGCATACCAATTTACAACCTTTTTGTAGTTCTAAACATATTAAATAAGTACACAAAGATATCAAATAACAAGAGAAAGAAAATTATTCTCACACATCATTTTATCAGCTATACCTGCAACAATGTAAAGTCATCAACAGTTAATACAGAAACACGGCAGTGAAACCCACGTTAAGCTTTCCCTTCTAGGGATATCAATGGACAGCAGAAAGAGTCAGCTGCATGTCAGGGATGTCAGGAGCATCATATATACACAAGTAGCAAACTGCTAATGTTTCGATAGCTGACAAAATAAGAGCCAAATGATAATGTTTCAAATGTTAAATCTAATAGTATTTAGGTTTGCTTTATCGTTTAAATATATTTAAATTACCCAACAGCTAACAACCTAAAGCAGAGTTTAATGTCAGTTTTATCCACAGAACCGAAAGAAGTGCTGAGCAAGAACCGAAAATATAGATGTAAACCTACAAAAACTTAGCTCAATTAGGCAGCGAAGAGAGGTGATACCAGCTCCACAGTGTCCACACGCACAACTAAATTCAGCATTAATGTTCAATAATATCTTGCCTTGGCATTGGGATGCCACAAGAATTACGTAAAAGACTATCATAAAGCTAACGGCTAAAACCAGGCTTTAAGCAGAGAAGCCTAAAAACATATTGTCCGCCAATTTACTCTACTTTCACTTTGTCCTCAATTCATATCACGTCTCTATCAATTTCTGAAGAGTACAGCAAAACAAATAAACACATGAAAAATAGTCAAGTCCGTCACATCCCTTACACTCACACTGTCCCACATTCGGATCCATTAGTCACTATGCGCTCCGACATATCTCTGACACTATCTACTAGTCACTATGTAGTCAGGCATATCTCGAACACTACCCTTAAGTCAATAAGTTATCATACTGACATATCTGCTCAAAAACTATCCACTAGTCAATATGTTGTCATACTGACATATCTTCTCAAAAACTATCCGCTAGTCAATATGTTGTCAGGCATGTCTCTAGCACTATCCACTAGTCAATATGACAGTTAAACAGCTCTTTACACTGCCTCAGCACTGACTTCTCTTGATCTCTCGCCTGACCTTGATCTATCACTAGATCTAGATCTTTCCCTAGATCTTGACCGTTCATCGTACCTTTCAATGGACCTGGAAAAATTTCTTGACCCAGATCGTCCTCTTGAACCAGACCTCTCTTTTGACCCATATCTCTCTATTGATTTAGATCTCTCTCTTGATTTAGATCTCTCTCTTGATTTAGATCGCCCTCTTGATCCAGACTTCTCCATTGATTCAGATTTAGCTCGAGATGTTAACCTCTCACGAGATGGCGACTTTGCCCTTGACCCAGATCTTGCTCTTGGCCTTGACCTACTTCTTGACCCAGACCTCTTTCTTGACCCAGATTTTTGCTTGTCTCTATCAGAGGTGCTGCGAGCAGCTCTATCCTCCTTAGATCCAGAGCAAGATCTCCTTCTATCTCTGCTCCCATTTCTAGCAGCCTTACTTCCAGACTGAGATCTCTTGTCTCTACGATTCTTAGACACAGAGTGAGATCTCTTATCTCTATTCTTACTAGAGCTCTCTCCACTTCTCCGACGTCGAGGTGATCTAGAGCTTCTGCTGCAAATCAATCAATCAATATCATTTATCAATTATCAATTAATCTCCTCAACGGATCAGTTTACAATTAATCAATTTATCGGCTATTCAATCAGTCAATAAAGGATTTATAAGTTGCACCAAGCGCAATGTCTAAGCCGAAATTACGCCATTTACAAAAGATTTAGCCTGGTCTATAGAAAAAATTAACAACAGCAGCCCACTATAGACAGCATTGTTAAAGAATTAAAGCAAAACATAGCCATGAGACATAGAGGTTGTCTTTTATGACACAGTCAAATGGCAGTATCATGAATGCATTCTTACTATAGTGCATATTAGAAAGGCACAATAGCAACTAATTAGATGATTTCATCATAGGGCTTCGGATTCAGTTTCTTACATCATATGATCAGAAGACCAAATCTGTTGTAGGATAAAGGATAAGCGGCATATAATAGGCTCAGCAACTGTATTAGTAGATTCCTACAGACTATGTACTTTCAACGACAATTTTTCCCTTTAGACCATCACAAAAAATAGAGACTGTGAGAGAGTGAGAGACAGAGGGAGAGAGACTGAGGGAGAGAGAGAAGTAGAGGATGACACAACAAGAGATACAGAGAGAGTGAGAGACAGGAAAGAGCGAGGGAGCGAGACTGAGGGGGAGAAAGAAGTAGAGGATGGAACAACAAGAGATACAGAGAGAGATAGAGAGAGACATAGGGAGATAGAGAAGTAGAGCCTGAAACAACAAGAGATAC
Organism: Enchytraeus crypticus; assembly: GCA_905160935.1. Lineage (NCBI taxonomy): Eukaryota > Metazoa > Annelida > Clitellata > Enchytraeida > Enchytraeidae > Enchytraeus > Enchytraeus crypticus. The sequence continues at coordinate 240,442 of CAJHZI010000191.1, forward strand.
AGAGTGAGAGAGAGAGAGACAGAGGGAGAGAGAAAGAGGGAGAGAGAGAAGTAGACGATGGAACAACAAGAGATACAGACCTCTTTTGATCTCTGTGACGATCACGGCGACTGCGCGAATGACTTCGTGACCGACTGCGTGAACGAGACCTCTTCCTGATAAACAACAACAACACATACAAACAATGCTTCTAAATGACAATGCACACCTCTCTCTAGTGTTCTGCCAAGTGATAGGTCCAAGAACCTGTTTTACCAGTCTCCTCCACGTTTCATAAGAGCAGTGGTAGGGATTCAGTTCTATCAAGAAGTTGATATCTTCACAAATAGCTTGGCCATATCCACAAATTTATGCAGCCTACAGCTAGCAAAAAATATGGCTTCTGAAGTGGTTTCCCTTAAAAGCACATCAACTTAATAATGGATAGCAAAACATAATAACCTACAACAAATATAATAGATGTACTATAATTTATAAACGAATTGTAACAACAACAAATATGCCATTAACCAGAACCAAGATATACTGTTCGCATAAATAAGCTCATAAATCATATCTCTATCTAACCTATATCAACTCTGCAAATGCGAGTAAAAAACCAGTTAATTTCAATTAACTATTAATTAATTAATAGTTAATTAATTTAATAAATTTTTTAAATTTGCAGTTAATTTCTTTCTTGTCTGTACCAGTTCGCTGGGTCAAGTGCATAAATAAATAGTGACTAATTGAGCAGTAGCCATACAAACTACAACTAAAGCTTTAAGATTACTATATGCTGTTAGTTACCTATTGTAAAATACAAAACTGTATTTTCAATTGCCAAATAAACTTAACTGTTCTACCATTTAATTTTCAAGCAATTTTTAGTTTGTAACAGTAGCTATAAGATAAGGATTAACGCAAAAAGACGAGAGCATATTAAAATCTACTTAAAGATACTAAAACAAAGAACGTAAACATACAATATTACAGAAGAGAGTAAAGGGAGAGAGGAGGAAAGAGAGTGATGAAGAGGGAGGATGAAAACCTGCGAGGACTGCGTGAACGAGATCTTCTAGAACGTCTTCTGCCAACAGGAGACACATCCCTCTCTCTAGCCTTCATCTCATGAGGAGCTACAATAAAAAACCAATCAATCACTCATTCAATGAGTTAGAAAATGAGATTAATTAATCTTTCACTCTCATAATCAATCATTCAATCGATCAATCAACCATCAAGTCAATCAATCTATTAAATCAGTTAATCATCAATCAATCAATAAGTGAGTATATCAATCGATAATTAATCAATAAATCAGCATAACTCCATATATCTGTCTTTGAATGGCCATCTAAACCAGCCTTCCATTTCTTATAGAGCTGTAAAACAACTTACTAATTGCTGCATCAAACAGTCAAGTAAACTGATCACCACAAACACTTTCAATAGCCTTATTATATCATCTGAACTTCTGAAAATTCATTTAAAATTCATCAATGAATCAATTGGTTGCTCAGTCATTCATTCAATCCATTACCGGATAAGATACTTACAACCTCTGTGACAGCCTTGTGTGTGTGTTATATTGCACGCTCTCAATATGTTAAACACATAGTGTTCTCACTCAGTCTCTCTTCTGATAAGAATAGTGTTGCGCAATGAATATGTAACTACTGTAATTGTATTTTTTAAAACAAAGCAATATATTAGTTTCCACACTAGTAGAGATACTATCAGAGACCGTAGGTCTTGCATTTTTAGATCTGAAACAATAAATTGCTGTTTATCAGGCAAGCATTAATATTTCAATCAAATCAGATAAAAAGAATACAGCATCAAATTAAATGGTTTCGGACACAATCCTTGTGCTATCACCTTTAACCTCAAACAAATTACAATTATTAATTAATTCTTTGTAGATCTATTTTACTGAATAAAAAATGAATCAAACTTTTTCTGGTTCCTCGAGCAAATTCAATCTGAAGCTCCCTCCCAAAAAACCTGACCCTGTCCATGTAGTACATGGCGTCCTCTGCATCCCTAGCATCCTCATACGTGGTGGTCAACTGTTAAGTTTAAACACTTCTTCAACACGACAGGCAGTCACATACAATCACAATCAATTTCAGCAACTATAATGTAAATTAAGCCTATTAGATTGCATAAGATTTCATTGGAGAATTAGCATTCAGAGTAAGAGTTACTTAAAATACTTAATAAATCACAGTAGAAAACTTTAAGATCTCGATGACGGCTTACATACAAATAAGCTTTTTATATTATTTATTAAATATTATTTATGTCTTTTTATATAAGCTTCAAAAGTTCATACATACAGTTAATTTATATGCCAATATATTATATACATATTCTACAATTTAATTGCAATGTAACGCCAACTTTCTCCACCATTCATGAAATCATGGTTGTGCAAGCGAATGATACACTGAGAAAGTTCACAGCTCTAAACTGCAACAAAGTCAGGAATAATTCAAGCAGAAAAACATTTTTCTGTTAAACCTTTTCATAAGATCTTGACTTGTTAATATGATTTTAATCTGACTCCTAACGCTTGCTCTTTCCTTGCTTGACCACATAGCTTGATCGCGACTTGAGTCTTGGGCTTTGACTTGACTAAGCTTGACAGATTGGCTTGTACAAGACTCCTACTATGTATCTCGGCAAAAGACCATTCTGTCGCAAACTTGACTTGTAACAAGTGCCTAGCTTGACTTAAGCATGATATATCCTCAGACTTTAAGTGTTGGCTTGCCCATCAGTTAAGGAGCTTGGCTAACAACTTGCTTGTCACTTGACTTGCGGGCTTGTACCAGTACTTGAAACTTGAACCCTTGTTAGGAACGGATTAGTACTAGATAGTACTACTACTTGATATTTACTTGACTCTTGCGTTGTCTGATAGACAAAACAAACAAACAGTAACATTTGTTAACAAAATGATTCGTGTTAATGATTCGTGCTCAACCAACAAAAAACAATTTACACATAAAACAGAATCTAACGATTCTAATTTTAACCTGATCTACAGAAATCGGACGTGAATTCCTATGATCATAGTAAGTTTTACTTATTTAATGGACTAAGCAAAGTGAAACCAATACTTCATCAGGGGAGGGCAGTTTAGAGGGAGGGGGGTTGTTTAGGGCTCTTGGTATCAAGTGCAGTTCAATGCACGAAGCTGCTCAATATCAGGCGCAGTACTTGATGGGGTAACCACCATAGAAGACTGAGTGTTGAAAGGATTAAATAAAATTGCTAGGGTTAATATGCTGAAAGGTAAATTAATAAAATTCTTAATCAGTAATATAATCTATAATAATATTAAATTAGTAAAAGTCTTAAGCTGTGCTGACAGAAACGTACTACACAACGTTACTCAGTTTAAATAAGCAACAATTGCTAGTGATTATGGAAGATAATAGGCAGAAAAATGACAAAAATAATTGGCAACTTAAGCAAGGAAAAGGTTGACGAGGTAGTACGTTCGACTGTGATGTGCGTAACTAAAATAGAAAATTTATAAAAAAACAAGCAAAAGAAATGAATTCTGAATGAAGTTTGAACTTTGGCAAGATTGAAGATTGTTCTATAACAACTAACGCTGTATTTAGAGACAGTTGACAAACTGAGATCAGCTCAAAGGATTGTAAGCAAAATGAGCAAAATTTGTTTACAACTGCAGACAACACTATGAATTATGATTAATCCTATTGTTTATGTACTCTTACTAACTTACACCAATTGTTTTATTCTATGGAGTTTGTTAAAGTAACACTTTGAGTTATAAATGAAGTAAAGAGTTTATCACAATTAAGCTATTTAAATACTGATAAACATTAGAATATCGAGACACACTGATGCAACTGCTGAAAGTTTAAAAGTGTAACTAATCAAGTATATCAAAAGAATAGTGCAAACAGTCGCTATATCTAAAACCAACTACCTAGTTATCAAGAACAAACATCAACTATTTATTACAAGATTTAGATTCCATCGAGCCGTGGCGGCTTCCATGTCACCCAAAAGACACATAGATATGTGCGTACAAGGTAAAATTCATGAACAATCTCGATATGCAACTAGCACACCATATATCTCTCTTACTCAACCCGTTAACTCATTGGAGATTATAGAACACCGCTAAGAATACTTGGCAAAACAATACAAGACTATAAACACAAGCGTGTACATTAAAGAACCTGACCAAGAGCAAGGATATTGTATGTAAGCAAATCCTCTTGATCTGCGAGTGTAGTAGTCCATCGGGATGTAGACGTCAACAACCGGTCCATACTTTGAGAACAATGACTTGAGTTCTTCAGGCCTACATATCAAAACCAACACACATTATAAATACCTAATCTTCTTCAGTGCACTGTCAAGTGGCAGGTTCAAAGTACATATTCATACTCAAAATCTGTTTTCTCGCTCCATAAGAGCACTTCTTAGATCAACAAGTCAATCCCTTCACAAAGTCTATGCCTTATCCATACCTTATGTAACCTATAGCTTGGGAAAAATATGGCTTCTGAGGTGGTTTCCCGTTGCCTTCTTCAGTTTGGTGGATTAATTACCATTTAATCCTGGGGAAAATATTTAATGGTGAGGTGGGTCCTCTCTTGCCATCCTCAGCTCCTGCCTTTAGTCGCCTCTTACGTACACGCGGCAGATTGTTTGCGGTTGCCCAATTCTGCAGTGGTCCAACCACACCCGAGCACAACACGGGGAGATTATATAAATACCTAATATGATAGTATATTCAGACACGTACACAAAAGGATCATTCCATGTCAACTGGTCCAAATTTTAAAAATCTTCCCATGTGACAGTTTGAGATGGTGCAATTGCTAAGACATAAATGCCACATGAATTATGAGTACATATGCTGATTCTATGCAATATTTATAGTATTTTGGATTAGTTTCATATAGATAGGACCATAAACAGACGAGATATAGTGCTTTGAAGTAGCGAAAAATTATAAGCATTTTAATTTTTTGTGTAAAAACGACCTCCGATGGGTAAGTTTACTTGGCTATTGCTATATGTTCTGATAGAGTTCAAAAATAAATATTTTTACAGTAAGTTAGTAACATACCGACCTGTAAATAGCAGCAGTTTCAATATTGTGATCAACTGCCTACATGCCTAACCATGGCCTTGAAGTTGTCCAAAAATTGGGTGATGCTTGAATTTTTTTAAGGTTTGAGCTATTGGTTTTCTGAATCCAAGCTGCTTCAGAGGGTGACAAGTGCCTTATGTTATTGAGATATGTCCATATTATTAAACTAAATGGCTTGCAATAATTTGGTTGGTCAATTTCGAGAATTATCAGGACTTAAAGTTGGCTTTTCAAAAATTTCTACTTTTGCAAAACATCAAGTTGGAGCTGCTGCGGCAGCCAAGATATAAATACCACTTGAATTCTGATTGCTTTTTCTGAATCTACGCATCAAATAAAGTATTGTTTGGAAGTTTCGTATGGATAGGACCATAAATAGCCAAATTATAGCTGTTCAAAGTACAGAAAAAATAACACGCGTTTCATTTTTCGCACCGAAATGGATCTACGGTGGGGTCGAAATGACTGCCATAACTCTCCAACCGATCAACCGATTGATTTTAAATTTTAAATCTAACCTAGAGACATATTTTACTTAACACTGTTAAAATATCTTTTAAATCTGAGATGGTCACCTGGGAAGCATTGGACCAGTTGACATGGAATGACCCCATATTTACAAACATTAAATTCAGCAATACTGGCACTGTAAACTTATAAATAGTAGATAATAAACAAACAAGAGCTATACAGTTTAAATACAAATACTGCATTTATTAGCAACAGCTGAAATATACCATCTTGCTAGTGTTCTTACATTGTCATTCACTGTCCATTTTTATGGCACAGACTGCACATGGCCATCACTATCAGCATTCGGATCTTTAAAGAGAATTCCAGAGGAAAAAAAAGTTAATCTCATAATGCAGGCTCCGACTTTATCATGCCTTAATACAGCCTTTAGCTACATTATGGAAGGCAATAGAAATCTACTGTAGAGCATACATTTAATTTAATGACTAAATTTTGCTTAAAAACTAAGACTTGAGGACCTAGCCAGTCGGCAGCTCAGCACTACTAACAACCACTAGCAACTTTAGTTCAGCCATCTTGGAAAACCTTCGTTTCAAGTATTCTTAGGCTTCAAGTAAACCTAGGCTTCAAGTAAACCTTGCTTCAAAATGAGCCTATATAAATCTGCAATCATGATTGCTAACAATTTAGCATAACTGGTTCTGTTACAACTTTAAAAGAAGCACAAGAATTTGACTTAAGTAATGAACATTCTTGAACACGAAACCTGCAATCTCATATTGCAACAAAATGCATGTGGCAGTAGGCAAAATCTTATTGTACACAGTTGCAAGTTTGCAATAAATATTAATAAGTATACCATAATTTTACTGAAAAATCAAAACAAATAGACTAAAGAGTCAAATACCACAAAATAGACTATACAGCAAAAGGTATACCTTGTCCCATCTGGCACATTCTTGACAAATAGAGAACCATCATCTCGGTCTTTACCTCCGCGTGGCATGATAAGAAAAATATGCTACAATAGGATACAATATGATATATCATATATATTATACAATATAAGTGTCTAACAAAGTATAAAAAATATGTAGCTGTTATCAGACTAAAATACACAACAAAAATGTACAGATAACAAAATACAGGAATCGCATTGTATTAGAAATAATACGTATTTATAAGTCCTGTACATGCCTTGATAATTTACTCTCAGATCTGCAGGTCTTGTCATCTTATGATATGCACCCACTAGTAATCAAATCATCCTATAATTTATATTTGTCAAATACACTTGATATATATCTAAGCAGAGCATGTAAACTGACATAAACACAAGAAATATTCTTAATGTTATTTTTAGTATAGAAAACAATTAACAATCTTAAAGCAAAAAAGTCACATTTTTAGATGTCAAAAATAGTCAATTGCAGAGTTAAAATACTGCTTTTTCATTATCCAAACTTCTTGTAAATATTAATAAAAACTATATTCGAAAGTCAATGAGGGTATACATAAAAGCACAGGCATATTCACCATTCAGCGTCTATGGACATACTTATGTACAACAATTAAGCAGATTAATCTCATATAATAAAGCACCAGTGTTAGATTTTGATCCCGAAGTGTGTAGACCTTTTAATTTAGTTTCATCTTATGGTTACACACATGACAATCACAAGTGCTACTTTCTGAGCTTTCTGTTTTTTAGTTTTCATTATTTCCTCCTTTTCTTTCCATGGATACATAAACGCACAGGCATATTCACCATTCAGCGTCTATTGACATCCTTATGTACAACAATTAAGCAGTTTAATTGCTGTTTTTGGGGGTTTTTTATTGTCTGTTTTTTATTTGTTTAATTTTTACAAATTCAATTTCGCCTAAACTGAATCAATATTAAATTAATGTTTGTATAGGTGTAAATTTACAACAATTCAAATGCTAAGATACTCCAGGGACGAAAATACACGCTTATACAATTAAATGCGCAAAAATATATCCATCAAGTTAGCCTATGCATCCGTAAAGGTCCTTCGATGCTTTTGACTTTCGCATATCGAAGAAGTTAGAAATAGGTTTCAAAAACATTCAAAGGCTCACTATCGTAGAGAATGGAATAAAATAGTCAAAGTTATTAATAGATTTATATCTTACTAACGTTTTCGCTGACTATATGAACAGTCTTAGAATTAGAAGAAGTCTTTCCAAGTATCGCTCAAGCAACGCAGCGTTGTTTACCAAAGAACTGTCAGAAAAACAATAAGTTCTCCGCCATTTTGTCGCTGTTGACTTGCGAAAAATTGCAAAATTTTAAGCCAAATTTTGCAAAAATGGCAATTATCCCGCATTCGTATGCTCTAGACTCTAGAGAGAATGTAGAATCCTAAAAGAGAGAGATGAGAGATTTATGTGTTTATTTCAGCATCAACACCAAATTACTGACAAATACAAGTAGAAATAAACATCCAAAAGAAATAGAATAAAAAATTCCCAGAAACACAAAAGTAGAAAAAAATAGCTTAACAGAATCCATGTTATATATATATATATATATATATATATATATATATATATATATATATATATTATAATATTTAAAAATTATAATATTCTAGCTAATGCTATTCATTTTAACGGTCAGTTTCATTTTCCTAACATTTCTTTCACTTCCAATTTCTTTCCAATTTAGTTTAAATTTTCTCAAAAATTCATCACATTTCGTGCTTCCAATGTCCAGTTAGAAACAAATAATTTTCTCCTAAAGAATTGTGATTATAATTGAATTGTCATATGTAATGGGCACAGCACAAAACATTGTAAATGTAATTTGCATTTTTAAAAGTACTGAGAAGAAAGGATATGTATTTTACTATTGTTACAATATGCATTAAAATATAAAGTAAACACGCATTATTTAAAAGGATCAAGTGTGCAGATATCTAATACCCTCCATACCACATGGACTGCATGGCAATTGATTTAGATCACTTTTCGTATAACCTGTCCAGTGAATGTCCGAGATTTTAATCTCAGATCAGCGTGGCTTAAATTTATACCCACAAGGGTTTAATTCACCTCAGGATCTCTCATTTAAAACTTTAATATGACGTTACCGCTCCGCTATTAGACATTTTATATATAGACGAGACCTCTTCATATAGTCTGGGACCGGCGGCTTCAGTTTTTTAGATTTCTAAATAAGTTTTCGTCCGATAAGAGACATTAAATTAATCATAGAGTAATGATAGACCATATAACCTCCTTGAAATTAATGATCCACATGCAGCATCAAAAAGAAGAGGCATGAATTCGGAATTTGCGGTCTTAGGCACGTGACTGGTTTGTTTACAAACAAACGAGAGCGATGGCGGCTTGCACGAGAAATGTGATGGCTAGGAGAAAATATCTCCTGCATCTCGCCAATGAGCATATCAGCTTCCGATGTCCGGTGAGTGTCTGCTCATTGATATTGAATGCTGAATTGAACGTCGTTGTCGTCGTTGATGACACAATTCTAGCGTTGCCTTTATAATAGTACTGAAACAACTGCACTATTTGTATACTTGATTGATCAGTCACTCCATTATTATGGATATTTATCGATAGCAGAATCGACTCTAATGTGTATAGTATACAGTCACTTTTCAGAACTGATATCAGCATCCACAGTCGTAAATATCTAGGTAATAGATACGGCTAACGCGAACAATTTGATGATTATTTTCTAAGATCAATACAATAATTGGAAACTGAAACAGTGCAACAACAATTGTTAAATCAAAATCAAACTGATTGACAAAATCAAAAGTAATGGTTAATTAACGCCGACGTCCCTTTACAATTTCGTCAATCTTAGAATTCGACAGATCTATCACCCTATAACATAGTGAATTAGTCAAAATCTATTTTCCCCTGTTTTCACTTATAATTCTTAGTTATTATCTATTAAAAGCTAGTTGAAGGGTTATTTCAAAATCCTTACAATATAAATCAGTTTACAAGCTAATGCATGATTGAAAAGTCTCTGTAAGACTAATATCCCATCTGATTCTCTTGATTGTTGTGATTGAGGGTTTGCTTTATTGATATCAAATCTAGCAAATCAATGAATCTTACTTAGTTTTGAATGATCATAATTTATTGATTAATTTATTGAATAATTATTGCTTTTAGGAAATCAGTTCAATAGCTGAAATGTTTGGAATCAAATTGGACATTCCCAAGGACTACGATGAAAAGGTCAGTTGCAATACACAACTAATATGTCTAAAAGCTGGTAAAGCTAAGGTTAACATCAATTTCCTCATTCGAAAGCGATGTCAGTGACAGGTGAGCCCAGGATTTGAACCCCGCACATACTGATCCATGGATCATATATGCATGTGTATATATACTATATATATATATATATATATATATATATATATATATATATATATATATATATATAAGTGTATATATAATAATATTATATATATATTATTATTATTATTATTATATATAATATTATTATATATACACTTATACACAATGAAATTCTATATAATATATATATATATATATATATATATATATATATTTGTATAGAATTTCATTTTATTGTTTTCTTAATTTTAAAAATTATACATCATGTAATCTAATCCAAGTTATGAATGCCCTCTATATGATTATAATATATGTATTTTATATTGCTCAGTCTGTACTTGTATGTATAAGTCTATATGTTAGTCTTTCTCTGTACTTTAGGTTTTATAAATTCAGTTTAATACACACATATAATTTATTTACACAAAAATATTCGCATATGAATGTAACCCCTATGAAATTTTGTTTACTTGGGTATCAGTTTAAGTTAAACATAGCCAATGGTGATGTTTACAAATGTTGTGATTAAACATAGCTCATACTAAGTGTTGTTTAAAAGTGTTGTGTTTAAACAGAACCCCTATCTGGTGGTGGAATTAGAGAGAGAGGAAGAAGCAGTCAGTATCATGAGTAGAGCTGTCACCATCAAGTATGTGTTACTTGTTTGCTGTTTAACTCACTCATCTGTTGAAAGAATATGGTAAAAATCACTGTAATTTTAAAGTAAAAACTAGAGATGCATGGTTAACAAACGAATGAGTTTCAATCCTTCAGCCTTATTAGTCGCAATGGTATTAAGTAACAGAGTCAATTATTTTATCAAAAATTGAATAGGGGCCTTTACTGTAGGGGTCCATGCAAACTGTTTACCAGCGTATGTTTAGATGTTTCTTTGTATGTGTGTGCGTGTGCATTTATCTGTGTATGTGAATGTCTCATACTATAGGAGCCTATGTGAGCTATGGACCAGTGCTGCCACAATGGCAGAACTCTGCAGCAATATAAAATCTCTTCCAGATGAGTACATGGTGAGTGATATTAGCTTGTTCAGATTCCATTCCATGATACTGCATCTGTTGCTTATTGTCAGTTACTAGTGCTTGTTTAGAAAGCTTCACTAATTGCATGATGTTCTTTTGTCAGATTTCATTCAAGTTTATTTTCAAGTGTTTATAAAATGCTTATTTAAAATAGATTGTTTCATACTTTTTGTAATTAGCCATACTTTGATGTAGTTATTATCTTTCCTTCTCAGTGGTTAATTTTACTCTTTTCCTTATTTGTTTCTATTAGTTATTATAACTATTAATATATTACTATTATTTTTGATCTTCATCATTATCTTCCCTTGAATCCCAGTTTAGCTGGGGTCGGGATTTAGAGAATTTTTTAGTTATTTCATGAGCCTAGGCACTCGCTAACTGAATGTCCTTTTTGACATTAGTTGGATCATAGTGCTTTGCCGCCTTTTATGTCACTTGCAGTTCATGGTTGGTCTATTCTTCAGCAACCCGGATACAACATGGGTAAGATTGTTATTTGCTTCTATTAATTGGCTAATTGTTTTTAGAACAGGTGCAGTTGTACAGACAGATCTTATAGAATACAGGTGAACTGTTTTAATCGTCAACTCACACAAAAAGAAAAGATTCAGAGAATTGAGGTGAGTAGATACACTGGATAGTGACTCTGCAATATTTCTGTGTTTTATGTGTAAAATGGAAGGGTGTTCAGTTATCAGAAGATTCAGAACTGGTTGTATACAATCTGTTGCTTAGTTGTTGCTTTTATCTATTACCACCAAGTTTTCTTTATAGGATTATGTTTTTAATATTCAAACACTACTGTATATCTAAAATATAAACTCTAGTGTCGTAGTGTTTATTCAAAATATGAGTTGCTTTTATCGTTTTAAGCACTTTAAATTAAAACTTGGGTATTCAAAATCTTAATGTCTCGCATTAATCTAAACTCTATTGTCTTAACGTTATCAACACTGTGCCAGGTGTACTGCACAGCTGGTAGACTAGATCACACATGTGATGATGTGATACTATGTGACACATGTTACAGGCTGTGCTAGGTGTGTTGCACATAGCTGATAGACTAGACCACACATGTGATGATGTGATACTATGCGACACATGTTACAGGCTGTGCTAGGTGTGCTGCACATAGCTGATAGACTAGACCACATGTGATGATGTGATACTATGTGACACGTGTTACAGGCAGTGCTAGGTGTGCTACATATAGCTGGTAGACTAGACCACACATCTGATGATGTGATACTATGTGACACATGTTACAGGATGTGCTAGGTGTGCTGCACATAGCTGATAGACTAGACTTCACATGTGATGATGTGATACTATGTGATACATCTTACAGGCAGTGCTAGGTGTGCTACACATAGCTGGTAGGCTGGACCTCAGTGACACATGTGACGACACATACAGACTTATGGAGTTCTATGAACCTCACTGCTCCGCCACAGCTTTACCATCCCGCCTCCACTTCGGTCGCTGGGTTGGTCCATGTTGTAAATCTCTATTGTAGCTCTGTATTTATTCTGTTTTACCTGTATACGTTGTGATATAGTCATATAAAAAAACTGGTAAAGCTAAGGTTAACGTCAGTTTCCTCACTCGAAAGCGATGTCAGTGACGGACGAGCCCAGGATTTGAACCCGCATCAACTGATCCGCGGTCGAGTATCTTACCGATTTCGCCACTGGCTGGAGCCAGTGGCAAAGTGGCGAAGAATAATGCATACTCTTTTTAATAATTTTAGTATTCCTTTTTGTTAGCTTTAATATTTAGAGTTTGCCAAATAAATTTATAAAGCTGCCTAGGAATAGTACTTCATATCCTTGTTGATTAATTGGATTGTTTCAGATCTGTAATGGTGCAAGGGAAGGTCTGGGAAAGTTCAGACTTGATAAACGATGCTTCATCAGTTAGTGTTAAGTTATTTCTCTATTTATTTCTTTCTTTGTCGGTTGTATTCTCCGATTTAAAGCTCATTGTTGAGCGATTGGCTTCTCTAGTAGACCAGTTAGGTAGTGGTATAACATTTTACGTCAATTCCACAGGAGTATCAATTGGTTAGCGGGGTTCTTATGTCACTGATGGAGCCTTTGGGCAGCAAAAATATTAACTGCAGCTATAGCTTTCTAATTACTCTAAACTTTTTGCCATGAGTTTGTTGTGCGGACTAATTAAGTTCGTTCATAAGTTTTGTATTTGGATTTTTCAAATGGACTATTGAAATGTGTCTGAGATATTATTATGCTTTTATTTATTACAATATATTTGTATATGCCATCACTGTCAGGTTAGCCGCTGTCCTGCAGGTTGATTGACTTCTGTTTAAAGTTTTAAACCATGTCGTCTCTTTAATTGATAGATTTGGAGCAGTTTAACACAGCAAATGGTTCCTCATTGATAATTATTGATTGGTTAGGTGATGTCATTGTGGCATCGGTGAGCGCTGTTGGTGATTTTAATTAATTGTAGGTAGCTCATCTATTCTATACTTTTATAATCTGCTAATAGATTTACTATTAAATGAATCATTGTTTGATTGATTGGTATATCATTGAACTATATCTTGCAGTGAACGAATAAACTATTAATGAACTGATGTATTATTGATTGATTACTGAATAATTGATCGAATTACTATTATTCGATCTATTGAAGTTGCGTGATTGTTAGGTAACACATCGATGGACCCCACTCTGTCGATGATCATGTCTAACATGGCTCAGGTCAGCAGAGGATCGCTAGTCTGGGACCCTTTTGTTGGCTCAGGTTTAATGTTTAACACTTCTTAGGATTTCCGTTTAAGATTTTGCTATTTCAAGACATATCTGTACTTCAAAAAATCGCAAAGTTTACAAACAAGAAGCCAACCATGATACGCATAGTAATGGGATACGCATGTCTGGATTTATTACACTAGTACCACAATGTACATTTTGTTTAGTACAATCAAAGAGTGTTTAAAGACTAAGTGCACAAGCACCGACAGTCTGTTTATATTGACTATTAAATCGTGTGTCTATTATTTAATATTAATTTATTTTTTAAGTTAACTGAGCTACTGAGTTTAAAAGTATTTAAAAGAATGACTTGTCTTGTAATTTGAAAGTGCGTCAGAATACTTTTGATCGCTACCATGTTGCTACACATTTAGCAAGAGTCTAACGATACAATTGTGTTACATGAGACAGTTTGGAGCTATGCATCGAGAGAAAGTGGGACAAGAAGAAACTGGGAGAAGTTCACTCAGTGTTAACTGCACTTGATCCTTTTATGGACTAATACAGTTCAATGACAACATTTTATTTGAACATATTAGTTATTTAAAGAGTTAAAAAAACCTAGCTAAACTGGAATTCAAGGAAGATGATGATTATGGTGATGGTGATGATGATGATGCTGATGATGATTTTCATTTAGAAATCAATCTGCTTTGATTTTTTATGCCCAAGAAATGTCAAACTTTCTTAAGTTGAACTCAAACCTATCGACGTTGTGTTAATGCAGCAGTGGTTAATCTGATCATTTACATGATGAGATAAATGATTCAAGTTTCCAGAAATGATATTGTTTCATATGGGGATCTCAAAACCTTAAGGACTAATTTCTATCTATATATGTCTCTATTTTGCTTTGATGTGTATAGGTAGCTTGTTGGTGGCAGCATCACACTTTGGAGCCCATGTCATGGGTTCAGATATCGACTACAACCTACTGATGGGTGTTGGTGAGTCTGGCTTATGTTAATCTCTACACTCTATCAACGTGTTAAGGCAAAATCGTGAGAGTTTGATGTTGTACTTGCGAAGTCTATATATTCTATATATATATATATATATATATATATATATATTTATATTTATATTTATATATATATATAGAAGAGAAGGGTGTGGCAATAATATTGGATAGAAATTTAAGTGAATGAGTAACAAAGGTTCTTCAGTGCAGTGACAGACTGATGTTAGTGCGTATCAAAGCAGATCCAGTAGATTTGGTGTTTATCCAAATCTACATGCCTACATCAGCCTCAGAGGTTGAGGAAATTGAAGCGATGTACGAAAAAATTGAAGGAATGATTAAAGGAGAAAAAGTCACAGATCAAGTGATAGTTATGGGGGATTGGAACGCGGTGGTGGGTGAAGGAAGAGATGGAAATGAAGTTGGGGAATATGGTCTAGGAAAAAGAAATGAGAGAGGACAGAAATTTGTTGACTTTTGCAATAGAATGAGATTAGTGGTGTCCAACACTTGGTTCAAACATGAAAAGAGAAGGCGTTACACATGGAAGAAACCAGGAAGCACCAGAAACTAGGGAAGATACCAGTTAGACTATATTCTGCTAAAGCAACGGTACAGGAATAGCGTGAAGAATTCAAGGGCTTATCCAGGAGCCGATATTAATTCAGACCACAATCTGGTAATGACAAAAGTAGGGCTTCAGTTGAAGAAAATACTTAAAAAGAAAAGCAGTACGAGATGGAATTTGAATGGATTGAACGAGAAAAGAAGTCAGTTTCAGGAAGCAGTGGAAAGAAAATGAAGGACTACGAAAGAACAGGGGTAAATGAAAGATAGTGTCAGCTAAAGGAAGCTATTAAAGTAGGTTCAAAAGAAGTTTATGGCTTTCTTAAAGCAAATACAGCTAAAAAACCTTGGATCACAAGCGAGATGCTTGACAAAATGGATGAAAGGAGGAAATGGAAAAGTATTTACACCAGTCATGGCCGAAGGAAATATAGAAGCTTAAACAGTGAACTTAGAAGAATTACAGACAAAGCAAAAGGTTATTGGTGGAGTGAATAGTGTGATGATTTAGCGGAATATGATAGAAGAGGGAGGTCGGATCTATTATACCAGGAAGTCAGGGTATTAAAAAGAACTGATAAGAAAAAGATAGGAGATGCAAAGAACATTAGTATAATGGGTAAAGATGGGGAATTGAAGACAGAGCTGGAAGAAGTAAAAGAAAGATGGAGAGAATATGTAGAGAAATTGTATGATAAGGCTGGGAAACCAGTTCAAGAGGATTTTAAAATAGAAGAAGAAAATATCATAGAAGACGATAAAAGGGGCCCCGATTTAATGAAGGAGGAAATTTATTCTGCAATTAACAGTATGAAGAAGTCGAAGGCAGCCGGAATAGGTGAAATCCTAGCAGAATTTTTGAAAATGTTGGAAGGAGAAACACTCAATAAGGTAGTGGAGTTATGTATGGAAGTGTACAATACAGGTATTTGGCCAGACGATTTTACCAAGTCAGTGATGATTCCAATTCCCAAAAAAGCCAATGCTGTGGAGTGTTCGGATTACAGAACAATCAGCTTAATACCTCATGCATCGAAGATCTTATTAAAGATAGTAAATAATCGCATTCAGTCGAAAGTAGAGATGATACTGAGCAAAACACAATTTGGTTTTAGGAAAGGATGCGGCACAAGAGAAGCAATAGGAATAATGCGAGTTCTTTGCAAAGGAAGCTTAGAATATGGAAATGACGT
This sequence comes from Enchytraeus crypticus, assembly GCA_905160935.1. Lineage (NCBI taxonomy): Eukaryota > Metazoa > Annelida > Clitellata > Enchytraeida > Enchytraeidae > Enchytraeus > Enchytraeus crypticus. The sequence continues at coordinate 256,959 of CAJHZI010000191.1, forward strand.
TTTTGTATGCTTTGTAGACTTCGAGAAGGCCTTTGACAGGATTGATTGGATAACGATGATGAATATCTTAAAACGAATAGGAATTGACTGGCGAGATAGAAGACTAATTTTGAACTTGTACATGAATCAAAGAGCAGTAATCAAAATCCAACAAGAATACTCAGAAGAAGGTGAAATAGGACGTGGAGTAAGACAAGGTTGTAGCATTTCGCCGCTGCTGTTTAACATTTATGCTGAGGCAATGATGGAGGAAGCCATGGAAGACTTGGAAGAAGGAATAAAAGTAGGAGGGAATTTGTTACAAGATGTACGATTTGCAGATGACCAAGGAATGGTAGCGGGCAGTGAGATTGGATTGCAGAAGATAATGGATAGGCTGAATGATACGGCCCTAAGATATGGCATGAAGATTAATATAAAAAAGACCAAGGTTATGAGAGTGTCCAATAATAAAGGTGAAGTTAATATCACAATAAATGGTACGAAATTAGAACAGGTAAGGAGTTTCAAATATTTGGGTCATACTATAACCGATGATGGGAAATGTGAGACAGAAATATGCAGTAGGATTGCACAAGCAAAAGCGGCCTTTGGTAGTAGAAAAGAACTATTAACAAAAAGTCTAAAGAAAGACACAAAGATAAAGATAGTGAAAACTTTGGTTTGGACCACGCTATTGTATGAATGTGAAACATGGACCTTAAGGAAGGAAGATATTAGGAAACTGGAGGCATTGGAAATGTGGATTTGGAGAAGAATGGAGAGGATTAGCTGGACTCAAAAGGTTACAAATGAGGAAGTCCTGGAGAGAGTTGGCACAGATAGACAGTTGATAAATGTATTAAGAAATAGGAAGAAGAGATGGATAGGACACATTCTAAGGGGGGAAGGTCTATTAAGAGAGGTCATAGAAGGTAGAATGGAAGGAAAAAGAGGCAGGGGCAGGCCGAGATTAGGTATGTCAGATGATTTAAAGACCCACTCATATGTGGAAATGAAGAGGAAGGCGGAAGACAGAGAAGAGTGGAGGCGTTATGTACCATGGATCTGCCAGTAGGCAGTGCACTAAGGTACACTAAGATATATATATATATATTATATATATATATATATATATATATATATCCTTTCAATATCTATATCCTTTAAGTATATATATATATCCTTTAAATATATATATCCTTTAAGTATTGGGAATATATATCCCATGAAGTCCGATTTCTCAGAATCCGATTGGTTGATTAACTCTTTGAATTTTTGATTGATCAATTTAATTAATTGGTTGATTGATTGACTGATTGAACCATTTATTGATTGATTGATCAGGGAAGTCAAGTAGAGCAGGACAGAAGTGGAGGTCACGTGAGGAGACTGTGAGGAACAACCTGAGACAGTATGACGTCGAGTCCATGTACCTAGATGTTGTTGTTGCTGACACGTCCAGGCTCTCTTCTCTACAGAGATCAACTCAGTGGCTCGAAGCCATTATCACTGATCGTATGTAACTCACTGTCTGTGTCTGTGTGTGTCTGTGTTATCTCAATTGTATTTATCTCTCTGTGTGTGGTTTTAATTACACTTTCTCTCTCTCTCTCTCTCTCTCTCTCTCTGTCTCTCTCTCTCTCTCTCTCTCTCTCTTTGTTTCTTGTCTCATTTCTCTCATGTTGTCTAGCAATTGATCTGTCAGTAAATTAATCTATTCAGAAATTCAAAGGGTCAATGAACCCATTTCTTGATCAATAAATCAATCGATTAATCAATCTGTCTATTAATTGATCAATAGTTACTCTTTGGCGTGAATGTTGGAACAATCGAAAAACAAAGCTAACTTACTTTTGAAATAAGTCATACAACGAAGCTGAGCTTACAGGAAGCAATGAGTATTGTGGAGAAATTTAAAAATAGGGTTTTATTGAAGAATTTACTACTTACTGAATGGTTTATTAATTAGAATTGTTTAATTGCTTGATCATATTTTATTATTTGATTGACTGAATGTTGAATTAAAACAACTGACTGATTCTACACAGCGCCCTACGGCATCAGGGAGCCTACGATGAAGTTAGGCAGCAAGACCAAGCCTCCAGCAGAAGATGCCACGTCCGCTGTAAGAGACAAGTTAGTAGAGGACTCAGCTCCACACAACACGCTCAGTGTAACGAGCACGACGAGCTACCACATGTCAGACATCCTGGCTGATCTGCTCCAATTCGCCTCCAGATCTCTGGTGCTCGGTGGTAGACTGGTGTTCTGGATACCCGTGGTCAGGGATGAGTGAGTAGTCTGCTGTTTACTTACATGTGGTCAGGGATGAGTGAGTAGTCTGCTGTTTACTGACATGTTTCTCTGTCGTGGTGTGGTTTATACAGGCTTTATGTGCTTATTCAGTATTTTATATGTTTATACAGGCTTAACATAACATAATGGCAAGCTGGGTCAGGAAGCACAGATGCTTGTTTAAGGCCCATTTCCTCCTTCGTCTCCAATGTTATTAGTAATTGTTGCCTTTGATGGCGCATCAATTACTTTGTGTTAATTCAGTGTTTATATGTTTATACAGGCTTTATGTGCTTATTCAGTGTCTATATATTTATACAGGCCTTATGTGTTTATTCAGTGTTTATATGTTTATGCAGGCTTTATGTGTTTATTATTATATTCGTTTATTACATGAAATCTGACATAGTGCAGAAAACGTACACACACAATAAATGGCATTATAGAAAGTAATAAACATAAGCAGACATTGTTTAAAAAAACTTAATAAGAGTCCTTATATAGCATTCTAATTATAAAGTTCTTATCCATCAAAGGTGTGCGCTTAGATGGTAAAGAGAAAGGGTGAGCCCTCTCCCTGAGCTTAAAGTTAACATTATCTTTAAGCGGCGGAAGAAGCCGGTGCAGGACATGCTGTTTGTTACTGATGATAGCGTTAAACAATTTCTCATCTGCATCGGCAGCGATATCCGCAAAAGATCGTACTCCATCATAGAAGTTACATCTTGTAGTCTTCCTGAGGAAGGCTTCAAGGCGTTCACTCTCGGAGGAACCAACATAACCCCACCAAAATTGCGATACATATGTTAACTTGGAGACTACAATAGATTTAAAGACAGTGACAATTAGGTCAGAATTAAGACCTTTTGATTTTAGAGTGCGAATGGCAAAAAGATTAGAAGAGCAACTGCTAATTATATCATCCACGTGGACAGAAAAAGAGAAGTTGGATTGCAGTGTAACACCTAAGCACTTCAAGGTGTTGACTCTGACAATTCCATCTAGGAGCGTGGCACAGAACTTGCTAGAAATCTAGATCGCGGAGGATGGAAAAGAAGTTCACGGGATTTCGACTTATTCAACTGTAGATTGTTCTTACTGGACCACAAGTCAATGTTAGCAAGTTCATCGTCAGTGGTATAAAGATACTGAGATGGGATAATGAGGTATGTATCATCAGCGAACTTAATAATGTCATTATAAGAGTGGATAGGTCTTAAATCCGAAGCAGTAATGGAATATGAAGCGGGACCAATAGCTGAACCTTGTACAACACTAGCTGAAATATTTGCAGTAGAGGATACATTGCCATCAAATTTAGTACAATGTTGACGGCCAGTAAAGAAACTAACAAGCCAATTATGGATGCAAGATGGTATGTCCAGATCAGCAAACTTTTCAATAACAGTTGAATGTCTGATCCGATCAAAAGCTTTGCTAAAATCTAGAACAATGACTCTGACAAAGGGACTACTTGACAACATTTGTGAGATACTCTGATAGAGTGCTATCAGGGCACCTGTGGTAGATACGGTTGGCCTGAAGGCGAACTGGTCATATAAACAAAGTATAGCAGGAGGACTTAATAGAGCAGGATAAATGTAAGTTGAAATGATGACTCTCTCACAAAGTCTGGAAAGAACAGGGGTGATGGAGATAGGACGAAAATCGGACAGTGTAGAGGGTTTAGAAACTTTAGACAAAGGTATTATACAAGAAGTTTTCCACGGATTAGGGACAACAGACTGTGCCATGGAAGCATTTAAAAGTGTTGTTAGAGGTTGACAGAATACAGAAGCAGACAACCTGAGAAACCAGGCAGTTAGACCATCCAAACCAGTAGCGGTTGGCTTCAGGTTGTTCAATATATTAAAAACTTGAAATTCAGAAAGTAGTTTAAAATCGGCCCTAGAATTGGTACTTTTGAAGAGAGGCGCAGAATATTTAGGGTCAGCTGATCTATTAGCATAATGATCGTTAAGGGAGTCAGCAGTGATGTTACCAGGAACTAGATGCTTAGATTTTTCCCTAAACATTGCTTTACCATTTGCCAGAGTTCAACCGTTGATGAATCTGTATTGAGACGCGATAGCTGCTTAGAATTAGCTTTAGCAATAAGATTACCAATTTTTTTAGCAAGAGAGTTTGCCTTTTCAATCTTGCCAGAGCGCATCAGAGCATTCTTTCGTCGTAACAAACTCTTGATTTCTGTCGATACAAAGCTAGGGTCATTAGAGGTTAATGTTATTGTCTTTGGAAGAAAGAAATCATCTTGCAGCTTCCGAGCAATCAAATAAAACTCATCAAACATGTCTTGCACATCCAAGTCAGACATGTCTTTGAAGACATCATTGTTAGATAAGTAGTTAAGGTAACAAGCATTAAGAGAAGGGGATTTCTGGCGAAAAGTAACCCTATGCTTTCTTTTAGTAGTACATAAAATTTGAGCACCAGTGTTTATTCAGAGTTAATATGTTTGTACAGGCTTTATGTGTTTATTCAGAGTTTGTATGTTTATACAGGCTTTATGTGCTTATTCAGTGTTTATATGTTTATGCAGGCTTTATGTGTTTATTTAGAGTTTATATGTTTGTACAGGCTTTATGTGCTTATTCAGTGTTTATATGTTTATGCAGGCTTTATGTGTTTATTCAGAGTTTCTATGTTTGTACAGGCTTTATGTGCTTATTCAGTGTTTATATGTTTATGCAGGCTTTATGTGCTTATTCAGTGTTTATATGTTTATACAGGCTTTATGTGTTTATTTAGAGTTTATATGTTTGTACAGGCTTTATGTGCTTATTCAGTGTTTATATGTTTATGCAGGCTTTATGTGCTTATTCAGTATTTATATGTTTATACAGGCTTTATGTGTTTATTCAGAGTTTATATGTTTGTACAGGCTTTATGTGTTTATTCAGAGTTTATATGTTTGTACAGGCTTTATGTGTTTATTCAGAGTTTATATGTTTATACAGGCTTTATTTGCTTATTCAGTGTTTATATGTTTATTTAGTGTTCGTGTTCTAATTCAGTGTTTCTAAGTTTATTTACAACGGAAACTCTGTACACACATACTTCAGCCTGATTTTCTGGATTTTTGAATTTGCACCGTTTTGGACCATTCATTTTGCTCGCCGGCTTGATTTTACTCAATAGTGCTTGATGTTATCATTGATGACTGTAGCACTCTAATTGTTGTTGTTGTTAGTATTTATTTGTTTATTGAGTATTTAGATCTTTATGGTGCGAAACAGTCTGCTTCATACAATCAGTTTCGCGTACGATTCGTCATCAATGGGTGGACTGGTTGATTGAACGATATGATTCCCGTGATTGATTGCTAAATTGAATGAGTCGATTGATTAATTGATGACTTGTTTCGATTGATTGAATGATAAGATTGATTGATTGAAAGAGTTATTGATTTATGCTCAGCTATAAAGACAGTCAGGTACCGACGCACCCATGTCTACGGCTCATCTCTAACTCCGAGCAGATACTGAATCAGAAAGTGAGCAGAAGACTCATTACTCTACAGAAACATCGACATCTTGAGGTGCAGTTGTACTTTTAGACATCTACATGTATGCACTTGAATTGTACCCGTACAATAATACTATTGTATTGTTTCTTGAAGTACATCAACACCTTGAGATGCAGTTTTACCTATATATCTATACAGTTGTATTGTACCTGTACAAAAATAATGCTGTATTGTTTCTTTAAGTACATCAGCATCTTGAGATGCAGTTTTACCTATATACATGTACTGTATCTATCTATACAGTTGTATTGTACATGTGCAATAATACTATTCTATGTTTCTTTAAGTTCTTGCAATTAACATTATTTCAGTTTTCATTTCTGACAAAAAGTAAATTTTTATATACACTAAGTTCGTTGGGAGCGTAAAGCTAATGTTTAGCTTATTTTTAATCCGAATTTTTACAATCTATTATAATCAGTTTAGCAAACTAGCAGTTCTGAAGAGACCGTCAAACACTGCAAATTGTTGGTATACATATTTACTGATTCAATGCTACACAACGCAGAAAACGAGCATATTAAGTCAACCCAAACCAATCCAACTCAATCACTTCATCTCCCTACTCAATAGGCTTTTATAATGAATTGTGGGAGTCGCATTGCAGTTAAAAGCTATTTGGTTGGAAAATGTGCCAATAACAAGTAGCACAATGACCTTGGACGTCTTGAATGACAAAATATCCATTGTATACTCACTGTATTTTATGAAAGATTGATAGGATGATCACATGATATGGCGTACCATCCAAGATGACATTTTTCAAATATAGATTCTGATACTGTATATGTAAACTGCTGCTTTAACCTGCGCAAGAGTTTTCATAGAGACTTGTTGGTAGAGATATATTTATATTTGAAGGTGAAACGGTTTTATGGGATTACTGTGTTTTTGTAATGCACGCAGGATATAGAAGAGCTGCCACGAGAAAAGTTGAGATCAGCTGATGATCATTATGCTGAGTCATCGTTCAGAGATAGATACTTTAAACCTGCTGCCAAATCAAGCAAACAGCAACAACAACACCAGCAGCAGAACAACAGCTGATCTATGCTGAGTCATCGTTCAGAGATATATACTTTAAACCTGCTGTCAAATTATGCAAACAACAACACCTGCAGCAGAACAACAGCTGATCTATGCTGAGTCAGCATAGATCAGATACTTTATACCTGCGGACAAATTAAGCAAACATCAATATGCCTACGATAGTGATCATTAATTTAGGCCTACTGTGTTAACAAAAACCAACTTCATCTTTGTTTTTACAAATCATCTCACTCTGTTTTCCGTGTAGATCAACTTTATTATGCTCAATATGTTTACAAAGAGGGTGTGATCCTAGACTAATGCAGGTTTAGTAGTATGTTGTCTCTATTTGTAGGAAATTATATTAACTTTATTGTTAGCGTAGCTGAATGGTTTTGTTGACTTCTTGAATGAATCGTCTGTCTGGAGAATCTTATGATTTGTAACTTTTTTGTATTGATCTGTGGTTGTGAAGACATCTCTGTCGTAATCTGTGGATGAGGAAACAGACTTTGCACCTTTACTATTATCATCGTCATCTTCCCTTGAATCCATATTTAGCTAAGATCAGGATACGAATAGATCTTGTCCACTTCTCTCGTGGAATTTTTCCATTCGTTTTAGAAAATGTTATCAAGGCTTGACAAAGGTTTTTAATACCACCAAAATCAGAATCAATTAAGAATGTTGAGGAAATTTGCCAGTGCCTTCCTCTTTATAAATGATATACAATATTAACTGTACGAACGATAGTGCTTACACGAATTCGAGGAAGGAATAAAGGAGTATTTTGAAACTCTCACTGAACCTTCTAAAGACTTAATTAAGCATTAATGAATAACCTTAGTTGAAAAATGCTTGCCCAAATTTACCACTAATCATTAATTAAACTTATAGAACTCTCGTATGTGGTTTAACGCATCTACGCAAATACACATACACACCTCCTATAATACACACACAAATATACATAGATATTTGCACTCATATAATCCATAACTACTTGCGCTAGACAAATAATTGAAGGGGTTCTCAAACGACATTTGAGTTGTAGTTCTGATACTCATTCCCCAAATGTCTTCATTTTTTAGGTTCATAAAATCTGTAATAATTAACACGTCCGCTGTCAATGGTTAGGTATACACCCGCACGCACAAACATGATAAAGTTATGTAACGTAATAGCTGTCACCAGTAAAAAATGTTGTATTAATTATTGTTTCACTCTTCCTTGCTGCGACCTTTGAACTCGTCCATCGTTTGATTGACGCCCAGGTACTGGTTCAGAACCAGGCCGCACTTCACTGGCAGAATTCTGTAAGATGTAAATACACATTTAGTGTGCAAACAGCTTGAGATTAACTCTTAAGTGTAAATATAAGAATAAGATTAGCCTGTTGAATGTTTCTTGTGTTGAATTGAATTATTTTTATTTCACTTTAGGCTATATCATACGCAAGAAATACATTAGATGAAGTGAAAAAGGTAACAAAGGCCATGAAAGCACTGACATGTGACCTGAACAAACATAGCCAAAATAAACCATGTAAAGTAGTTAAAAGCTTACAGCAATTCAAGTTTTTAGGTGAGTAAAATAGCTAAAAAGCTAAGGTTAACGTCAGTTTCCTGCTCTGGCCTATCTCGATACAATGTAGATTAATAGTGTATCTGCTCTATTAGCCATTTTCGCAAAGGCAAGGCAAAGGGTCATAAGACGCAAATAGATCATTATGTGAACACACGAGGCTATGGTGTAAGGAGTTACACGCTATGACTATACTGATAATCTATGATTGCATGACTGTATCAAGCACTTCTATATCTAATGTCATGTCATTTTCTATGTCATTTTCCAAGCCTTGAAGAGCAGTATTGATTTATAAGTCAATGATTCAAAAGTAAACGCCTGTTGTGTTAGCCAAGCATATCAAGTACAGTATATTCGTGAAATTAAATGAGATTTTTGGTAACTATTTTTGATAATTTTTCAATCAAATAGCAACTAGTTCCCTTCACATCAAAGCCAAATATTTTTGAATTTTCTTGAAACTATTCATTTCAATGATAATATGTTTTATATATATGTTTTTACCGTACTTGTGTGGACTAGCAATTGCTCAAATGTACGCATCCTGTAACCTTCGTGTTATTATCGCCATACGCTAAATCCTTTCTGTAGTTTGATATCTTAGTTTAATTCATAGCGTTATAAAACAGATTACATGCCTTGGTTTGGCACCTCAAACCCTTAAATAGCTTTAGGTGACCGACCCCCAAAGAATGTTAATCTTAGCAAGCCCATGATTAGTTTACTTGCTACAGTATTTATTTATTGATTAATTGATCGATCGATTACTTGCTAGCAAGCTTGCTTGCTTGCTTGCTTCCTTGATTGATTGATTAATCGATTGATTGATTGATTGATTATGATTGAGAGAATGATTGAGTAATTGATAGATTGATCGATCAACGGATCGATCGATTCATAGTACTCACGCTTTGAGTAGACAGTTTAGGTTGACACTTCTAGGTATGGCCACGAAATATTGATTACAAAGAATCCCGTCCATTATCCTCTCTATCACATAGTCCGGCTCCATGAACGGCAGAATTGACGGAAATCTGTCACAACAAAATATCTCTCTCTGACCATTCGATAACTGTCTTTCTCTCTCTATCTCTTTGTCTGTCGGTTTGCCTTTCTTGTCTTTCTCACTCTCTCTCTTCTCTCTCCATATCTCTGTTTCTCTCATATAGCTGTGCTTGAAAAGTAAAGGCAAGTCCACTGACGATGGTAAATATTTATATTCCCCCTCGGCCACAACGATATGCGTTTTGAGTTAAGACTCACGCTCATACTTAATCGCGCTTGAAACGTTTAGTTTATTCATCACCTGCGTATTTTCAGATACAAACAGTCCCTGCGTATTTTCAGATACAAACAGTCCATAAAAATTGCTAATATATATATATATATATATATATATATACATGTATATATATATATTAATATATATATATATATATATATATAATATATATATTATAAATATATATATATATATATATATATAGGCCCTATATCAATGAAAAATGAAATCCCTTCGAAAGGACCCTGCTTTTATCAAACCGTAGAATACAATAGTATTTATCGAGTGTAAAGGCAGACTACGTGTAGGAATATGTACCTTGGACTTGACACTTTCAAAGCAGTGGGAGACAGTGAGTGCGTAATTCTTATATAGGATATAGGCCTATTGTGTACGGCATCTCAGGCGATTTCCCATTGTTATCTTCAACTTCTATTATATTTAAATATTATCAGAGCCTAAACTATGTATTTAGTTACATTTACTATGAATCTTTATTTCGTATTTACTATGTAGTTTACTCATACATTTCCCAAACTATGGGCTACATAAGGCATGGATAAGGCATAGATTTTGTGAAGGGATTAACTTGCTGATCTAAGGAGTGCTCTTATGGAGCGAGAAAACAAACTTTGAGTATGAATATGTACCTTGAACCTGCCACTTGGCAGTACACTGATGAAGAAGATATATTTATTATTACTTACTTGGTAACGATGCCCCTGAACATGCCAGTCTGGATGTAGTAGGGACAGATGACCGTTGTATTGACGCCTGTTTTACCAAGCGAGTGCAGCTCATTGCGCAGTGACTCGTCGAAACCCACCGCAGCGAACTTACTGGCGCAGTAGTCGACGAGACCGTTCACTCCGCAGAGCCCTGCCGCACTGGCGATAGTCACGATGTGTCCGTGGTCCTTCTTCAACATGGCCGGGAGCACGGCCTTTGTTGTCTGTACACAGAAATACGGAGAAATGAAGCAGTCTAACCATAATACTTGTGCTTGAAGTCTCTGTCTAGTGGGCTGGTGTATAGCATGTCCGTGGTAAATAATTGCACTTGTTGTTAACTTCAAGGCTCTCTAAAGAAAATTCAGGCAACGGCAGTGCTTAACTAGCTATGAAGATAATAAGCTACACTGTTGCAGCAATTAGTAGGATAGAATAAAACTTCATTTCTGATAAATTTCAAGACTACTTCGAATATACAACTCCACATATAATGTTTCATAAAAATTGCAAGTATTTGAGAGACATGCCTATTTCCACATTTTAAACTATATAAGGATACTATATTTGATTAAGCGATAGAGTGCTCAATTTCGAACAAAAATCTAAAATGCAGTAATTAGAATCTTGAATCTACTGTTAAAGTGAATAATTAACTGATGGGGAAGCTGATTTTACCCAGAAGTGGCAGATGGCGTTGACTTCCATTGTCTTGATCATCAGTTCATCTGGACACTCGAGGATCTTCTTGCCGGATACTATACCAGCGTTATTGATCAGTATGTCTATATCTCCCACTTCCTGTTTTATCTGCATCATATACATGTAAAACATTTAAGTTGTACGTAGGCAATCACATAAACATACTCGTACAAACAGAGGCAGCACTATAGGGCTTACATGTACTATGGTATATCATCATCATGATCAGTTCCTTGCGTTCTGTAGAGAACATAGGGCATACAGAACATTTAACTATGGTATAAATCATATTATATATTTTATATATGCATTTATTGATCAGTGAGCCTATAGGCCTATGTCCAACTTTGGGTTCAATAACACAAATTAATAATTTAATCAATCACAATTAAGAAATGTGGACCTGCCAGTAGGTAGTGCACTAAGAGAGATGTATATGTATACTTCATAAGAACTCCCATTAATTTTGATTTTTTTGATTTTTTAAAAATATGCTCATTATTTATTTATTTTCTTATTTTTTGAAACTGAGAAGCGCCTATGCTCTAGAAATTGCTACAAAAATTTAAACAAATGGAAAAGTCTTAAATAGGGATTGACCGATGATATGATGTAGGACAGAGAGGGTTTGAGACAGCCCTTTTGTATACCGACCCTAGTTAAACTGGATTTCAAGGGAAGATTATGATGATGATGATGATGATGATTTTAGAAAACTGATATCAGTGATAATCAAGTATAGCAAGTGGATAAATACCCATCAGTAACTGATAGTCTCTAACACAATGAGAAGGACTTGGCGAGTACGAACCTTGTTGAAGACTTTGTACACCTCTTCGCGTGAACTCAGATCACACACGAAGGTGTGTACGGCTGCTTGACCGCCTACCTCTCTCTCTATCAGTGTCTTTGTCTCGTCAATACCTGCATGTGTATAGAAAGACGGGCCTATCAATGTAATACAGGCTTATCACAATGTAATTCTTGTTTATCTATATAATACTGACCTATGAATACAATACTGGCCTGTCAATATAATACTGGCTTATCAAAATATTACTGGCGTATCAATATAATACTGGCTCGTCAATACAAAATAATGACAATTTTATGTCCAGTTCATACTTGATGGGAAAATCAGGCACATCTCTAACGGGATATACAATAGCAAGCAACGCTACCCTAATAAAATGCACTTGTAATTTCACAGATTGGCCATAAAGAGAAAGCCACAATTCTACAGTTAAGTGACTTTGGTTAATAGAGTTGCTTACCTTGTTTATTAACATCCACCAGTACAACTGTAGAGCCAAGCTTAGCAAAGCTGGTCGCCAGGCCGCGCCCTAAACCAGAGCCTGCAGCAAAACAATAAATAAATTTAAAAAGTCCATTTAGCAGTAAAAGTAAAAAGCTAAAAATCTAAGGTTAATGTCAGTTTCCTCACTCGAAAGCGATGTCAGTGACGGGTGAGCCCAGGATTTGAACCCCGCACATACTGATCCGCGGTCGACTATCTTATCGACTTCGCCACTGGATCCAGCCATTTTTCCAGCCAGGTAATTAGACGTCTTTTTCTCTACTCTTAATATAAACTATAAAATAGTGCAATTACTAATAAAACTACATTTAAATAAAATATTCTAGCACAGGAGATTATTTCACGGAATCGTTTCTTGTTCCAGAAATGGAATTTGAGATGAGGAACTGTGAGATTAGCAGCTCAAAGTTATCAAGCTCCCACGTTTCTCCCAAGCCCTTATAGCACAACTGTTTACTGTTTATTTATAACTGTAAATCTGTAAAGTGATGTTAACGTCAGTTTCATCTCTCGAAAGCGATATCAGTGACGGCGAGCTCCGGATTAGAACTCCGCATATACTGATCCGCAGTGGGATAATTTACCGACATCGCCATTAACTCCAGCCAGTGTCGATGTCGTCGTCATACTCTTGAGTTTTCGCTCGTTTTGAACCTAATAATTGAAATTGAATTAATTTCAACAAAATATAAATGTAGCCGATTTCTTACAAGATCCCGTGATGAGCGAGATAGAGAGAGAGAGAGAGAGAGAGAGAGAGTGAGAAGAGAGAGGGAAGAGAGAGGAAGAGAGAGAGCAGATTTCTTACCAGATCCCGTGACAAGCACACGTTCTCCCTTCACATCTTTACGCCTCAGACTGAATGGCACAAAGAGCAGCACCAGGGCCTCCAGCAAGTGATACACCACCAGCAGTATTGTCACCAGTGTCTCCACCAGAAAGTTCATGTTGCTTCAATAAACACCTAAAGATACTTATTCACTTGAAATCGAAAAGATCGTTGAACCTGAGGATCTGCAATGAGAGAAAGTAGATAAGAATATTTATAATAATCGTAGGAAGGTATTAGTAATTAGCCTGCAGCCCAAATCTTGAACTCAATGAGATAACAGCAGACACATCGTCTTGATTAGAGATAGGCTGCTGTCACAAGATTAGGCTACTACTACAATGGGATGAATGTTCTATAACCTATTAGTATAGGCCTACTGTCGGCTTATACTACCTACCCGATTCGTTTATTTGTATCACTGAATCGGCACCATTTAGGATCTCTCTTTTCTTTCGAACATGTTTATCAAACCGCATTAGGTGAATCGATTTGAGATATCAAAAAAAGTTTTGCGTATCTATGGATGTTTACACTGATATCTGCTACCGCTCTGGACTTGTTTTTACTTATTTTCATACTTAATTTTAATCATTTAAGCCTCAGAGTGCCTATAGCTACGGCTCTTTTCTTCCGTTCTAACGTATATTCCTCAACAGTTTATGTACTATTATAATAAGTGGATATATACACATATGTATATATTTCATTTTCGTATCTGACCTTTGATCTCTATCGTCAACTGTATTTGGATATACCTGGATCGGTTGCAATCGGCTAAGTTGGACTCTCTCCGTATAATCTTATTCACGACAAGCGTTGTATAGCCGTCACGCTTGAGTAACCGTCTACACTGATCTCGACAGTACTACATGAATGTAAACAATGGCATCTTCTCTCGTTCATTCTGAGATAATATGCTATATTCAAAACAATAAAGACAGTGACAAGGATCTACTGATTAACACACTGGCTGGATTTTATTCGCCAGAGGAATTAATGGATGGTAAAATTCTGTTATATGAAGTGGCAACTGATCGTAAACCAGCTGAAGGCTTCAAGCCTCCACTTCCAAAACTTATCGCGACGGAAAGCGTAAAGCGGAGGCCACAGACTTAATTGAACTATGGAAACTTCTCGAAACCAACAAATTAGAGATGCCAGTGTTCTACACTGCTAATCTTAATCGAATTCCGCAGTCATACACGATGGTTAAGGATACTCCAGGACTTGCTTCAATTGTCATGAAGTTGAAGCAGCAGCTAGCAAATACGAAGAAGAAAGTCGACAATATTACTAATCAATCGGACAATACGCGGAACAATATCTCAACTAAAGTCTCACAAGTTCCAATATCTTCCACACTGACCGATCCGATGACCTATTCAGGCTCCTCATCCACCTCTCGCTCCTGGGCTGATAGAGTTAGCTATGCGGAACAAGCCTCAAATCCATCGGCCTCTCTCTACGATGACTAAGGAGCCTTTCCAAGTGGTTAAAACTAAGCCAAGAAGAATAATTACAGGAAAAAAGGCTACAACTTCCACATCAACCTCAAATCTTAAAGTTATACCAAAGAAAACTTCAGTATTCTTGGGCCGGTTGGATAAAAACACAACGACTGAGGAGGTAACAAGCTTCCTCAGTGACTCTGACGCGGAGGTGATTGGCTGTCGTAAGCTATCAAGCAAAACGAGGGACCGCGGAGAATTTAATTCAGCAGCCTTCATGATCACCTGTGATCTTAAATATGAAGATATTTTGTTCAATGTGAACACTTGGCCAGATGGCAGTGTTGTTCGAGAATGGGTATTTAATGCTAATGCTAAAGATAAATCTTAAAATGAAGGAGTCATCTATCTTCTGCTCATTTAATAATATTGTAGATGATCAATTTATAAATAATTCAGGTGTCGGATACTATACCCCTGAAGAAAGCCACAAGTTGATGTAAGTTCATCCCAATAATCTTACAGTGTTTCACCTGAATATTTGAAGCCTAAATGCTAATTATAATAAACTATTAGATCTTTTTGCGGTATATAATTCTAAATTTGATGTCATTATCTTATTTGAAATTTGGAGTATTAATATGGATTTCTTTAATAGTATTTTTCCTGATTATAGCATCGTATATGCAATCCCAAATTGTCAGCGTGCGGGTGGAGTAGCAGTTTTAGTGCTGAAATCCTACTCGTTGACTCTTCTTCACTTTCTAATTCTTTCAATGACTTCGCTGAATACGTTATTGTTGATGTTTCTGTCGGTACTTCCAAAATTCGTTTCTACTGTTTTTATAGGCATCCCAGCCTATCTTCTCGTGAATTTGTCAATTTATTTTGTGATTTTCTCCAACAACACAGGCCTCTAAAGAAGAGTTTCATTATTGGTGATATGAATTTGAATTATATTAATTATGACACAGATAATATTATTGCTAAGTATGTAAACTACCTTGTGAGCATGTATTTTACCCCGTTCAGTATTATTCCGACCAGGTGCACAGACAGCACGTCAAGCCTAATTGATGATGTGTTCAGTACATTGTGCAGTAAAGATAATAGTTATTACGATATTAAGTCGTTAGCAGTAACCACTGATATTACAGACCATTTTGCTAATTTAATAATAATAATAAATAAACAAAGCAGCAAGTGAAGAACTGTGATCGACCTTCAATAAAAATTTATAGCCGAAAAAATATAAAAAGTTTTCTCACTGATCTGAAAAATCTAGAATGGTCTAATATTTATGAGAGTGATGATGTTGATAAATCTATAAAATTTTTGATAGATAGTTTGTCACGTATCACTGAGAACAACTTTCCTCTTGTTAAATGCTCGCGTAAAAGATTAAAAGATAAACCTTGCATCACTAATGAACTAAGAAGATGTATCAAATTCAAAAACAATCTTTTTCTAAAATATAAGACTTCTAATAGCGATAAAGATAAACTTGACTATAAAGTGTACCGTAAAATACTTGATAAAAAGTTGCACATACACAGAGTTAATTTCTTTAAAAACTTACTTGATAACAAAATTAATTCAGTAAAAAGCTTATGGAAAACGTTAAACAATATTTGCTTCTATAAAAACAGCTCAAAGAATTCATCCATTAAGTCTCTACACAGATAATGGCGGTACTAATGATAAAAAAGAAATAGCTGAAACTTTTAATGCTTATTTTAGTAAAATTGGCGAAGACCTTGCCGCTAAAATAATTCATACCAATCCAAGCTACACAACATTCTCAAAGAACCATAATCCTGTTTCTTTATTTCTTACTCCAATCTCCAAAAGCAAAACTATCAACGTAATTAATTCATTGAATAATACAACTTCAACTGGTTCTGACAATGTAAGCTCCAAAATTTTGAAACTTTCCTCTGAAATCATATCTTCGCCGTCACATTATACATCTTTCATTTAGCACAGGTCACTTCCCAGTCAATTTTAAAATCGCAAAAAGTTATCCCAATACACAAAAATGGAAATCTTGATAAAAAAGAAAATTACACACCAATTTCCCTTTTGAGCAATTTGAGTAAGGTTTTCGAAAAAATTATGTACAAGAAACTAGTTGGTTTTCTAGATAAAAATGAAATTTTGCATGAAAATCAATTTGGATTTAAACCGGGTCAATCAACAATCGATGCACTCTATAGTTGTGTCAATATGATACGTATGGAAAAGGCTAATAAGAACTTGGTTATGGGGCTATTCTTTGATTTTACAAAAGCATTCGACACAGTCGATCACAGTATTTTACTCGATTAACTTTGTCATTATGGGATACGCGGTATTACTCATACTTGGTTTAAATCATATCTTTCAGACCGTTCCCAATATGTTGTCGTTGATAATGTTAAATCTACTGTTTTACCGATGAAAATTGGTGTACCCCAAGGATCAATCTTGGTTCCTATCTTATTTTTACTATATATTAATGATATTCAAAATGCCTCTATTGAAGGATGTCTCAAATTATTTGCAGATGATTCAAATACTTTTGTTAATGCCAATGATTTAACAGACCTCTACAAAAAGGCTAACATTGAATGTATGCGAATAATTAGCGAATGGAGTAAGGCTAATAAACTAACTATTAACTGCTCCAAATCTGTCCACAAATCTGACCCATCCCAATGTAATGATGATTATATATTAGCTAATAACCTTTCTGTTACTGTTAATGGAAATGCTCTGTCAAGAGTTAAACTGGTTAAGTTTCTTGATTTAAATACTGATGATAATTTAACTTTTTGTGAACATATCAAATGTATAACCTCTAAAATCAATAGCATCTGTAGTATGTTATACAGACGCAGAGAGCTATTGCCTGCAATATGTCGTAAAAATTTATATTTTTCTTTGATGTTCAGTAGAATTTCATACGGCCTTATAATTTATGGAAATAATTCGGAAAAAGCACTTCATCCTCTGCATGTAGCGAATAATAGAGCCCTTAGGATTCTCCAGGTTCAAGACAGACGATATAAAATCAAGCTCCTTTATGAGAACTACAGTACCTTGCCGATACATCTGTTGTATAAGTCTATGACTGACAATATGATTTATAAGTGCTTATATAACGAAGGATTCATGTCTAAAGTTATAAAAGATATGTTTATATCTAATCTTTTAAATAGCGGCTATCAGACTAGGCTTTCGGTATCCAATTATCTTTCTTTACCTGCGAATCGTTCTAACTTCTCATCTAATATATTTGAAGGATGCTCAATATGGAATGCTATACCTATTGCAATTCGCAACTTAAACTCTTTTAATTCTTTTACGGTGTCATACAGACTTTTTCTTATGGAATCTTGGTAATTATTGAATTACTATTTAAAATCTGATATATATTAGATAATCGTATCATATATTATTTTGGGTAATCTATTTACAATCCTAGTGACATAAACGTAACATATTACTGTTGTCATGTTTTAGACAAAACTTTAGTGTTTCTTCGATTTCCTTCTTTCTTTGTTTACTGCGGTGGTCAGCTCGATAGGGTACTTCAGTACCCTCTCTGATGGCCGTGGTGAGCAAATTTTAGTTTCTGTTTGATGCTACATATGTTGATTCTCACTTTTGTCTGCTGATTTATCTGTTTTCACAATTATTTGTCGGTGTTTGATGAATTTCTAAATAAACATATGTACTACTACTACTATATCATAGTTTGGACACCAAGAATTGTTGCTAGATAGTGTTCAATGTTGCTTTTGTTCCATGCATTATAATGGTGATTCTCACGGTGTTTCGAAACTTTATGTATGTCTAATAAATAAAAAAATTATAAAATAGATACACTTCCCTAACATCATTCTTTGATGAGGAAATGGACGCTGTGTATATGCAGCTCAAAGTTCTAATTATAAATTAACCTTACATTACGAACCTGCTATTTTTCATTATAGTAATAGAGTGACGAGGATTGCTTAGATTGTTAGAATTTAAGAAGAATACAAAACTGATCTAAAGACTAAACGAAATAATTCTTAAAGACTAACGCATGACTTCAATTGAAAATCAGTAAAATAACTCTAGAAAATATGGAATTTTAGAAAATCCGCAAAAATGATTATTAGTTTAAATTTCTCTATTTGTAGACTCTTTGATAGTTAATCCTTGGTTTCTGTTGCTCGGTTTGTGCATTATATTTCATTTCTTGTTCTGTTAATACTGCCATGTATTTTGGTGAAATAAAGATCATATATATTTGTGATGCAAAGGCCTATAATGCAGGGATATAAGCCTACCTTTGTATCACATTTCAACTAGCGTCACAATTG
The DNA here is from genome assembly GCA_905160935.1 of Enchytraeus crypticus. Taxonomy (NCBI): domain Eukaryota; kingdom Metazoa; phylum Annelida; class Clitellata; order Enchytraeida; family Enchytraeidae; genus Enchytraeus; species Enchytraeus crypticus. Next base: position 276,061 of record CAJHZI010000191.1, read on the forward strand.
ATTTGAATTGTGGTATGGATTGTGACTGGAATGTAATTAATTTAAAGAGGTTTACATGACAATTCAGTCTACTTACAAAGACAATTTAACAGTCAATTCAAAGACAATTTAACAGTCTTCATTAGTCAATAATTAATTAGAAATAAAAAGAAAATAAATAGATGAATCAACTTATTAATTTTAAATTATACCCATCTACAGCCTTGATCCCTGGGAGATATTTTGATTTGGAATAACACAGGTCCCTCCCTATTTACCTAAAACCAAAGGGTTATAAAGAATGTAAAATTGCACAGACGAAAGAGGCTCTCGAAAAGAGAAAAGAACTACTGACAAAAGGCATTGGGAAAAACACAAAAATAAAGATTGTGAAAACAATAGTGTGGTCGACACTTCTATACGAATGTGAAACTTGGAAGTTAAAGAAAGAAGATATCATGAAACAATAGGCCTTGGAAATGTGGCTATGGAGAAGGATGGAAAAGATGGTCAGTTCAATTAGGACTGACAAAATTACAAAAGAAGTTCTTGAAAGAGTCGGTACAGATAGACAGTTAATAAGTGTGACAAGAAATAGACAGAAAGGCTTATATTGGACAACAATCAATAATATAGCCTAAACCAAAGCCAAAAATACAATTACGGTAAGCTGGATAGGACATATCATAAGTGGGATGGTTTGCTAAAGGATGTAATAGAAGAAAGAATGCAAGTGAAAAGAGTATCAGAAAGACCAATACATGGGATGTTGGATTATCTGAAAACAAATTCATATATGAAGATGAAAAGGAAGTATGAGGATAGATTTTGTTGGAGGAGTTATATGTCATGGACCTGCCGTTAGGTAGTGAGTGCACTAGAAGTAGAAGATAGGGCTATAGGACCTAATAAATTTTTCTTTAATAATACAATGATTTAAAACTGAAAAATTGAATGTCTAAATGAACACCGATGTTACTTAGACTGATTGGCCAAACTCACACGTAAAAAATCATATGAAAGACAGTATCCATCAGTATCAATGTTTTTAATAAAATAATTAATTAAACCTTACTTTGTACAGTCTACAGTTACTGTACACACACATATTCACACACTGACACACACACAAACACACATGCATAGGCTATATGTATATATATATATATATATATATACATATATACACACATATATATATATATATATATATATATATATATATATATATATATATATATATATACAGTGGCGGATCCAGGGGGGGCCCAGGGGGCCCGGGCTCCCCCTTAGGCCCGACGATAAAAAGTTTTAAACTATAATTTGCATTGTTTCTATGCGAATTATAGGTGTAAATATGTTTTAAGGGCTTTAGGGGGGTTGGGGGGGTGTACAAGAGGGAACTCGACCAGTCCGACTATCTGGAATTTCTTCTGGAATGTTTTATGAGCCCCACTAGGGGCCCATATAAAGGAAGGGGGGGCCCAAAAATGTTGACCGTTTCACTAGCTCTCAATTTTCACTTTAGCCACTGTTTAAGAGGAAAAAGGGTGTAAACAAAAAATGTGAACTCTCTCCCGGAACATTGGTGCACACCGCCTTGGCTGGGATCGAGAGGCTTAAGCTCCCCTTCTTCCGCCAAAATAAGGTCACTTTTGCAATTGGTTCAGATCCGCTGAGTTTCTTCAGAGACTCAGAGGTAAAAAATTTAACCCACTTTTTTCCTAAACAAATGTAGGATTTTAGGCATTTTAGGTTTTCCTGTCACTTTAGTACGGGTATGAGGGGGGGGGGTAAGATACGGGGATATACTCACTCTATGAGCCGAGCGCAGTATGCTGAAAAATTTTGAGCCCCCCACCCACACACAGCATTTTTTCTGGTTGCGTCACGTCCCGAAGAAGGCGGGCGTAAGCAAAACTGTGTACACTGTCCAAAAAGAATTTCGGGCTCACCCCTTAAAAAATTCCTGAATCCGCCCCTGTATATATATATACATATATTATATATATACATCTATATACATTTTATATATACATGTATATGTATACATGTATATGCTTATATAGTCCTACTTGTCCTATATATACACAGTATATATATATATATATATATATATATATATATATATATATATATATATATATATATATATACATGTATATACATGTAAATCGCCATAACCACTACTCCACGTGCTGATCTATATACTATGTCTAGCACACGTACGGTTACAATACAACAGTAGAACATATGTAAAAATCGATGGTAACGGTAGTGCTTACGCTCACAGCTACAATGACTGGCGTAATGAGCGCCTATGCTCACTGAGCCAGTGCCTTGATCTAGCTAGGCTTAGCGCTCTACTGACAATTAGGCCTACACGCTAGGCAAATTATCAGATTCTGCGCGTTGGGCTTCGTTGGGCTTTATAATTTATAAAAAGCTAATGTTAACGTCAATTTTTTCACTTGAAAGCGATGTTAGTGGCGGGAGAAGCCCAAGATTTGAGCCCCGCAAATACTGATCCGCAGTCGAATATCTTACCGATGTTGCCACTGTCTCCAGTCATAATTTCAAATCATAATTCTAGAATCGTGAATTTTAAGCATTAGCTAACTTCAGGCAGTTTTTTAAAATTTGAATGAAATGTAGAACCGTAGAGACTATTGTTTCATTTCGTTTTAATATCAAAAGGATTTTGAGTTGTCTCTTCTTGTCCACAGGCTGGTTATTGTAGACGGACAAACGAAGGGTTTAGTTTAAAAAAACTAAGTATGGCATATTTCTGCTTTAATTTGCACAGTGATTGATTCTATTCTAATATATATCGATTCTATTTTAATATATGATTCTACTTATTGAGAGAACTTCTGAATTTTATATGAAACTTTTAAAACATGTAACTCTGCCTCAAATAAGCAGCCGGTGTAGATCTATGCGCTTGACTCTCAGAAATAGAAATCCATCAATAAAGTAGACCTATATGTGTATTTCTTGTTAATATTTTTCCAAATTAATTTAGTTGTAGTGTTTATTGGTTCGGTAACCATGCAGATACATTTTTCAATAACGGAATCTTACTCGTTCATATCCACATGGCTATGATGTACCTATATACTAAATATATAAATCATTGCATGTGTAGGCTATAGGCCTATTTGCGAACATCTACAAACTTGTATGTTTATTCAGTTATATACGTGTATTCTTTTATAATTTTCCTTCTTCATATGCAGCCTTGACTTCTTTATGAATTGTTTCACTGGCGGTTAAATGCTTTTCTTCTCAATTTGCGATCTCTCCTAACCTGTCAATAAAGGCCTACATGTACACGAAGTGAGATTTACACATAACCCTCCATTCCGCTAGTACAGTTCTTTGGACTTCCGTATTTTGGTTCGCACCGTTTATTAGACCCCGCACTTTGCTAATATGCTATATTTGGTTCCATAGTGCTCAGTGCTTTCGTAGATAACAGAAGCACGCTAATTATGTTGTTGTTGTTATGCTACATATTAATTTCTGATAATTGAGTTGCTATTTTATCATCCTTGTATGAGTTGCTATTTTATTATTCTTGTAAGAGGAAACGGACGTTAAACCTTTATTATTATTATTATTATTATTATTATTATTATTATAATTATCATTATTATTAATATTATTATTAAAATGACTGCGGACGGAGCGTATTGACAATACGATAGTATGCAACATTAGCTGTGAGTCAGTAGGGACGTTATGTGGGACTGTTGCGTTATCTTAACCTCAGCACACGTGAGTAGGCCCATTAACTCAGTGCTATAAAGTGTGACTGTATCAACGTCACCAATCAGTCAGAAAAAAACCAAAATCAATATGACTATCGATCAATCAGCAAGTCAATATATCTATTAACCTTTCAATCAACGAAGAGTGCATTATTTGCTTCTAATAAAATTCAGAGCCCACACCTTCTCTTTCTCTCTCTCTCTCTCTCTCTCTCTCTCTCTCACTTTAGAGTTTTGCTAAGTGGTAGTTTAGTAGGTATACTTGTGTATTCCTACTCAAATTTTGCTTTCACGTTCCGTAAAAGGCGATTAAGCTGAGGAAGGCAATGGTAAAGTAAACTGTCCGTGTAAAATGTACCTTGGTCCTTTGAAATCCCTTGCACATAAAGACAGGTCCAATAAAAGTTCTGTATGTGAGTGTTCAAGCACATGCTAAAACAATGTTAATAATTTGCATTAGAGTCTATCGTTAACTACTTGTACGTGGTTAGAAGTCTATTTAGTTAACCTGAACTTGAACCGATTTGAATATTGGACTTTAAGATTTAAAATTTGAAGGCGACGATCGCTTCAGCTTTTTAAACCTACCACTTGCGGCCGTTAACGCTTTAATTTAGCTTAATGAATCTGTTTAAAATAGTGTAAATATTGGATCTTAAGTTCTGAACAAGCTGACTTTATCTCACAGTAATTTGCATGTAATAGCTTTACAAGACATTACAGGACGCTATCTATCTCTATCAGGCAGGAATAAATTATATTAATTAGATACTGAGAAAATATTTCTTGGCAACTAACAGCAGAAATCTGCAACTAATTACTTAGTGCGAAACTTTGCGTAGAACGGTAAACACTAAGCACTCTGTGGATTAGATGAGGATCAAAGCTAAGTACAAACACGAACAGGTTCAAGCATACGAGTAATTTATGTATACACATACATATACTTGTATATACAGGTATAAGTCTAACGCGAGAACACAACTTAATATTTAATACGGTAAAGAACAGCATGAAACTGCACATTTGTCTCTATTCGTCTCAACGTACACAAACACACTTGCACAAGCACTGGCACTCGTACAAGCACACACACACAAGCACTCGAACAAGAACTCGAACAAGAACTCGAACAAGAACTTGCACAAGCACACTCACAAGCATAAGTACTCCCACAATCACTCGCACAAGTACACGCACAAGCACACGCACAAGCACAGGCACAAGTATGAACAATTTATGCTAATTTTGCGAGGAGGCTAATTACTCTGAATTGAAATGGTCAGCAGCTCATGTTCAGCTCGGCAACCGATGTCCGACGTAAAGTTCGCGGTATCAAACTGGAAGAGCTATTGACGCCCAGGTCAGTGACACACAGATTTCATATCCGCTTGTTGTTCCATATATGCCAGGCTCAAATCCTAGAGATGATCATACACCAATTGGCTTTGAGGTGAAAAATTAGATGATTGGCTTTGATTTGACTAAAGTCAAGGCAATTTGACTTTAGTCAAATTGTACTGAAATTGGCTCTGAAATAAATACTTCATTTTACCTTAAATTTAACTTGGTGCCAGTTTTCATAATATACCATAAATACTTTGAGTTGAAAGGTTGAGTTAATTCACCAGTTGCAAGACATCAATCGATTACGTACACTTTGATACAATACAAACAACACATACGGGCTAGACATGTACAGGTGAGCTATTAAATCCTTGAAGCACAATACACAAAGCTAGATCATATCTTGAATCTGTATAGCAATGTTCATGACAACAACAACAATTTAAGTGTTACTATTATCCGTAACAAAAGTTAGCACTGTGAAACTAGAGGAAAGTCGACAATCAAAACAGAAAACAGGTCTATTACGCAGTGCAAATCCAAAACCGGTGAAATTAGTCACATTTCAGCTGTCACGGGTAGAGGTATAGTTTATCCTGTGAATCAATCCCTCTTGTTGCGACCTTTGAACTCGTCCATCGATTTATTTATACCGAGGTAGTTGTTCAGAACCACCCCGACCTTCACGGGAAACATGCTGAAAAATATAAACAAATTGGTAAGGCTAGTCAACGATATATGATAATTTTTAATTAAACAATGGGATCTGAACAAGTTCATTGATTATATTATTAGTCTATCAATTCCGACCACTTCTCTTAGCCTACGACATCTAATATCCTCAGCACATTTCTTTTTCAGATTGGTCTGGGTGAATTGATCTGTAGTGATGTGTGCTGTTGTGGACGTCCCTGACCTCATCCCTGGATGAGGAAACGGAAATTAAACCTTTATTATTATTATCATTAATCAATATCGTTAGATTTTTATTAGCCTACGATATCTGGTCACCTTTATTAGTCTATGTGTTCTGATAACTATTATTAGTCTACGATATCTGATCACCTTTATTAGCCTATGTGTTCTGACAGCTATTATTAGCCTACGATATCTGATCACCCAGTTATCGGAAATAGATTAACCGAAACTTAAAGTATCTCAAAACTTGGATAATATATAGGTACTGACTTAATTTTCCTTTATATTCACTACCCTCACCAGGTTAAGCTAAAATTCCTTTTAGAACATCACAAATAAAATGAGACCCACAGTAGAATATATGCTCACTTTGCAGTGGATTTACTTACAAGTAGACACAACAAGAGAATTATCTAACAGACTGTCTATTCGGAGTACTTACTTTTTGAGAACATAAATGAAGTTGATGATTCTTGGTATGGCAACGAAAGGCTGGTTGCAGAGGATTCCGTCCATGATTCTACCTACTACATAGTCCGGATCCATGAATGGCAGGATGGAAGGAAATCTATCGCACACATCGTCCAATTTAGAATTTTAATGAGCCAGAATCCAACATATGTCTGATAACACTTCACATTACGAGAAGTAAATTAAAATTAAATGACATTGTAAAACAATTCATTAATTAATTACGTGAATCGATTCATGTTTATAAAACCATCATTTCAGGCTCGTTTCTCGAAGTTCATAACTTCAAGCTCTTAACTTGAAGTCTATCCTCTCAAGTTATCTCTCGAAGTCCATCAACATATGTTCTTCTCTTGAAGTCCATCATTTCAGGTTCTTCTCTCAAAGTCCATCATTTCAGGTTCTTTTCTTGAAGTCCATCACTTCAATCTCAAGTCCATCATTTCAAGTTCTTCCTTGAGCTTCTTCATTCGGGTGCACCCAAGCTTGCATATAAAATCTACTGTGCAAAGCAGCATTAGGATTAGATGATTCTTCTACTAGCATAACAAATGCATGGAGACGTTGGACTGTAGTCAATTTAAATATTTCCAGAAAAAAGCCTGCGGAATAGTTATTACACAGAGAATAGTAGAGAAACATAAGTTTTACTTTGTATACTCCATTAATATTCATCTTGATAGGCATAAAATAACAGCACATGCTATTTAAATAAGAACTATTTCTATGGTAAAAGAATCACAAAAAACTGATGAAATGAGTCAAACAAGTCACAAAAGAAACAGATTCACTGCATACTATAAACTGCTTATATATAAACCAATATTATTCAAATAAATGTATATACATTACGGTGGTCCCATCTATAATGGTGATTTTTAAAAAATATTTTTAAACTTTCTCCAACCCGTCATTTGGATTCACTTGGCCCAAAAACAATAAAAATGAAAAAAAACTAAATCTGACAAAATTTAAAACTTGCCCAACTGACTTTAAGATTTGCATTATATTCTGCATGTGTTTAGCTTGACTTTTTTGCCAGTTTCAGTATAAATGAAATAATATTACTATTATCATTATTATTAAAAAATTTACTAAGGCTGTTGACACTTATAGATACTATGGCTGAATGAGGGTTGTGCGATCAAATAAGAGGGTTATGTGTTGATACAACTGTCTCTAATACTGGAGTGCAAGGAGGAGTTTGTGTCCGACAGGAAACTGAATTCGGGCGTTGAAAGTCCACTGTTGAACATTTCTTATCAGCATCATATTACTGAACTAATGTTGGAATAAATGTTCCGCATCAATGACATTTCAAAATCTCCAAAAATGGAAAGTTTCATCCATTTGCGTGAATATTGGACTCAAAATAATAAAGCTGCATTCCGCTCTTCACAGATGATGAGAACACCGCAGTGACAGTGGGTCCGTGGAAGTACGACGTCATACATTTAGTAATGACGTGTTGGCAGGCCAACACGTAGGCCTATCGATTACCAGGAACTACTGGAACTAGTCATAACCATCCTATGATCCACTCCTCCACACCGAGTACCTTTCTGTTACCTGGGAACGCTTCATCGAGTCAGCTGGATTGCGACAGCGGTTTACTCGCTGGAGATATGGCGGTTTAAAAGTGCATACTCCTAGAGCTGCGGTCCAGTTGATCATGAGGATCATTACCTTATAGCAATGGGAATATTTGAAGAATGTTTGACTATTTGCTACCTTCATCTATGTCCGCTCTTGGGTCAAAGTTCATCAGCTGTCATTGCGCGTAGGACCAATAGAGTATCTCTCTGTTGTCTCTCTCTCCACTCTATCTTAATTTCTACAGAAGGTCTTCTCTGAGGCTGTATTGAAAGCCATTGGACGCCATCTATGGTATTTATCTTATACGTTAGTAATATTATGTTTCTTCGACATTGACGTGCGAGTGGATGGCAAGAGGCTCAAGGTTTTTAATGGTAGCAGCCTTAAGGAATAAAGAAGGCTCCGATGAACCACTAAAACGCATCACTCTGTTTACCAAACCATCAACAAGAGGATCGACTTCATGATTTCGTAACAAAAAAGAAAACTGTTAGCCTGTTACTTAACTTGGATCTATCAGATTCTGGAAGTCGATCCCATTGAGTTGATTAATCAAGAAGATTATGTGAGGTGCCAAGCTATCTGTAAATCTCTCAGCGTTATCAGCGATGTAGCTGGACACAGTGCAGCCCTCATTCAGCACTTCAAATCCACCATTACGAGATGAGAGAAGCAAAAGAAATTCCTTCTTTAAGTTGTGGAAGATCATCGCAAATTGTTCTCCTCACGCACAGAGGAGAGTTCCGTCAAAAGTTCAAGGCCGCAATAAATACCAAGATCATTAACAATGCTAAGCATTTGCTAAGGAAGAGATCATTGTGCTGTAATCTAGATAAGTGGACCTACAAATAGGTGAACTGCTGTAAGACCTAAATATGCATAATGCTATTTATATTTGTTGAAAAATTACATGTAAAATAGAGGATGAAAATTTGGTGACGTTGGGCAAGTCCTGAATATTAATATTTTTGCCTCAAACTTTTTTTGTGATGTTTTTGAAGGGAATGGAACCAAATAGGACCTTGAAGAACAGTAGATTAAAAAAATTATTTTTAAGGACCACCCTAATATACATAGTATCGTGTATATTCAAATTAATATAAATAATATATATATATATATATATATATATATATATATATATTACATCTAGGTAACCATATGAACCATGAGCTTACTTCAATTAGTTTGAATTATAGTAATTATATTGTGTAATAGACAAGAGTATTTTTATTATTTAGATTCACGTAAGGAAATTTTACTTGTATTTCTATTTGAACATATATATATACATGTATATATATATATATATATATATATATATATATATATATATATATATATATGATCAAATAGAAATATAACATGAATCTGAAAATAAAAAAATACTCTTGTCAACTTCACAATAAAATTACTATAATTAAATCCATTGAAGTAAGCTCATGGTTCACATGACTGCCTCGATACGTATATATTAAATATTATTATCCAATTGACTGCTTTCACAACTTAACCTGGTAACTATTCCAGTGAACATGCCAGTCTGGATGTAGTAGGGACAGATGACAGTAGTGTGCACGCCGGTTTTACCCAGAGTCTGGATCTCAGCGCGCAGTGACTCGTCGAAACCCACCGCAGCGAACTTACTGGCGCAGTAGTCGACGAGACCGTTCACTCCGCAGAGCCCAGCTGCACTGGCGATAGTCACGATGTGTCCGTGGTCCTTCTCCAGCATAGCCGGTAATAGAGACTTTGTTGTCTGCATAATCAATCAATCAATTAATCAATAAGAATTTAACGTCCGGTTCCTCGCATAAGACAATGTAAGGGACATCTCTTGCGGACTATATACAAACAGGCGCCAAAGTACCACATGATTACGACTGTGTACAAAGAGACCACAAGAGAAAGCGAGATCAAAACAGTGCAAGTCTAAAATCCAAGGCAAGAGGCCAAAACTTCTCATATTAGTAACCAAGTACAATTACTAGAACTAGAAATAATTATTAAATCAAGTAATCTTTTTACGACACGTGCCAGCTACGGTTGATCAATTCTTCAGCGACCCGGAAACAATACGGGTAATTATTATAATATTTATATTGCTATGATACTATGTTGTTTGTGTTTTTGGTAATTTGTTTAACTTATTGAATTTATGTCTTTGGTATCGTGACATAGCTACAACATTATATAGTGTCGCACGAAATTATTTCATTCGAAAGTGCTATTGTATCATTCAAATTTATAAATTTTCTGTAATTTCTGATTCTTATGCGATTTTACTAGTAAAAGTGGCAGCGCCGGTAACAAGCTGGCCACTTGTCCATCTGCCGATTAGTAAATTTGGAATTTAAAACTAACGCTTATTCTATCACTGATGTGCTGTCGAGGCAAGAAACTGACGTTTAATATGTAGCTTTAACTTGATATTTCTAGGATTGGATTGAATATCTTCGCCTTTTATCTATGGCTAGATTTGATCATAGATAAGAGACTACTAAAGAATATTAAAATTACAACTTCATTGCTGCTAAATTTCAAGACTACTACAATTCCACAAAAAATCCTATTTAAAAATAGAAAATAGTAGAAAGTATTTCCTATATATATATATATATATATATATATATATATATATATATATATATATATATATATATATAGGCATTTATTTTAAAAGTAAACTAAAGTAGAGACCATTTTCAAACAATATGAGGTTACTATATTTGTTTAAGCGACATGGTGTTCAATATCGAACAAAAATCTAAAATGCAGCAATTAGAATTTTGAATTTATTATTAAGCAGAATATTAAACTGATGGGGAAGCTGATTTTACCCAGAAATGGCAGATGGCGTTGACTTCCATTGTCTTGATCATCAGTTCATCTGGACACTCGAGGATCTTCTTGCCGGATACTATACCAGCGTTATTGATCAGTATGTCTATATCTCCCACTTCCTGTTTAATCTGTTCCATACAGAGACAATTGTAAGAAATCGCATAGACACATTTAAGAAGTAACACGATGTGATAGGCCTAATATGTACACATATGCCACATAAACATATGCACTCTGAAATGCATACGTTTTATGTACGACAAAGGTTAAGCATCTCGCTTAAATGAAAGCTGTCAATAAATATGTAGGCATGTCGTATGTTTATGAAATTAAAACTGAATATACATGTAGGTGCCAAGGCTCCGACGGGTACAATGCAGAAATATGCATACAGAGTCTTCTCGTAAATCACTAATAAATACACTCAAATAATTGAGTAGAGCTGTCAGTAGCAAAGGATTCAATTATTAAAATGATTTTAATGAATGTATATTTTATGCAACAACGACTTCTGAACACTGAGGTGATTTTCCATTGCCTTCTTCGGCATCTCTGTTTAGCATTATATGCAAATAATGGTCTTTTTCGGTTGGATTGTAATTTTCTTAATTACATCAGTGAAATAGAAGTCAGTTTAAAAGTCCACCTCACGATTAGAATGGATTCTTTCAGAGAAGATCTGATTAATGCAGATTTTAACGTCCGTCTCCTCTCAAAAGGTATCGGTTACGAGAGATCCCATTATTAAAATTTCGTATGTATTAATCCGCAGTCGTAAACCCAGCGGATGCTACCACAGAATCTGACAGTTATTAAAGCATCTACTTATGATCAAACAAGCGTTCCATCATTTCAATCGTCCAACCTATGCAGAAACGTAATGCATTTCGATGAGTTATTTCCTGAGATGGCGACATTAAATACTAGTACAAGTTTAATATACTCGAGATAGTCATAACGTACAGTAATCATCATAAGCGGGTTTATTACATCATTTATCAGGCATCGCTCGATCTCTTTCTTTTTCACTTTCTCAATGTTCTGAAAATTGAAAGATCCAGGACCTACTATAAGTCCACATTCAAGAGCAGCAAAGCTCTCGGGTTATAAACAAGTTGAACCTAGCAAAATGGTAGGGCTTAACAAACCTTATTGAAGCCCTTCTTCTTCTTATTGTAGCCCTTTTAGCTCAATTTTAGAAATATGACTTCTGAGGTGATTTCTCATATCCTTCCTTTACTACTTCATTTTAAATTATGCTAATTTCACGCTTCATTTATTCTGCATCGGCAACGAGACAACATTTTGAAACAGTACATAATAAATACAATAAAATACGGCAGATGGCGGAAATATCAGGCAAGCAGCAAATGAATTTTTAATATGTTGGATATATACAGTATATAGATACATATATACATGTATATATATATATATATATATATATATATATATATATATATATATATATATATATATATATATATATATAATATATATACGTATATACAGTGCATATACAGACTGGGGCAAAAAATAATAATCCCCTAGCGAAATGTCTCAAGAACTTTAAGAAAACTCAAAATATCTCTACGAAATTTTCGGAGCTTCTCGGGGAGGAATTTCTGCGTATATCCTGCAAATTTGATGACATATTTTCATTAGTTACGAAATTACAGCATTTCTACGAGAAAAATGCTAAAATCAATTTTAACAAGGCTTTTCGAAATGTCAGTCGTTCCTTGTAAAGAAAATAACGACCCTGAAAAGGGCCGTTTACTTAAGTGGTGGAGTTTAAGCCTGCACTACCTTGTTAGCTACTCCAATAAATGATGCTTAAAATTCGTTCTTATGTTAAAATTATTCCTAAATTTTGAAGATAATATCTGGTACTTTTGTTTAAAAAAGCCTTGCTAAAATTGATTTTAACATTTTTTCTCAAAGAAACGCTGTATTTTTGTTACTTCTGAATATATTTTTACCAAATTCGCAGAATATGTGTAGAAAGTCCTCCTCTGGAATCTCCGAAAATTTTGTAAAATTATTTTGAGTTTTGTCCAAGTTATTAAGACTTTTGGTAAAAAAAGCCTTATTAAAACTGATTTTGCACTTTTTTCGTAGAAACGCTGTAATATTTTTCCTGCTCAATTGATTTTCATCAAATTTGCAAGATATGCGCAGAAATGCCTCCCCTAGAAGCTCCGTAAATTTCGTAGAGAAATTTTGAGTTTTCTTAAAGTTATTGAGATCTCGCTAGGGGATTATTTTTTGCCCCAGTCTGTATATATATATATATATATATATATATATATATATATATATATATATATGCACTGTATATACGTATATATATATATATATATATATATATATATATATATATATATATATATATATATATCTGGGAGTTGGCAACGCTGTGGATGCTAGCATTTCGTTAAAATTATAAACAAACATTTTTAGCCGAATTATTATAAATTAACAGTGGAGTGGAGAGTCTACATACCATATAAAATAAACAATCAAACGGATGAAGTACAAAGATTTAGTATAAATCTCTATGGCTGTACCTATCTTCATTTCTGAAAAGTTTAATTACACTATTTGGAATATTTGGATTATCTTCTATTGAACTTTGAACTGCTTATGTTAATGAGGATTGCCACCTGTAGTTACTTCGATGGTCAAATCTCCTCTTCACGCATGAGCAGCAGTTTCGACTACGTTTCATTCTTCATTCACTTCATTCGTACTCTTGCATAAATCTCAGCCTCTCTCCTATTTTCGCTTCTATAGAAATCATTGGTCTAACTCACCTCTAAATCCTTACAATGAAGCGAGTTCGCTCAATGAAAAATGTTGTCTCGGGCATTGACGGCTCAGACCCTTCGACTAGCAAAGCATCAAAAAAGGGAAAGCAAAAACTTGCAGCTTCTGTATCTCCAAAATGCTATGTATGTAAACTTCCATGTAGTAAAGAACTACAATGTTATGTATGCTCCAAACTAGCCCATCTTAGTTGCTGTGGAGTCACGAACGTAAATTCGAACCTAGCCATGCAGATCGCTAATGCCTTAGGATGGACATGTAAAGAATGTAGGTCGACACTGCAAGCTAATCTCAACAAAGATACAAATTTGGAAGTTAAACTAAAATCCCTGACTCAAGACGTATCGTCACTTCAGTCTACAGTGGATGGTCTAAAGGCTGAGGTAGGTAGTAGAGAAATAGAAGAAATAGAGTCAGATCAGTCCACCAGAAACAACATCGGGGGTGAAATGCAGATGGCTGAAAAGAAAAAACTCAAGTCTTCTGAAAATTGGAGCGAAGTAAGGAAAACCATCGTAGTCGAGGTACGAAATTTATTTAAGAGAAGGAGAAATGTAATAGTAAGCGGTCTGCCAGAACACGAAATACATAACAGTATTCAGGACCAATCTACCTTTTCAACTATCTGTGAGAACGAATTCAACTTCAAACCACACATAATGTTACTAAGAGGCTGGGCCACCAGGCCGTTCGGGCTTTCCTCGTCGCGTACTCGTTGGCCTTTCAACGGAGGACGAGGCTTTAAGGATAACTAGTATGGCCAAAAATCTTCGTAAATCCAGGGACTACTTGTTTGCTTCATCTGTGTATGTAAACTCCACTTATCTCCCGAGTAAAGCAAGGATCAATACGAAAAACGGAAATACAGGCGTGAGCAGTAGGCTCGTAATTCAGGAGGAAGCCAAACAAACACTTCCACAATCTCGTCTCTTGACTTCCCACCTCTTAGTTCTTCTGGTCAGCCTGGTAATATTAGTAACCTGAACCTAAACCCATCTGCTGCACCCTTTATAACTGCAAAACCTACAGACGTATCAGTGATTTCTCATTCCTCGCAAACTTCGATATCAGTTATGTCATCTCAACATCCGCCATCCAACACTGAAACAAATGTTGGTAACTGACTTGGCGATGAAATTCTAAGCAGTCTTACTTCTACTCACGTCACGAATGAGATGAGCGATTAAGCATCTAATTTTCAGTGCGTCGACCCAGTTATGGATATCCTAATTTCGTTAAATGAAACTCCAAAACTGGTTTGTCAGGAAGTGAAATTAAATTGTTTATTTTCGAATGTACGCAGCTTGTGTAGTAAGATAGCTGAGTTTAATCTTATAATGTCTGATAAGAAAATTGACGTTGCAAGTCTTTGTGAAACTTGGCTCGGGGAAACTACACTTGACCGTATGATTGCTAGTAAAGAATTTTCAGTTTTTAGGAAGGACCGAGTAAATAGAAAGGGAGGAGGTGCTTGTGTAATTTGTAGAAATAATGTAAATACTGTTTCAAACTTGTCGATTTACCTGCTCGTTTTAAAATGTTAGAGCTTTTGGCGATAGACATTCAAATAGGAAAAAACAATGGAACCAGACTTGTTGCCGTCTACTATCCACCAGACAAGCTAAATGATTTTAACTATTGCCATCTATTGGTATCAGCTCTTATGTTTTTTGGTAATACTAATCTACATTTATGTATAACTGGTGATTTTAACCTTCCTCTTGTAGACTGGGTGAACTATTGTTCGCCAAAACAAAAATTGTATACTGAACTTTTAAGCTTTTTTTAAAAGTAATTCTCTGCAGCAATTGGTTGATTTTCCGACGCGTGAAAATAATATACATGTACTTGACATCATTTTAACAGATAATCCCACGCAAATTAGTGATATTCGATCATGTGCTCCAATAGGCTCAAGCGATCATTTAACCATTTTATTTGACTTTACTCTTAATACTAATTTGTTTATCGATGTTTTCAGTGAATCTACATCTGTGGACCTTTCTTTTAGTAATAATTTTACTAATTTTCAATATGAAAAAGCGGATTGGGATTCCATTAATGCTTCGTTATCTGCAATTGATTGGGCTGATATTTGTAATGATTGCGTGTCTGTCGATCAGTGTTGGTCAATAATGTATTCTATTTTGAATGATATTTTAGCTCCTTTATCCCTAAAAAACATATTCCTAAAGTGGGAAATCGAACTGGAGCATGTAGTAGAAAACCTAAACGAAGAGTTCTTATAAGGAAAACTAGGAGAGCATTAAATAAGAAATTGACAGCGTGGCGATTTTACAAAAATGGTCGCTCCAAAGAAAATAGAGAAAATTTTAACAAAGCTGCCTCTAATTCAAAGAAAACGATATTTCAAGAAGACGTTAATGAGGAAAGTAAATTGATTGAAAGCGGCTGCTCTCGTTTATTCTTTTCTCATATTAAACGTAAAACATCAAGGAGAGAGGTTATCTCACCTGTCATTAAGCAAGACTCCGACAACCTAGCCTATAGTGACAAAGAAATTGCCCTGTTGCTAAACGACCATTTCTGTTCAGTATTGACGAAGGATGATGGCATTCTTCCCAACGTTTCTGTACCAAAAGTGTTGAAATGTAACCTTTCTAAAAATAGTGTCATTTTTTTCTGATTTCTCGGTGGAACATAAAATTAGTAAATTAAAAAAACAAATGCTCTCCGGGTTTGGATGGTTTAACTGCACCTCCTCTAAAAAATATCAGTCACGAAATTGCTAAACCACTTTCAATGTTATTTAACATTTCAATGAAAGCTGGTGAAATATCTGAAATGTGGAAACGTTCTATTGTTGTCCCAATTTTTAAGAAAGGTGACAAAAGCAACAAAAAAGACTATCGTCCTATTTCCTTTACCTCCATTGTATGCAAACTAATGGAAAGTATTATTAAGGACGATCTATTACGGTACTGGCAGAGAAATGACCTCATATATTCTAGACAATACGGGTTCATGCCTAAAAGGTCAACTAATACACAACTTCTCCGTTATTTTAATAGCCTATCTGCAAGTTTAATTAGTAACTGTCAAATTGACTCCGTCTATCTTGACTTCTCCAAGGCATTTGATTCAGTAAGCCATAATAAGTTGATCCATAAACTGCTAGCCTATGGTGTGACCGAAAATTTAATAAAATGGCTTTTGTCCTTTTTAACTGGAAGACTTCAGACAGTTAGAATAGCTATTCGGACTGGTCTACCGTTGACAGCGGAGTTCCCCAAGGCAGTGTTCTTGGACCAGTCCTATTCCTTATTTATATTAATGATATAAGCTCCTGCTGTCCTGAACTGAACTCCATTTTCCTATTTGCTGATGATGCAAAGTGCTTCACCACAATAAATTCTCTTTCTGATTGTGAAAACTTTCAAGAGTCTCTTTATTCTCTGTAGCTGGTCTAACCGTTGGCTGCTTAGCCTTGCAGTAGAAAAGTGCCAGGTGATCTCCTACTCTTTCCAAAACAATACAATATATAACTTTAATTACAATCTAAATTCTGTAGCTTTATCTAAATCAAAAGTTGTGACTGACCTGGGAGTGAGGTTTACAGGTGACTTCTCGTTTTGTTCACATATAAAAGATATTTGCAATAAAGCAAGAAAAATGGCTTCAAGAATTTTGCATTGTTGTAAATCCAGAAATCATGTGTTATTATTTAAAGCGTTCACAGTTTTTGTGCGCCCGATTCTCGAGTATTGTTCTAATCTTTGGTCTCCATACAGAAAATGTGATATTGTCCTGATAGAATCAATTCAGAAAAGATTCACTAAACGGCTAAGTGGCATGATAGGATTGCAATATTCGGAGAGATTAAAAGTTTTGGTTTCCGAATCTTTAGAGGAACGAAGGTTTAAATCTGACCTGTGTTTGTACTATAAAATTATCACTGGATTGGTCGATCTACCTTTTGATGAGTTTTTTGTTTTCAAAACGGGGTAACAAGAAATAATGGCTCAAGTTTAAACATGAATAAATTTTATTTTAATGCTGAAAGATATCATTTCAAAAACCGATGCATTGCTTGTTGGAATTCCCTACCCTCTAATGTTGTAAATGCGTCTTCCCTAAACTCATTTAAAAGGTGTCTGGAGGGTATTAATGTAAGCAAATACTTAAAGAGTTAAGGTGATTGCTTTATATCATTCTTCTATCTGCTGTATCTTCTTTTTTTCTATCAAAGAATCTAACTCTTAACTGTCGTCAGTAAATCTAGTGCTTTAACCGTTTTTAAAATATTGAAATTGTATGTGTAGATTAAGTGCAGGACCTAAGTTGTACGTTTAATTGTCATTGTGTGCAAATATTTATGCGTGTATATTGTTGAAGGTCGTAATAATGATATTACATGTTCCGCTAAATTTATCTTGGTAAATATAATTGATAAATGGCCTACACTAAGGATTTTATTAAACCTAATTAATAATTAATGGAAATGTTTGTACTTTTTATTTTTATTTTTATTTTATTTAAATTCTGAATATGTAAGTGCCACTTGTGGGCCTTTATTTCCGTTCATGCGCTCTAACTGTCTATTGTGTATGCCAATTGTGATATGCGTATGATAAATGAAATAAATATATCTATCTATTTCTTTATTTATTTCTTTATTTATTTATTAGTACATATTAACTACCTGTATATTACCTTCTCTAATACTTTCAACGTCGCCTGTATTCTTCTGCATTTCTTACAAGAGTCATATGATTTCCTAATATTGCTACTACCGAAATGAGACCAGTACATCTATCAGCAGATAATTAATAAAGAAGGGGTAACTTGGTGTACGAACCTTGTTGAAGACTTTGTACACATTCTCTCGAGAACTCAGGTCACACACGTACGTGTGTACTGCTGCTTGACCGCCTACCTCTCTCTCTATCAGCGTCTTTGTCTCATCAATACCTGCACGTACATGTACATTAACGGTTGGTGTATTCTACATTTTATAAGTAAATAAATATAAATGTATATACATGTAAATATATATGCATATATATGTATAAATGTATCTATATATATACATGTATATATATATACATATATATATATATATATATATATATATATATATATATATATATATATATATTATAAATACAAGGATTTGGGAGCATTAAACATTTCATGGGAAGACGCTGTGAAAATTGCTGATGATAGAAACGAATGGAGGAATGTTGCCGCCCTATGTTCTGTACAGAACGCAAGGAACTGATGATGATGATATTATATATACATGTATTTAGACACTCATGCGTCGTGGTACACACCAACATTATACGACATTAGACACGTTGTGCATATACCTGCAGCTTATAGCAATTATAGCTCTTATTGATTTTAACATCACACAAATTGACTGCATATTTACAGCAAGTCGAGTTTTGTACTCCTAAGCACTTAATTAATACATTTAATACTTAGAGCTCCTGTGCAATTGTTGAACTTAACAGGGCACTATTTATAAATTAACTTTTGAATTCACTACTTTTTTATTCATCCACAGATTGATAAAATAATATTTCAGTGAATTATTGATGGTAGCATTAAAAATTAATTAGATCAATGGGTTCAATGAATCTATTATGATTGAATCCATTATATCACATCATTGAATGAGACTGCATAATAAATAGGACGGAATATTTGCATGACGTGATGCTTGAATTACTAACTATTTATTTAAACACTGATGTACTGACAATATGGTGTTGATCAATCGATATACCTTGTTTATTAACATCCACCAGTACAACTGTAGAGCCAAGCTTAGCAAAGCTGGTCGCCAGGCCACGTCCTAAACCAGATCCTGCAGTGAAACAATAATAAAACAATCTACATGCATCAGTATATAATTCAATTAATAAATTATTCCATACATAAAATTAACCAGCTTATTTATCAGATCAACAAAATGATAAAAAATATCAAATCTATCTAAATAATTATCGAGGAGTCAAACCAAGTAATAATGAGCTAATTAGTCGACGTAAATCCACTTTCAAAGGATCTAAGTAGCGTTAAAGTTGTCAGTCGATATTAGTTGAATGTATCTACAAACAAGTAGATAAATAAGTAACAATAATTTAAGAAATGCCAGGAATTAAGAATTGTAGTAATATGAAAATTTAGTCCTAATATGAATAGATATGGTTAAATTAAGTGCACTAAATTAAATAATTACTAATAAATTAAATTAATAATAATTATGTAAAATAAAAAATTAAATTAAAAAATTTAAAAACTAATGTTTGAATAAAATTATGTGTACTAATTAATAGTACTTAAAATTGTAATCATTAGGCGAATATTATATTTTAAAGAAACATCATTTTGTTCAGAAAATATTGAATTGTGTGGTTGAATATACTGCATTTTTCCTTTATTATGAAATTTAAAAGTAACACAATTTGTACTTTGATTTAAATACATGTACATAGATTTAAATTTAGATTTTCTTAATGACCCGGAAACCGTAGCGATTTTGTATAAGTTCAAGGATCATTCAGCAAATGATATCAATATCTAAACATGATTAGTTTGCAATCTTTCAGATTAGCACCGGAAGTGAATTATTATTTTCGGTGCATGCTTTGATTACATGTAGATGTATATTTTTAATATAACATTAAGAGTAGCCCCTAGTATAACCATGTATGATTATGGACTATTGAAGACGTCCTTATTAGATATGCAAGGAAGGTTTTGATGACTATGTACATTAACTCATTGTTAAATGTTTCTAATTAGACTTAAATTGGTCAGTTAATCTGTCTAAAGAGAGAAAGAGAGAGACAGAAAGAGAGAGATACTGGCTGACAGTGATGCGAAAATAAATGTTGTATTGACGGTAAAATTCCTATAAAATAATTTTGTAGGTATTATAAAGAATATTTATTCAAGTTTCTAAATAAGGAAGATCTAATTTAGACTGTCAATGTGCCTAACGCTAAATACAATTTTTCACTAAGGATTTATCGAAAACATGGCTTAGACCTTTTAGTGTTCTTTGCAGTTTTTGTTCTTGGTGTTCCTACGAACATTAGCGACTCTAATTTAGCTCTAATTAATAAAGTAACGATAAATTTCTTTTAATATAGCTCTAATTAATTTGAGCATTAGCTTTAGAGCTTTAATATATTTTGTTGTCAATTAAAGTCATTATTATATAATATGTCAGTTACATATATTATTACACATAAAAAGTTACATATAGCCAAATTACACATATACAAATGTAATATCAATGTAAAAAGCCGATTAATGACATCATGCATGTTACTGTAAAAGAATTATAAATACAATCCTAGACAAAGTCTGTCACTTTACAAAGCTAAAACCAAGTTTAACGTCAGTTTCCTGCTTGACAGCATATCGGTGACGGGAAGAGCACTTAGTTGCATTGCAAGCAGAAAAAACGAAGCTCTATCTGCTACAACTTAACGCCTGTTTCTTCTTACAAATATACATGTATAACAAGTAGGATAAATATATAGCCACTATGTAATGCAAATATATAACCACTAGATGGAGCCAGTTGCGGTGTCGGTAAAATATCCGATCGCGGATCAACATATAAATATATCAAAATATGTCGGTTCAAAGCCTGGACTCTCCCGTCACTGATAGCGCTTTCGAGAGATGAAACTGACTGTAACATCGCTGCTGGAGCTTTACAGTAGCTCATAATATTTAGTGAAAGAAGTCCAATCACATAGCTTAGGCTCTTTTGTGGCAGTCATATTTTCATGGAATGCTCATTTATTTACTTACTAATATTTATGTTTCGTATTTACAAGGATCAGACTGATCACTACTGATGAGATAAATAAATGAACACTTTAAATTTTACAAATGTATCAACTATAAGCGACTCTTGTATTCGTCACTAGTACATGATGAACCGCAATGGTGTGCCTTTCTGATCAGGTTATAATCTCAATACTTTCTCCATTGACGCCCAACTGTTTCTCATTCTTTTTATGTTTTTGGTTTTCTTTAGCTCCGCAATATAACATTTTGTGCCGCAATTTCGCTTGCTTTGTTTACACTTTTGAGCTGAGTGTATAGCTCTACTCCCTAGTCAGCCCTTTAAGGTACTCGGTGTTCTATCTCATAGCCTGCCAGTGGATTGATATTAAAACTGATTATACTTTTATGTAGGATGTTTCAAAATATGCTCTTTTTGAAGTTTCTCTTTCTTTCTCTGCCTCATTTAATTGTTTGCAGCAGGAGAAACTTGAAACCACTTCAAACTAAATATTTCCCAAGCTATAGTTTACAATCAGGTATGAATGAGGCACAGCCTTTCGTGTAGGAATAAGGAGTATTATTTATGGAGGAAATTTAGAAGAGAGAGAGAGAGAGAGAGAAGAGAGAGAGAGAGAGAAGAGAAAGAGAAGAGAAAGACGATTTCTTACCAGATCCGGTGATAAGCACACGTTCTCCCTTCACATCTTTACGCCTCAGACTGAATGGCACAAAGAGCAGCACCAGGGCCTCCAGCAGGTGATACACCACCAGCAGTATTGTCACCAGTGTCTCCACCAGTAGGTTCATTGTGAGTCAGTATGGTAAATCCTTCAAGTTACTATATGAAAACTATTCTAAAAACATAATAATTATTTTAGATTTTTGCTGGTTTGGTTTATCATTGGTACCGACATCGCCATTGGTTGGAGCCAGTGGCGATGTCGGCAAGATATTCGACCGCGGATCAGTATGTGCGGAATTCAAATCCTGGGCTCGCCCGTCACTAACATCGCTCTCGAGTGAGGAAACTGTCGTTAATATTAGCTTTACCTTCGTTTTTCGATGAATTGCTATTTATTTATTTAGTTATTTATAATATCATATAATTAATTGATTTATAGAAATTTTCGTATAACAAGAGATCAGACATCAACTGAACTGTGTGGCGGGACTAACCATTCCCATTCAAATTGCCGAGCTGATGTTGTGAAAATAGCTTGCCTTGTTTATTTGTTGGGTTCTCAAGCCCACGCGCTTAGCGTCATAATGGGCTCTATAGGGCCAATACCTCGTTGAAAAAAGTAAGATTCTAACGGATCTTGGCGGAATTTTCAAGGCTCTTAAGGATATTTGAAAAGATATTAAAATTAAATAAAATTTATTATGCAAATATTACAGTTACTAAGAGTTTATTAGCACACATTATGCCTCAATGATGTGACTGGTTTACTGCATAATATTCCAGATACTTAATGCTGCATCTCAAGCCGAATATGAAAAAGGCTGTATTAAAAGCCCCCCCTCCCCTGCAATTGTAATTGTTGTCTAATTTGTGGCTATATTAAGATTTGGTAATTGCAGAGCTTTTGTTAATAAATTCACGACGTGTTTTACACTTTAAGAATTACAGTGTAAAACACTTACAGCGCAACTTCAGACCTGTCATTTGGAAGAGCACCATAGCGTATATACGTATTTCTACAGCACTAAACGTATACACTGGAGCCAGTGGCGACGTCGATAAGATATTCGACCGCGGATCAGTATGTGCGGGGTTCAAATCCTGGGTTCGCCCGTCACTGACATCGCTTTTGAGCGAGGAAGCTGACGTAAACCTTAGCTTTGCAAGCTTTTTATGCATATGTCTACTGTATTAAAAACTTCTAACACTTATTATTTTTATTCTCTTAGTAATACTTTCATGTACATGATCATAAATACTAAATAATTTTTCTAATAATTTTTATATTTATATAATTAAGAAATAATTTACAAACTATTTATCTCTCAGTATTGTGTCCTAGCCACTACGGAATGCACCAGTCGTAAACTGCACATGTCAAAGGAGATAACTAACAGGAACTGAGGAAAGATTATGAGGAACTACTTCCGGGCCCATATTCTCGAAGTAAAACCTATATGGTAGAGATTAGCCTTTATGATGAGATTACCTTCTTTCTTTAGATAGTCTGTTCACACTCATTGAGCGTGTAAGCAGATAGTGAGTCAGTACAGTATTTACTTTCGGTAAGAGAGAGAGAGCGAGAGAGAGAGAGCGAGAGACAGACAGAGAGCGAGAGAGAGAGCGAGAGACAGACAGAGAGAGAGAGAGAGAGAGAGAAAGAGAGAAAGAGAGAAAAGAGAGAGAAGTTTACAAGAATTCACGCAGCATTGCATGTAGATATTATTTTGGAGCAATTTCTGCATAAAATGGAGCTCCACAGATGCTTAGGATTTAAGACATCACTTAAGAGGTGATACGTTATCAGTTTGACAGGTAACTGATAACACATTCCTTATCAATGTACTGTTTTTAGCAAATACTAAAGCTAAACCAGTTAAAATAACGGTAATGTTATCAGACTTATCAGTAATCTTAAATTGTAATGTTATTACACGAGCCTGCCACGCGAACATAGTAGCATAACTCGCCTCTAAGATTACCGGCTTATAAGTCAATGGGCCCTACTGGGTTGGCTCTAGCTTACTCTAGCTGCAGACTACTCCTGTAGCATATTCTTACTGCTTAATCGATCAAATTACATCATGCACTTCTTAAATTTTCTTTGATTTCAAAAACTAATATTAGACTTGACGTAAAATGTACAATAGAGATATTAAAAGCTCATTGCATAGAGGTTCGGAGAACTGCGGTTGTTGGCACATGAAAATTTAAATCCAGAAAGCGAACGTAATCATTACTGGCACGCTAGACTAAAGCATTACAGTGGAGCACAAAGTCCAACTAATTCATACACAAACCAGAAATCAAGTCTAATATCAACAGTCGCATTGCTAATTAACTACAGCATCATCATCATCGTATCATCTGCCCTTGAATCCCAGTTAAACTAGGATCGGGATACGAATAGACTGTCTCAAATTCTCTCTGTCCTTCATCGTGTCATCCATCAGTCAATCCCCTATTTGAGACTTTTCCATTCGATTAAATTTTTGTAGCAATTTCTGGAGCCTCGGCGCTCACCAACAGAATTCTCTTTCTGACGTTGGTGTTGATCTTAGTGTTGTAGTCGCTTTCTACGAATCACTGGATGGTCAATTCTTCAAACAACCCGGACACAACATGAGAAGTTGCTAATTTCTGGTTAACTACAATGCATAATTAATTAGGTTACCAAAATGTCAAAAAAACCCAGTAAACTGACGTTAAACTTAGCATTAGCCTTAACCTTAGGCTTTTCACTGCGGATCAGTAGATGAAAGATTCAAATTCAGTGCTCGCCCGCAGTGATACAATTTTCGATTTCGATTCATGAAACAGCCGTTAAGCTCTATTTTTAGCTTCTGCAGCTCTTAAAGTCATTTATAGCTTAACCTTTATCAAACAGCTTGGGAAATAGCTGAACCAATACAGCTCAAGGTAAAATACCCCTGCCTATTTTACCAACATTATAAACACTACGTTACATATTATCTCCGACAGCTTCATCAAATAGGTAAGCATTCGCCAAGCTATCCGGTGTATAACCACCGCGTATATACGCAGCTCCTAAGTCTTACTGACTATCTAAGTGGCCCACACTCTACCTTATCTCAACAGCTGATATCCTGCAATTGTTTCTCTAGTTTACGGCCTGACACTTTCATATCAGACACTAGATACTGGTACACAGGCTGTGTACTCATCCTGTGTACAGCGGTACACTGATACTCATGCTTCGTACAGCGGTACACTGGTACTCATACTGTGTACAGCGGTACAATGATATTAATACTGTGTATAGCGGTACACAAGTAATCATTCTGTGTACAGCGGTACACTGGTACTCATACTGTGTACAGCGGTACACTGGTACTCATGTTATGTACAGCGGTACAATGATATTAATACTGTGTACAGCGGTACATTAGTAATCATGCTGTGTACAGCGGTTCACTGGTACTCATACTATGTACAGCGGTACAATGATATTAATACCTTGTATAGCGGTACACTGGTACTCATACTGTGCACAACGGTACGCTGGTAGTCATACTGTGTACAACGGTACGCTGGTAGTCATACTGCGTACAGCGGTACGCTGGTAGTCATACTGTGTACAACGGTACACTGGTAGTCATACTGCGTACAGCTGTACGCTGGTAGTCATACTGTGTACAGCGGTACACTGGTACTCATACTGTGTACAACGGTACACTGGTACTCATACTGTGTACAGCGGTACACTGGTACTCATACTGCGTACAGCGGTACACTGGTACTCATACTGCGTACAGCGATACACTGGTACTCATACTGCGTACAACGGTACACTGATACTCATACTGTATACAGCGGTACACTGGTACTCATACATACTATATCTGTAAACTAGTCTCTGCTCGTTGCAATACTAAAAGGTATTCCTGCACATAGCAAAACGCTGCTAAATGCCTTTCATATACACCACCAATCATAACCACTAATTCAAGCTGCATTATAATTATGTCTCTTATTCAAGCTGCATTATGATCATGTCTCTTATTCAAGCTGCATTATGATCATGTCTCTTTTTCAAGCCCTTTAAATATTTGTTATCCATATTAATAACTATTTACATACAGCCCATGGTACAAATATGTACAGCATATTGCCTAAATAACTACTAACTCAAGGGCAAATTTTGATACTTTCCTATAAGTTACATATTTAAATTTTAGTTTTAAAATACAAATTCAACATACAATTAAATTTTAAATTCTAAATATTAAGGCATATGTTCCAACCGAATAATATTTTACGTAATGACATAGTAACACTGTAATCCTGTTTTGTGCGTAACAGATGTTGTGGTGTAATAGAAAACTAGATCGCCATTCGATTTACAATTTAACAGAAAACTTTTTTGTTTGTGTGTTAACATATTCTGATTAACGAATTTCTTTTATTTATATTGCGAATAGATGTATCTAATAAAAGCACTGCCTGCTTTGCTTACTTCCATCGACTGAACTATTTAAGCGTATTACTACGCATTACAATGTAATCAGAATATAATATGATAATCATCATCATCATCTTCCTTTGAATTCTAGATTAGTTGGGTGTCAGGATGCGAATAAAATAATGATATAATAATAATCTATCAATAATATAATATAGTATTATAAAAATATAGTAATAATGGTAATAATAATAATAATAATAATTAACAATAATGATAATAGTACTACTATTAATAATAATAATAGTAATGATAAGAATTATAATAAGATTAAAAAATAATAAAACTCATAAAACTAGTAATAATAATAATAATAATAATAACAATAATAATAATAATAATAATAGTAATAACAATATTAAGAATAACAATAATCATAAGAAAGTTTTTCTTTTGCAAAGGCTTTCTATGGCCTTGAAGATTTAGTGCAGTCTTAAAGCAGTTCGTTTAAGCCGCTAGATGACCTCCAGTAGCCGGGCGGCGATTCAGCACTTACTGCTCGAACCTTTTTTGTCACACGTCGGGTTCTTTACACCCATTATAAAAGTTAATAAAATAATAATAGAAAACTTTATTTAAAAACTTATAATTACAAGTTATAATTAAACAAATAAAGATCGATCAAGACTTTAACGGCTGAGTCATTAGTATGAAGTTCAAATGTTATCGGTCACTCACTGTAATGTTTTAAAAATTTAGCCTCATTCGTGTGATACTTGTCATTATCAAGTGTTTCAGCTTTATCTCAATTGCTCTCTATCCCTCTCTCTCTCTCTCTCTCAGATTATCGCAAATGATGATTAATATTGCTTATAATGTGAGTACGCAGCCATCTGGTCCATATTATTGTAACTTACTGAATCCAAAGGTTTTCTACCATCATTAAGAAATCAGTATTGATGTGAATGACTTGTAATTGAGAGTTGAAAGCTATAATCAATAATATCATTATCTATGATTATAATATAATCATATATAATGATAATCAAGCCTGATTTAACTGATAAACTCATTGTAGGCCTAAATGCAGTTCCTGAACAACGAAGCAACCTGAATTAATTTTAAGTGCTACTTGTACATTTGAATTATATTTTACTTAAAATATAACGTAGCTGAGGAAGGCATAGGATGCCCATCTCGTCATAAGCAGAATCCCCCAAAAATAATGGTATATCTAATGGAATGTTGGATGATTTATAGATCCACTCGTATGTGGACTTGAAGAGGAAAGCAGAGCTAGAAATGAGTGAGGGCGTTACTTACCATGGACCTACCAGTAGGCCGTGCTCTGAGAGAGAGAGAGAGAGAGAGAGAGAGAGAGATAACGTAATATACTTTTGGGCAAAAATAACAACATTATTTGATCAAATAAAACGTTGTAGGCCTAAACTACATTACATTATGTTATCACAAAATGTAGTATTTCAATTATTACGTTTTAGACCGCAATCGATTTCATGTTATACTGTTTCATTTATACGTAATTTGCAGACCTAACTTTTTACACCTCGGACTTTTTTTTGTTTGGATCTCTCTCCCAGCTTTTATGACTTTTTTCATCCATCCTAATTTGTTCCTTTCTGCACCCTTCTATCCTTGTGGACATAAATTTCATTTTATCCTATTTTTCCATATCTCCTCTGCATGCATTATCTATATCATTTTAATCCTACATTTTATACGTCCTACCCTATTTTTATCATGTCTAATTTATCCTATAGCTCAATTCTATCCTTCTCTCTCTAATCTCAATACGCCTATGCTCGCTTTATTCTTCTCAATTTTTAATGAATTAATTAATTTTTATAATTATTTTCCTAATATTTTTCGTCTAACGTTATGGTTCCAGTTCTAAATCGGATGTTAGAGTTTTAACAACAGAACGGCACACTGGGTCAGGAAGCACAGATGCTCGTTTCAGTTTCCCTATTTACTCTTTGCCAGGAAGTTTTTCTGCGTATACTTTAGCGTTCAAGTATAAATCTAACGGTACTTTGGCCTTTCTCTTTACAGTTCTGGACCATAAATATGCAGCAGAATTCTAACTTGTTTACTTCCTTAACCATAATTATAAATTATCCTGTTGTTGCCATAGTTAGTGCTTCCACAGCTTTTGCTTTCATAGCTTCTGCTTCCATTGTCTGCTTCCATGATTTCAGTTTCCATTATTGTAAAGTTGATGTTTAGCAAAAGGCTTTACCAATAAAGGTATACACGTTTTAAGTCCATTTTTTAAAGCCTGTTGGAAGCGGTTCTTTATTCTATTAAATCAATATGTAATCAATCAATAAATAATCAATATATAAATAATAATAATAATAATAATAACAATAATAATATATAATCAGTATATAATATACATGTATGTAATCATTGCTCGTCCCATTAGCTTTCTATTCCATTTTCCATTTTCTAGAGAGGCTTCGATTGATTTTGTCCGGTTATCTATCTCTCTCTGTCTTTCTGTGTGTCTTTATTGCTTTATTTCTTTCTTCGGACACTTCGGTAGTTGTGGTCAAATTTGAATTGGACAATTATGTTAATGAGCAGAACACTGTGTTTAAGCATTTAGGAGAAAGTTCACAGCAATCTTGAGCTCAGTATCACAGTAGCTCAGTGGTTCATGGGGTTCCTTCGTGTTTTCTGCTCTATACTTCATACTGTGCTCTCTCTTCTAGTACAGTAGTTGGCTTAGTCGGATATCCGATGATCGGAGTTAGTCCACGAGTCGTGGAACCAGAAACTGGGACTCTATAGCATAGGCTCTTTAACTCCAGCTTTATTTTGCAATTAAAAATAGTCTTCCAAAGTCCTGTGCAGTCGCTTCTTACATAGTTACGGTCGTTATTCGAGTCTGTTTAATCAATATGGCCCAGTGTTCTTGCGTTACGGTAATTGTGCTTCTGAACTTATATTAGAAGCAACTTAAGATATCAATTTGAATCTTAAGTTATTAGTTTTAATAAAGTCAATTTTGCAACTATATAAGCTACGGTAACTTAAATTAAATTATAAAGTTTTAGATGAATATGTATGTTTGTGTTTACATGTATATTAACATAATTGTAATTATAATTTCAACTTAGTGTAAGGCATTATTCATTTAAAAAGGTACACAGGAGCCATAGCGAGGCACAACATAAGAGTAAAAAGGAAATAGAAACTGCTTGTTAAATCTTCGTTTTTACTTACTCGGATTACCTCTCAAAGAAGTTCATTATCTCACGTGTTCTATTTCCCTGAGTCCTCTTTCAATTGTCCTTTTTTAATTTAAATCAAGTAAAGACATAATAATTGTAATTGATCATCATAATATTCCCTTAAACCCCAGTTTAATTAGGGTCGGAATCCGAATAGACCTTCTCCAATCCTCTCTGTCCCACACCATATCATCAGTCAATTCCCTATGCTATCCATTCGTATAAATTTGGTAACTATAATTTAATTTTGTTAGAATAATTGTAATTAATAACAAGGAAAAATGCTTACAAATGTTCGGTATAATTGAATACAATAATGCTAATGCAAATAGAGCTCTCTACTCTTAATCCTAAGTTTCGATCTCTCAAATATCTTGTTTACCTTCTTTTAAATGCAACTTAATTATATGCTCAATTAGATCTTTTAGATAACAGTTTACGCTCAAATCTCAGAAGCTACATTATCTCTGACGTCACTGACTAAAGACTAACCATGACTTTACGAGTAGCGACTAAAGAACCGGTATCAACAAAAAAACTAAGCACTGCGTATTAAGACTTAAGAGAGCTGAGAGAGACAGAGAAAGAGAGACAGAGAGACAGAGAAAGAGAGAGAGAGAGAGAGGAAGACTAACAACGAACTGGGATCCTTCCGCTTTCGAGCTTATACGCGTATCTGTAGCATCCGACCTCAAATATAATGTATATAATTAAGGACTTAATTTCAATTACCAGACTATGCATGCTTACGTATAGGGACACGCGGAGAGAAATAGAACAAAGTCAATGAACAAAAGGCCGAATATTGAAGTTGAACTTTCGTGGGTTCGATTCCAGACAGCGCTGATCTGAGAGTAAAATCTCAGATAAATTAAATTGCCTTACGGTTTAAACATGTAGTATTAAAAGTGATAGACATCAACGTAGTCTATCATTTCACTATAATGTGCCTTTAAGTTTACTTTACATGTATATGAGTCAAGGAATTCTTTCAGAGATCTTTCAGAGATGTGAAAGCCTATATTAAATTAATAGTTCGAATAGCCTCTAACTTCAATAGATAGTAATAATATTCCATTTATAAAACGGCAAAGCCGTTGTTACACAACATTATGCTCTAACTGCTTCCGTAGCTTCAGTTTCAATTTCAATCAAGTGATCGTTTACGCCAGTTTAAACCTGTGGAAATAAAAGTGATAGATATCAACACAGTTGATTATTTCATTATAATGCGAGTTTACTTTTAAACTTTTTTTTACTCCTTTTATATCTAATTAGGAGATTCATAAGCACATAATTTCGGTGAAAGGGAGAGAGTGAGAACTATGTTTTATTTCAAAAATACACTCAAATATGCACATAAACACTAGGCGGTCAAAGAGGTTTTAAAAATCTATCTAGTTGACCACCCATCATGCATGCATAAAAATACAAACTAAAAATGGAAAAGAGGAAAGTCGGGTTAATGGACGTTGAATGCTTTGATATAAGGATGCATAGATAAAAAAAGTAGCACAAAGGATAGAATTATTTGCAGGAGTTATATAACAGTGTCATATTTAATTTTTTTAAAATTTATGCAGGTCTAGTTTAAGAATTAAAATTTATACAGGTGTAGCTGAGTATTTTCGTTTTATTTTAGCCCTTTCAAGGGATAAACTCATTGATCGAAGTAGTGCTCTTTATAGAGCGTGAAAGGCGGCATGTGAATAGGAATATGTACATTGGACCTGTCACTAGAGAGAGAGAGAGAAAGAGAGAGAGAGAGATAAAACTAATGACCAATAAAGTGAGTTGAAAATCTATATATAAGTCTATGTAATCCCATATTATCAGACAATTGCCTAGGGGCTTACTTCAATAGAACAAAATTAAATATCCAAATGTACTTTTTGGCATACCCTATCAATAAACCGCATAAGAAAAAAAAAATTAAAAGAATTAAAATTTCTGCTTGAAGGTATGTAGCAGTTTGAATTGAAATATAAATAAACTTCTTTAAATTTGCGTAATCTAGAACTAGAAGAATCGCGAAATTGTTACTCGATATTAGTTTAATCTAGGGATAATACTAATATAACTAGCTCTTTTGACACAATTATTGAGACTGACTCTTTAATAAACTCGTTACAATATCTGTTTCAGTAAAACTGTTCATGTATGTGATCTATTTTATATTGAGCAGCTTGCTCAGCTTGTCACAAAGATAATCTATTTTATTTTTTAAATTTCAGCTTCAATGTCAAAGAATCATAAGAGCGACACGTAACACAAAGTAAACGGCGACCTTTAGGCTCAGGGCTGGGCGCAGATCCAGAGGGGCCCAGGGGCCCTCCCCCCTCAGGCCCACCGATAAACGAAATTATCTAGATTTTCATTGTCTTCAAGGGTTTTTTGTAAGTGTAAATATGTATGTAAGAGGAAAAAAATGAGAATATTAAAAAATTTAACTCTCTCCCTGAAAAGGTGTGAGCGTAAGCAATAAGTGGACACTTAACAAATATTTTGTTTCCCCCCTCTGTTAAAAAATTGCTGGATACGCTTCTGCTCATGGTATTTGAAGCACAAAGACTTATTATGCTTAAAGTAAAAGCTGAAATCTTTAAAATATAACACAAAATAAACACTTATGTCAATTTACATGTAGTTGATAGCTATTGGTAGATATTTTAAAATTTAACTAAACCGTAGAGTCTGTAGGCCTATTAAAATTGTAGTTTATTTTAAATGACGGCTATATATTGTCCTCATGTGCTCGAGATTTTTGGCGTTACAAAATTTATCCAAATTTAGCTCAACTAGGTCACTGACTATTGTATAAAGCAAAGCAAGATTAGCCCATAGACTCTTACTTTCAATTCAGTTGTCAATTTACACGTCAGTAGTCACGTAGGCTCTCAGCGTAAGATACATTAGACGCAGACAATAAAGATTTGGTTAAAGTTCGCAATACGAACTCGATTATTATTATTTCTGATATAGTTGAAGGAGACCATACAGGAGAAGGATATTCAACAATAGGAATTGTGTAAATTTTTATAGAATAACAAAATCACACTTGGACTACATCTCCACATGTGAAGCTTTACGGTATGTTCTGCGCTTAGCCTTGAAGATTGTCGAGTCAATCTGGCTGTTAAAATTCAATTGGGAATAAAGATGTTTCTTTATTCCCAATCATCGATATACTCAAATTATTGACCTCATTCAACTCATGTATTTGTCCATCAGAAAGCGAGAATACCAAATCTGTGTGTTCAAGAACTGTAATCCGTTTTGAAATATTCAGGACAATGAATTTCATAACAGATAGTGGGAGGTGCCATACTTAAGACCACATATCATCGAATTTGAACATGAATGACATTTTTCAGTACCGTATGCGTTAACAATTAGTACGTAAGCGTTCTAATCATCTGCAAAGAGTTTTAAGTTAACAGAGTTAGACAAATCTATCTCTATATCATTAACGTATAGTGCAGACAGAATGGGTCCCGGTACCCTACACTAAATCACATCACTTTTGACTGGCTGTTGAATAATGTAACGGCACCTCGCTTGACTGCTTTCTGATGAAATAAATCTCACATTATTTTAGAACATTTTACTCGGAGGCGGCGCCAGACATCGCTGTTTGTCAGATCAACCCGTAGCGCCGAGGATGGGCGATCAACCCGTAGCGTCGAGGATGAGCGATCAACCCGTAGCGCCAAGGATGGGCTACTAGGGACCGTGAGCCCTTGTTGCATGTCAGTACCCGACGTGTATAGCCACTTTGAAAGTCTAATTGAAGTATAAATTATATCGCAAATGTCCTCTCGTTACTGATTTAGGCCACCCACTTTCAACGTGCCCTCGCTACTCAGCTAAATCTGATTACAGCTATAAATAATAGATGTCACGGCACCATTAAAATGCTCTTTTCTACTTGATCTATTCAGAGTTGACATACAAGAGACTTTTGCACTCGGGCATCAGGTAGGGTATGTGGTCGTATGGTAGCGCATGAGTTCGGACAAGCTCCGGCTCTGGCGCATCTATTTGGTTAATAATGAGTGGATGGCCCAAATAGTGGCTTGCCTGTCTGGTAACCAGGAGGTTATCGGTTCGAATCTCTGTCTGGTTGTCTGTGACAGTATGAAATGAAATATAGACACAGTAGCGTTGTGTAGCTCTACAGTATATAGAATGTACATGAGATTTTCTATATTTATAAATAATTTCAGTCCAATGGGCCTGTTTATATTAGGCCTACTGTCATTTTAAAGTTGATCACAATTTTATTTGCTACTTTTATATAATGTACGGAATTCAATAGTCAAAACACAACCAAATTTCAGATTTAAAAATAATTTTACACTTTTTATTCGTCATTTTTAATCTATTAATCAAAAGCGGAGTCGCAGATTGGACTGTTACACTGCTGCTGTCAGCGAAATTATGAGCATCGTATAACACCTGCCGTCAAATAAAATTGTTATTTAAAATAGAATTTTTATTTCACTGCTAGTCCAGTATCACACGCAAGAAATCTCGTTTCTTGTCAGTAAAACTAAGATTTATGCTTTGCGTATAATTACAATTATTAGCAATATGCATAATACATGTATATGTCTTATTATGGTAGAAATGGGTATTTAATTTACATAGCGTTTAATGCTAGTGCTGGAATTAGTAGGAACTACTAATTCCACTGGAATTAGTACTGGAATTAGTAGTAAGTTTCTTATAATGCATTTTGATTGTTCTATGATCATATGTGTATTTGTGTATGTGTGTTTATATGTATGTGTAATGTATCTTGATCCTGTCTGTTTTTGACGAACAAAGAAATAAATATACATGTATATCAAAATCATGACAAAATGCTAATAATTGTAGTTTGTGTTATTAAACTGACTTCTATTTCTCGATTATTTATTTAAAATGTTATACAAGACGGTGAATTGAAAGAACAGAGTACTTTGGCTTTAAGTTAACCTTCCAACACTTTCTTCACTAGTGTAACGTTCCAACACTTTCTACACTAATGTTTCTAACGAAAAGTTGCACATCTGTTATTTAAAGAAGATTGTAATGAGGGTAGTATTTATCAGATATGTTTGACATGGATTCCAGGCAATTCTGGACACATTATGGAGAGTTCTTGATGACATCGCATCACATTTTATAACATAAAGTAGATTATTGTGCAAACTCGCTGCCCGATCCACCGTGATTTATGGAAACTAAAGTTCTGTAAATATAATATCAGCGCCTGGAGACTTGTCACACTATAAGGAATATTTAAGAAATTAGTAAAATTTAGATGAATTTCGTTTAGGAGGTGAACATGTACAAAAATTGTACATGTAGATTCTGCTTCGTCGCTTTTACAATGAATCGTAGGGCTGAGTATAACAATAAAGTTTTCTGAGCACATCATGAACTGTGATTATTACATTATATAGGTTCTCATCAGAAGAATAAAGCATTGCGATATACAAGTTGGATTAACTAGAGATCGCCATTGTAGTCATTAAATAGCTTTCCTGTCTTTTTGTTGGTCGGTGAAGTTGATGTGTGATACAAATGAAACGTCGAGTTTTAATCAAAATAGGGGATCTCTCGTTGCTACGAAGCGAGATGTATTTATATACATGTACATGTAGTACCAAATAATCAACTATATTAAAACATTTCAGTATAGCTCTTTAGAATAATTTGTAACAGTTTGCCATTATATATTCTATGATAATAATAAAATCTTTCTTGATACCTTTTGTATTTTCTTAGAACTTTTTCTCTGTTTGCCGACAATATTAAATGAAATCTACCCTGCATTTGTATATGTACCAGATTTTGATAGACTCTTTCGTAGTGTATAATAATAATAATAATAAATAAAATTTAAAAATAATAATAATAACAATAATCTCCAACAATTTGCATTATTACAGTGCGTTCCATGGTCAATGACCAGTCGTCTCCTATACACATTTATTCTTCAATGAGCTAAAGAGGATATCCGTCATTTGTAGCATAACCTGGGCTTTTAACCCTGACCTGAATCCGAGACGAAAACTAACTGTTACACCAGTGGCCCCTATACCCTCGCCGATTATAAATATTACGATGCTATGATCTAAACAGTCAGTGACAGTAGTCGTTAGATAAGGAAAACCTTACATAAACTCCAATGTCGTCCCTCTAAGGCAGGTCAGTTCTTTCTCGCTTAATGGCAGGTCCATGATACATAACGTGTCGACAGCTTTGAATGTAAATAATTCCGAGGGTGTTTGTTGGAGGTTATTCTTAAACCATCGCCGGGTCCTATTGAGGCTCCAAAAAGGCAACAATTACTAATAATCATGAAGAGGAAAGGAGGAAATAATGAAAACAACAAAAACAGAAACTAAGAAAAGAACCTATGTAGCACATTCGGTGATGTGTGTAACTATACGAAATAAAAAATAAACATATTTATGATTATAACAATTGTATTATATAGTATGGGAATATATACCCAATTTTTATGATAGCATATAAAAGCGAAATAATAATAATAATAATCACTTTCCTTAATCCAACGTCAAAGTTGATTGAATTCAGGTACCTTATGTAAAAAGACATTATAGAGATTAAAGTAAGCTGAACAATACGTGCCTTCATGATACCATTGACCCACAGAATTAATGACGAACTGTGACATTCTATGCAGTTGTTTGGAAAACGATATATTATTTTCGTTTAGTTGCATACGTGACAACCGCATGTGTTTACAAAGTTCATATCCTAGTTGCTGCTTTTATAGTTACCCTTATTTCCTCCACTCCTTTCCATGGTTATTAGTAATCAGTGCCTTTTGTTGGCGCATCGATTGAGGTCGGCGCTGGTTTAAAAATAAACGTTCAACACCCTGGGGATTTTTTCATTCAAAGCTGACAACACTCGGTCTTCCAAAGTGATCACCCACAAAGTACTAACCGGGTTGAGCTGGTGGTTTATCGACATTTTGTTCGACAGCGGATCAGTAAACTTGGCCTTAGCCTTAACTTAATATTAACCGGTCGCGATGTAGCTTAACTTCGTTCATTTGACGGGCAGCTATACCGAGTGCGCTAAATCCCGCCCAAATTCTTAAATTCGGCTTAATTTATTGTTATTACTATACACTAGATTTCCTCGTGCTGTGTCCTGGTTGTTTAAACAATTGACCAACCGGTGACGGCACGTGTCGTAGAAGGCGACTAAAGCACGAAGATCCATACCAACGCCAGAAAGGGCATTCAGTTGGTGAGCGTCTATGCTCCAGAAATTACTTTAAAACTTTAAACGAATGGAAAAGTCTCAGATAGGGGATTGACTGATGACATGATGTAGGACAGAGAGGATTTGAGACAGTCTATTCGTATCCCGGTCCTAGTTAAACTGGGATTCAAAGAAGATGATGATGATGATTACTGCACACTAGAGTAAGTAGCTTAATAGTGAATTCAAATAGATGTTAGAAATATATTTAGTTACTAGCATTTCTCTCTGCAGCTTTAATATGTATCTTGATCTCTTTTCTGTGGAGCTCATTAATTGTTTGTCATAAACATGTAAGTTTATTACAAGAAGACGAAAATTTTCTATATTACTCACTTGTCAAAATATAACAATCAGTAGAGTTAGAAGGTCTGAGATCATGAGGAATTAGTCCGTATCGAAAGCTGCTCGTGCTCTAATAATCTATTATTAAATCGAAATAAAATAAAATAAATTCTCTTCCAATCACCCAAGCAAAAAAGGCAGATAAGAGATGTCCCACACCTTGAAGGAATTGAGCGGATTTCCAATCTCAAATGCTTAGGTGTCATAGTATCTAATAACTTTTCTTTTTCTTTTCACATCACAAGTATCATTAGCTTGCGTTCGAGCAACATTTTTGCAATCTATTCTTTACGTAGTAAAGGTTTGGCAAATGCTCTGCTTCAAAGAGTCTTTCAAGCCTCCACCCTCTCTCAGCTTCTGTATGCCTACCAGTTTTGGTGGGACTTTACAAATGCTGAAGAGAGAACCCGTCTTGAAACCTTTTTAAAGAAGGCAAGGAGAGATGGATTCTACTGCAATGAGTCTAATTTTGAGGATCTACATGTA
Organism: Enchytraeus crypticus; assembly: GCA_905160935.1. NCBI lineage: Eukaryota > Metazoa > Annelida > Clitellata > Enchytraeida > Enchytraeidae > Enchytraeus > Enchytraeus crypticus. The sequence continues at coordinate 314,083 of CAJHZI010000191.1, forward strand.
AGTAACTCTGCTGACAATAATCTTTTCAAGGCAATCCGTAACAATCCTGCACATTTACTGGCGCACTTGTTACCTCCAAAACAATCAATCATTACCCAACCCGAAGAAATACTGCTAAGAGATGCTTTTCCCTTCCAATAAAACGAAGCAGTCTGAACGATTAAAACTTCATTACCCGTATGATTCTTGTTGAAGCTAGTTAATTTAACGAATACTAAAAAATACTTCTTTACTCGTAGTACAGTACGCTCTATATGGTAATTATGAATAGCCATTATTCGTGTTTAAGCCATTGATTTATGTAATGTTGTAACACACATGTGGTAAATGTTATCGAAAACAATTTTTAGTTTTATCTCTCTTATATCTAGCCTATTAACTGTTTATGCTATATTTGTAATTTGTTATGCTATGTCTGTTGGAATTTCTGTACTGTAACTTTCTGCAGTTGTCAGATTGAACGAAAATAAACGAATATTATTATCATTGGTGAATGGTCTTGCAATAACCAATTGTCAAGCAAAAGGCACCTGTTGAAGCTGTTAATGGTCATTGACTGTTAATCAACGCATAACATGTAAAATAGATCTATTAACTTTCAAAACTCTGCGATTTGGCAAGCCTTCTTGCTTATCTGAAATTCTTCTTCCCTATCGTCCCTCACGTGCACTTCGCTCCATCGATGCCAATCTTCTCTCAGTTCCAAATATTCTCACGTCATTGGGCAGACGTTCATTTTCTTACGCAGCACCCACAATCTGGAACTCTTTACCTGCTAATCTTCGCTCTTGTTTTTCTCTTTCAACATTCTCTAGCAAGCTCAAAACTTACCTATTCCCACCATAGACATAATCAATCTACCTTGACCATTTTTTGATTACCGGACTGGCTTTCGTTGAGGACCTTACTTCTCCTCAGCACATATCTTTCACAGATTGGTCTGGGTGAATTGATCTGTAGTGATGTGTGCTGTTGGGGACGTCCCTGACATCATCCCTGGATGAGGAGACGGACGTTAAACCTTTATTATTATTATTATTATTATTATTGACTGTATTCCACTAAGTGAAATGGTTGTCGAATCATAGTACAATATTGAAATAATATTAAATCCTTTTACTTGGAAGGTAAATCTATTTATATACTAATGTCGTTTAATAAGAGAGAATTTACTCATAAATACAGTTTATTGCTTTAGGTAGGCCACCATGCACTTTTTTGAAGGGAACTGTGAAAACTGAAATTAGTCCAAAAGAAGCGTTGGTAGCAAAATAAACATTCGAAATCGAGTCAACATGAGGTACAAGTTTGTGATTTCAAATGATCGGTTTTGTGTACTGTTAGCACTTGAAGGTAGTTATCGTATCGGGTGTTGTGATTTAACTCAAGAATCAGCGCCCGTAACATGGGCAATGCTAACGATCTGCATCTCTCTTCACCTTTCTTTCTTGGGTAGGGGTAACGTCATGAAGTTTTAAATGACAGATCCTGAGGTGAATTGAACCCTCGTAGGTTCGAATCCCAGCCGCGCTGATCTGAGAGTAAGATCTCGGACATTCACTGGATTGGTTATTCAGAAAATGGACTATATTGCCTAGCGGTTTAAACATGTGGTATTGAAAGTGATAGATATCAACGTAGTTGATCATCTCACTATAATGCGGGTTTTTTTAAATATATATATATCCACACAAAGTCAGTAATAAAGTGAATTGCAATGTCGTTGTGAAAAAAGTTAAAGCTAAACAAATGTGATTATGGAAAATATATTGATCAAGAAAAATCAAAGGAAGCATTGAAAACATTGTGAAAAATACGAAAACGAAAGGGGAACAAAGTTCCTGGTGAAAATATGCACATGAATTAGAAGACAGACATGATGAATCCTCTCTTGAGTGATAACATCTTGAACGTGACAAACATAGAGAGAGAGAGAGAGAGAGAGAGAGAGATAGAGATAGAGAGAGAGATTGAGATAGAGAGAGATCGTGAGATAGAAAGACGTAGAGAGAGAGAGAGATAGAGAGAGAGATTGAGATAGAGAGAGATAGAGAGATACAGAGACGTAGAGAGAGAGAGAGAGAGAGAGAGAGAGATTGACGAGCGCCTAGGCTTTTACATATTGGGATAAATGATTGGAGAATAAATCATTCTAATATCACGTGATAAAATGATGACATGTTACACTATTCCTCTCACTCTCTCTCTCTCTCTCTATCTCACTCCAGTGTTCTGCAAGTTGCAGGTCTAATGTATATAATCCCACTGACAGTCTACATTCACAATCCACAAAAGGTCACGAAATAAATCAATACGTTAATCCACTCGTAAAAGGCTATGAGTTATCCACATCTTACGTGCATGTAGTCTATAAATTTTAAATATGGTTTCTGAGGTAGTTCCCTTTGCCTTTCTCAGTTCTTGCTTAGTCGCCTTTAAAGGCGCTTATAGACAATGGTTGGGCTATTCTACAGTATCTCGGACACAATAGGGGATAATTATTTTATATTTTAATCAAAATGGGTTTCAAATTGACCTGCAGCTACAGTTAAAACTAGCGTCGTTTTTCACGACGCTCTTGTACATATTTTTTATAATAAAAGATTTGCTATAACTATCCGAACGATGACTCACTTCAACTCCAAATGATGCCTCTTATGTTAACGATCCAAGGCATACATTCCAGAGTAAAGTGCTTACAGCTTCATCTGTAAAAGCGCATTCATGAAATTCACTGGAATCGTCTGATGGTATTCAAACGGTACAACTTAAATTTAATACGGTAATAGAATTTTTCTCTTGTTTGTTAAATCGAACTGTACATAAAATGTGTGAAATTTTAAATTTCTTTCCGCTTGAATATTATGTGATAGATTAAAGGAACGATAAAACTTACAATGTGAGTTTTAGATACATATGTTGCGTTTTTTTATTGTTGTGTTACTCCAGTATCACTAATGATTAATTTGTGATGGCATACGGAATTTGCTTCAGGCTAGCGTTTTCTTCACGGTTATTCCTTTTTAATCTGCACAATGCTTGAATTATTGGGTTCTACTCTTATACGCTATACCTGTAATCATAGTTCTGAATAAGTAAACTGTACACTATTAATATAGTACGATGATCCTACGGAGAGGCCAGAGATGATGAAATAAAATATAGGAAAAAATGTGACAGACCAACCCCATCATCCCTCCCGGAGAAATTATATGGCCAATATGATGCTGAGCTGATAGTATATCTGTAAGGTGTCCCACTACAAATCAGTACGCACGCAGTTCAAATCTAAACAGTCTTTGCCCTGTCGCTGACACGACTTTGAGGGATCGAGGTGAATTTAAATTAAAATTAAGGCAGGTTTACATGTAGTTTAAATGACGTAAGATGAAATGAAGTTATTCGCACAGCTGTGCGGATATGTTATCAATTATGAAAATCGTTTAAAATACACTGGATTGATATATTAAAAAAAGCTAAAGCTAATGCTAACGTCAGTTTCCTCACTCGAAAGCAGTGACAGGCGAGCCCAGGATTTGAACCCCGCACAACCAAATCCGCGGTCGAGTATCTTACCGACATCGCCACTGCTCTGGCTCCAGCCAGAGAAAAATAGAATTGAGAGAGAGAAGGATTAGAGGAAATTTAATAGAAGTGTATAAGATGCTTAATGGATTCATTAACGTAAATTATAACAATAATTTTCAATATTTTTTGCCAATTGGGTTCAATTGGCAAAAAATAAATGCAGAATTGGAGGCCACAAATAAAAATTATTAAATTTAGAAGTAGGCCTGACATACGCAAGAATTTTTGTCAGTCAGAGAGATGTTATTGTTTGGAAGGGTCGTCCAGTGCGGTTATTGAAGCCGAATCTGTCAATCAATTTAAGAATAGATATGATAAGTATGTGAAGTTTTGTAATTTTTGTAAAGGCAAACCCTTTACGATTTTATTGATTAAACTACACACTGGTCGTTGTAGTGATCTTTAAAGAACATGAAATAAGGCAATGAGTTTGAATGTGCAATTTATGAGTATGAATCTGCCATTTTGTAGAGAACTAGATGGAAACAGAGAGAAAGAGAGAGAGACAGAGAGTGAAAGAGAGAAAGAGAGAGAGAGAGTAATAGAGCGTAGGTATCGTATGTTTAATGTGTTCATAGCCACGGTGATAAATGATTGTTTATCAATTTTAATGCGTTGACTTTCAACATATCAAAATCTGTGTCATTTTTACGAATGATATGGCCTTAAAAGAGTTTGAGGTGTCATAATATTAAAACAAGAATATTGGCAAAGTTTCGCCCGGGATAGACCTGAAGGAAAAGAACGTTTCCTTCGCGATGCCTAGTTTATAGTTGACGGTTAAGACGCAGAATCTCTCTGAAGATATAAATAAAATCCTTTCCGTACTCGGGCACAAAACAGAGACTCTCATTTTGAATTAGAGCAGGAAACATTTTACGAAGAATATGTTAATAAGCTCATGAAGAGGGTGTATCGCAGAAGATGAGGCACTCCCATAAACTTCAATAGCGTGTAGAACTTTACAGTATTTTCACGAAACTTTTGGAATCTTCAGCAAATACTTTTTAGTTACAGTACCGCTGGCATTATGAATGTTATTTATATAGATTACGAAGAGCAGAAGGTCAATGACAGAGCCTAAAGGTTCACCCATGAACCCATGATCGCAGGTTGAATTTCTGAGACCGATTTTCTGCTGTTTCAGTAAACATCTACCATGTATATTATTTTGCCTAAAGATGCGACTTGGACCAATTGTAGGAGGGGAGACCCCACGAAGTCCGCTGCTATAATTTGCTTAGCAAGATATTATGGTCAACTGTATCCAATACCTTGGAAAAGTCCAGGACTTGCAGAAAGAGAACCGTTGAAACTTTGTCCTCTCCCTCTTGCCTATAGTTTTGGCGTATTAACAATTTGCACTTATATCCTTCGAAACAAGACATCCCGTCTTTCGCCTGCGATGATAATTTTATAGATCAAACATTTCATGCTTTCTCTACAGAGATATATTAAAATTAACTTTTAAACCGAAGTAGAAGCATAAGCCGCTATGGTCTATGTGGTAAAGCGTCAGGCTTTAGAGCGTGACGTATTGCATTAATTTTTCCAGAATCTTATTTAAATTAGACTCTATTCAACAAATACATCTTTCAATAATTTACAACGCTGTATAATTTAATTTGTTTAATAGATAGGTACCACTTTAGTAGTCTTTTTGCATGCTAACTTTAAAATGTATCAGTAATACCATACGCGCCAGTAGCACTTGTAATTCTAATTCTTAATTCTAGATTATAATTATTATAACTAACACTCATTAGGGGTTCTAGTCTAAGGAAAAAGGGTAAGAAAAAACAACAGTCACTGTAAGTCAGTTAAATTTTCTATTCCTAAATGCCAGTAATGGGCAAAATATTTCTTAAAAGTATTTAGAAAATACTTTTGCAAATACTCTTAAAAAGTATTTTGAAAATACTAAAGTGCTTCTCAAAATTATTTTAGAAATAGAAAATAAAATAGTGTTTTTAAAATACTTTTAAAAATACTTTTATAAAATACATTTTAAAGAGATTGTCAAAACAATGACGTGCACAAATGACATTATAATACTCACGTAGTTGTTTAAAATATTAACATTTAAAGTAAGATATGTATAAAGGTTAAAATAGGCTATTGCTTAAATATTGTTACAATTTAACAAAAATTTCAATTTAAGGCCTTGGTTCATATTTTATTGCACTAGAAATCTCATTTAGGCTTAAAGTCATTGCATTTACCTAAAGAAAATCAAATTATTCCATTATTAATAGTTTGACCAACGCATCACACCTTAAGATCAAACTAACATAAATGCGAGACTTTCATTGGAATTTCTTTAAATTAAGATATTAATTAATTAAAAATAAAGTACCATACCCTCCAAGTATGTAAGATTAAGATGAATGTTGTTTATTACAATATATTAGAAATAGTCAATACATATGGTGATTGCTAAACAATGCAACAAAGAACAAAAACAAGTTCCTAGGCATAAATAATAACTTTCTGTTTGTTTTAGGTTTTTCAGATTTGGTGAACAAAATTTAAGTAAACTAAATTTAAAACAAAAAATTAAACAAAGGTAATCTGAAAAGTATTTTGAAAAATTGGCCTATTTACAATATACTTTACAAACTTTATAAAAGTATTTTGAAAATACTTTTGAAAGTACTTTGAAAAATATTTAGAAAATAGAAAATAAAATGGTATATTCTATTTTTAAAATAATTTTCTATTTTTAAAATACTTTAGTGCTCATCGCTGCTAATTACTTAGGGTTGTTCTAAATTATAATTATAGCTACAAAAATTATTTCGCTTTTTCGAGCTACTTTTTACCGACTTGCGCCTTCTGTTTAATAATTTATTAAAATGGTTGCTCTTTTGAATTGAATTTGGATAGCAATTACTTTATGTAATTTTGCATAGGTCAACTCGTCGTTGGTATTATTTGACATTTTGAACTTAATTGGGCCTACATAGATTATTTGTACAGTTTAAACCCCTTTTTAATTCTTTCATTAATAAAGGCTTATCTTTAAAAAAAGATTTTTGGAGCATTTATCTGAACGGTAAGTGCAAAATCTGAGAGTTCTAGCAACACTTTGTCATGCACTCAGAATGATAAATATTGGACCATTCCTGTTTCTGCAATTGATTTATATTTGGCTGAAGCCAGTGGCGACGTCGGTAAGATACTCGACCGCGGATCAGTATGTGCGGGGTTCAAATCCTGGGCTCGCACGTCACTGACAAGGCTTTCGAGTGAGGAAACTGATGTTAACCTTAACTTTAGATTTTTTTAAAATAAAATTAATTGTTAATATTTATATATTACTCAATACACCAGTAAATGGTCGATCGTTCTAAATAGTTCTTTTACCATTAGAGGATAATACAACAACATTGGCAAGGTGGGCTTAAATGTCGATAACAATGATAAACGAATTAATGCGAACTCTGCCCTTGCTCAGTATGCTGCAGTAATTAAAGCATGGTTTTAGTAACACGTGCGCTTAAATGCTGTAGAAAAGAAATCCTTGACTCTATGTCGGGGTGATTAACTTGACGCAATGGTTAGGATGTAACCACAATTTTGGAACACGATTTTGTGTGAATAGGATTGCGATTTTTTAATACGATATGTTGACATCATCTGCTCAGCATGCCTCAACCGGAAGCATCGGAGTCTTAGTGGTATAGACGATAGACTTTAGATCATATGTTTCAGGGTTCGCTTCTGGCTCAAGTCACTTGTATTTTTTAAAGTTTGACTAAATTTTATTAGTTTCTTAGGAATACGGTATGTTAGAGTTAGAAGGGTAAAGGTTAGGGGATAGGGTTAGGGATAGTTTAAAAAATTACAATTAAAATTACTTTATTTTTTTAACAAGAACAGCAACAACAACAGAATTAGAGTGCTACTGTCGTCAGAGACAACATTGATCACTGTGGTACCAAATCAATCCGATGAGCAGGGTTTGGGGTCCAAAAACGGTGCGATCCAAAATCCGGGAGTTCGGTCCGAGGAAGGGTACTAGTGGAATGGAGGTTTAAAGTTTATTCAACAATACAATCTTGATCCTGTCTGTTTATGACGAATAAAGAAATGTATGAAGGTAGGATTAGCGATAATATGAATTATTAGTACTCGATGTTATAATAAAAATAATATAATACATGTATATCGGAATTCATGATTTCACCGACTGAGCAATTATATTGTATTGCATTGTCCTTTGCACTTCTACTAGCACAGGGCAAGTTTCTTACCCTGTACGTCTATCTTTCCTATTGAGTGTCCGTATAATGTACAATTACCCGTGTTTCGTCTATGTGTGTGTGTGGCTGAAGTGAACACACGTAACTTGACTTAGACAGTTGGCCGTAAGCGAGAAGCTTCTATTTTGTTATTATTAAACTTTAGTTTAAGATTTACGACAAATCTTCATAAATTTTATCTTTATCGCCAGCTGTTCGAAGGTATGAAGTTCTAATTATCGATGACAACATAGTAGGTAGGCTAAATATTTAGCTACAATATACATTTGTTTTGACCCGGTATCAATTTCAAATTCTATTATTTATATTTGACTCATTTATTTTACTTAATTAGACTATGTTATTTGACATATAAGGACATTTATTTTCTTGCAATATATTGTTTTTCTTGCATTTTGTTTGAATAAAATAAAATATAATTGAAGTGATATAATAACACGTGTTATTATATCACTTCAATATAATTGAAGTGATATAATAACACGTCATTAGTGATACATTACCTCTGTATCTGTTAGAAATAAAACTTTATTTACAAATTGTAAATGAGAAGTAGTCATTTACTATTATTGATCATCATTTTTAAGTTTAAGCCTATTCTTTTAAATCAATGAACCTGATCCAGTTTAGGGTTGGTCATTAGAACCCTTCCCTGACAAAATGAATTAGAATAATTATGTTCCTCCAACAAATCTTCTTATTCCAAATTCTTAATTTAGGCTACATCGAAACCACTGTGTGAACTTAATTAAAAGTAGGTGGTTTTGGAATCCAAATGCAAGCCCTAAACCTACACCCTTACCCTACAACATAACTCTATAAATTGAAAAAACGTTTTAGAAATTAGTAAGAAAAATAGGCTATTTTGAACAATAATTATGTCAGAATCGAAAAAAGATGTATGAAATGAAATGCCAGCACCTTACCGATGGAGCTACAATCTGCTCCATGGCATGCTGATCCTCGTTAACAACGCGTTATAAAGAAACTGCAATAACCAGGGACGGATTCAGGAATTTCTTCAGGGGGCCCGAAAAGTTTTTTGACTCACATTCATTGCTTAGCCCCGCCTTCTTCGGGACATGACGCAACCAGAATAAATTCTGTGGGGGGGAGGGCTCAAATTTTTTTAGTATACTGCGCTCGACTCATAGGGTGAGTGTATCCCCGTATCTTACGCCCCACCCTCCCTAACTCATACCCGTACTAAAGTCAGGGGAAAACCTAAAATCCTTCATTTGTTTTGGAAAAAAGTAGGTTAATTTTTTTACCTCTGAAGAAACTTAGCGGATCTTTGCAAAAGAGCCCTATTTTGGCGGTAGAGTGGCGTAAGCCCCCCAAGTTAAAGCTGTTTGCACCACTGCTCCGGGAGAGAGTTTAAAGGTTTTTACTTACACTCTTTTTCCTCTTATACAGCTAGTGGTTAAAGTGAGAGCTAGTGAAACGATCAATATTTTTCGGGACCCCTTCCACTGGTGCCCATATTTGAAAAATTCGAGCTAGTGGAACTGTAAGGGGTCCCACTCGTACCCCTCCCCCCAAACCACTGCCCTTAAAGACATATTTACACATAGAAATTGCCATACAAACAATGAAAATATAGTTTAATTTTTTATCGGCGGGCCTAAGGGGGGAATCGGGCACCCTGGGCCCCCGGGCCCCCTGGGCCCCCCTGGATCCGCTACTGGCAATAACTGTAATTTCTATTGTGATATTGTAATATGCTCAACGTTATTCTTAAATCCACGCCGGCTTCAATTGGTGCGCCAACAAAAGGCAACGATTACTAATAACCTTGGAGAGGAAAAGAGGTAATAACGAAAACTACAAAAACAGAAACCAAGAAAAGAAACTATGGAGCACATGCGGTATGCCATGTGTGAAACTATACGAAAAAAGCGTTAATTGGCACGGATTCATGGACTTTTTCCTCATGTAAGCCTATATAAGCGCTAGTGTCAGTATCACACAATGAGTATGCAATGTAGAGTACGGAACTAAGCCCATTGAACTTAATGCTCCGTAAAAGTGTGACCAGTAATTGTCTAGGTTGAACAATATAGCCAATGAGAAATAAGTAAACAGGCACTAAAGGAGAAGGTCGGGCGTAATTTGTGGGTAAACAAATGGTGTCTGTCTTTGCATTGTCGATCTCGCAGATTGATTTTAAATGCACAAATTAATAGTTTTCAACAAGTTTATTTCTTATTAGTAGATAGGAAATGGTAAAGTGCTTTGCCGCCGAATGATTACTTTAAAGGTAATTATGATGATTACTTTAAAGGTAATTATGATGATTACTTTAAAGGTAATTATGATGATTACTTTAAAGGTAATTGTGATGAAATTAGAATGTATGTAGGGAGAAAAAATTTGTTCTCTACTGATGATAATTGTAAAAATGTGGATGAATTATGGAGTTGCATTAGTGCGTATCTAAAGTTGATTAGAAATGATTTCATTAAATTAAAAGCTAAAAGTAAAGAGAGATTAAATGGATAACAAAAAAGGTTAAAAGCACGCGGAAAGCAAATAAAGCAGCATGGAATTTATATAAAAACAGTAACAGTGATGAAAATTTATACAGAAACTATAAAAATTTAAGGAATAAATCTGTAACTGAAAATAGGAGAGCTAAGGTTAATTTTGCAGAAAAATTAGCTAATAATATTAAAACTGATCCAAAAAGTTTCTTTGCTTATTTAAATACAAACAAAAAAGTGAACAAAAGAGTTGGCCCATTGAAAGGCAAAGATGGAATTATGATAGAAAAAAATCAACACGTAGCTGGAGGAAGGCGGGGCATAGTGGATCGCGGGGCAAAGCGGATCAAGTTAATTTTTATGAAAGTGGTTAACGCTGTGGCTCGCATTTAAGCATCATGATATCAGCTCATTTCGGTTACATGTTTATGTAAACAATTCAACTAAAAAAGTCTGCAAGGGAATTAGATACTCTTAAAAATGTATTTTTATGTTAATTCCTTAAATATTTTAAGAATCAGTCAAATTGTGGTAGCATAGGCACTTGTATCTACTACATCTTGTACTTATATTCAATTGACAACTACATATGAGCTATATTCGAGGAGTGAAATAACTTTTTGATAAATTCTATAGTTTCGAGTTATGCGATAAGTGTTTTGGGTAGGGTATTATGGGGCAAAGTGGATCAGTATGAGCAACTATACGCTTCAGTTCAGATTTATTAAAGTTTATTGTTTTCTACGTTCAGGAAATACATTTGTTTAAATAATTTTTATGTATAAGTCTACAAGAATAATTATGAGTCCATTTAAATTTGCTTAAGTAACATTTTCACTGCTTTTCGAAGATGGTAGGGAATTACTAGCAAAACACTACGAAAGGTTCGTGGTCTGAGGTTAATTTTAAGGAATATATTAAGCAGGTCAAGTTCAATGGTGCTTCTTTAAGGGATGCTTGTGAGAAATACTTGACTACATTTGGAACTTTCTACCTGAAAGCTGAAGACACCTGAAAAAATGATGGGTTAGGGCTAAAGGATTTCTAAAACGCCATCCTAAAATTTCATTTCACTCGCCAGAACCGACAAGTCATGCCCGAGCTCTAAACAGACCTCAGATTCTTTGCTCTTCGTGGTGTAATATATCAATCCCACCGTCTGATACTCACTGACATTTACAACGTAGACGAGACAGGAATCAAAACCTCCGGAACGAAACTGATCCACTTTGCCCCATAGGGTTGATCCACTTTGCCCCGGCGTTGGGGCAAAGTGGATCAGTTAGGGTTATGTTATTAAATGAAAATTTTCTCTGGACATGCTGGAGCTATAGAACTGCAACTGTACCTTTGTGGAGGTCAATAATCAAGCTAATTAAAGAACCTAGTTCGGTGATGTTATTCTCATCCATGCCAAGAATATACATGTTTTTCTGAAAATTGATCCGCTTTGCCCCGCCTTCCCCTAGCTGATCTTTTATATAATTATTTCACATATATTTTTGTAGAGGAAGATATGTTTAATATGCCTATACCAAATAAAATATTCAAGCATAGTGATGATATGGCATTAAAGCATATTGAGATAGATAATAATATCATGATGCAAAAATCAAGTTAATTAATTGTGTGTAAAAGCACAGGTCCTGATGAAATTCATGGAAAATTTTTAGCAGAACTAAAAGAAGAGTTGGCTCCACTATTACTGTACAGCTTTTCAGGGCTACTTTGGAAACAAGGTCTGATCCTCAAGACTTTAGAGATGCAAATGTAGTCCCTTTACATATAAAGGGGAGTAGGAACAAGGCAGAGAATTACAGACCAATTAGTTTAACCAATATTATAGGGTAAATATTTGAAAGTATAATTAAAGATAAAATTATTTCTTTTTTTAGACAAAAACAACCTAATATATGATAGTCAGCATGGTTTTATTAGTGGACGTTCCTGTTTAACAAATTTAATAGACTTTTTAGAAAATATTACAAGTGAATTAGATAAAGGTAATTGTATAGATGTGTTATATTTAGATTTTGCAAAAGCATTTGATAAAGTATCCCATAATAGATTATTGAGAAAGTTAGAGGCACACGGAATACAGGGTAATATTCTTAGATGGATAGGTAATTGGTTAAGTGATAGACAGAAAAGAGTATGTGTTGATGGAGAATTTTCTAGATGGACGCCGGTGAAAAGTGATGTTCCACAAGGATCTGTCTTAGGTCCTCTGCTGTTTCTGATATATATTAACTAGAGATGGGAATTTTATGAATTTCCAGAGTTCGGGTTCGGTTCGGTTCGTTGAAAATGAAAGTTCGGTTCGGTTCGTGTTCGGTTAGCAATTGACAATTTGAGAGTTCGGTTCGTTGAAAATGACAGTTCGGTTCGGGTTCGGTTCTAACAAGGGTTCGGGTTCGGGTTCGGCTTGCTTTCCAACTCGCAAGAGATTCGAGTTCGAAATGGTTTTGATTGGATAATGTTGCAATTGTTTAACTTTACTTATAATAATTATGGTTATGATAAACATGTTTAAAATGGTTTATGGTAAATATGCTTAAAAATTAATTAAGTCATAATAGCTGCCACATTTTTTCACCTGGGTAAAAATATGACAATGAAAAAGGAGAGAAGTAGTATTTATTCCTGTACAGTTCTTAAAATATTGTTAGTTGATCAACAAATGTTCATAATATACAGTAGATAATTAACTTTATTATTGCATCTGAAGTAGTTTCCTTGATTATAACGAGCAAATAGAATGCTTCATCAATTTTTAAATTTTTATTGTCACTATAGGCCTATATATTAGATACGTTTATAATTAAGTGAAATGTTTTGGCTAAAATTTAATCCAATTTTTCAGAGACAAAGTGCAATTCCCCGTGTTGTACTCGGGTGTGGATGGACCATAGCAGAATAGGGTAACCGAAAACAATCTGCCGCGTGTACATAAGAGGCGACTAAGGCAGGAGCAGAGGATGGCAAAAGGGGATCCATCTCACCATGAAATATTTCCCCCAGGATTAATTGGTAATTAATCCACCTAACTGAGGAAGGCAATGGGAAACCACCTCAGAAGCCATTTTTCCCAAGCTATAGGCTACATAAGATATGGATAAGGCATAGACTTTGTGAAGGGATTAACTTCTCGATCTAAAGAGTGTTCTTGTGGAGCGAGAAAACAGACTTTGAGTATGAATAAATACCTTGAACCTGCCACTTGGCAGTGCACTGAAGAAGAAGTGCAATTTAGTAACATAAAAATGTCAAATAAAGATGATTTAGTAAACGCGTGTACTTCCATAGAAAAATGATTATAATATACACTGTTTGCTATCAACTGACCAGTAATAAGCGTCATAATTTACCTTAGGGTTTCAAATTTGAAACTCTCAGATGAATTATGAGGTTATAATAATAGTTATGAAATTATTGTATTGCTATGGTGCAAAATTATTTACTCCAGATATCCTTAACACATATAAAATGTCGTATAACTATTTGTAAATCTGGCTGCAAAAATATTAAGGTAGCACACTAAAATTAGAAAAAATTCATAATTTGAATTTAACAAGAACAAATCCACCTAGATTGAGTCAAGCATTTTCAGATTTTTATGGGATACTCTCATCACTATTGTCTCTTTGATGTTAATCTTCATTCCATATTTCAATGCCATATCATTCAGACTCTCCATTATCTTCTGTAGGCCCGTCTCGCTTCCCGCTACCATTCCTTTGTACCGCTACCATTTTAAAATTTGTGTCGAAACCAGCCTTATCTGAATATATGCTGTTAGATACTGTAAGACATATAAATGTAAAAACTAATATATATTTGTATTGTTCTTACTATCTTTATATTATGTCAGGCTGGTGAAGAAAAGCGGAACTCCCAGAGTTTGGTTCAGTTCGGTTTGGAGAAAGTCTGGGTTCGGGTTCGGTTCGGTTCGGACGGAGTCTGGGTTCGGGTTCGGTTCGGTCAAAATTATAGATTTTAGGGTTCTGTTCGGGTTCGGTTCGATTCCCATCTCTAATATTAGCGACATAGACTTAGACATAGTATCAAAAGTTAGTAAATTCGCAGATGATTCGACAATAGCACAAATTGTAAATAATAAAGCAGATGCAGAGGTTCTAAGAGAAGACATATTAAGATTACAAAATTGGTCTAGAAAATGGCAGATGGAATTTAATAGCGATAAGTGTAATATAATGCATATAGGTAAAATACAGAATATTTAAATACAGAATATTTTTAAATAATAAAATACTGAAAAATACTACTTCTGAAAGAGACTTAGTGGATAATAATAGTGGATAATTCATTAAAATTTATTGAGCAATGTAATAAAGCTGCCAATAGTACAAATGCTGTTATAGGTATAATACAAAGAACAATGACAAGTAGAAGAAAAGACATTATATTAAAGTTATATAAGGCATTGATTAGACCCAAACTTGAATATTGTGTTCAGGCTTGGTGTCCCTATATTAAGAAAAATATAGAGAAAGTCCAAGCTAGAGCAATAAGATTAATTAAGAAATGTAGTAATGTCAATTATGAAAATCGTTTAAAATACACTGGATTAATAGGCCTATCTTTAAAAGAGAGAAGGGTTAGAGGCGATTTAATAGAAGTTTATAAGATACTTAATGGTTTCAGTAAAGTAAATTATGGCAATTGGTTTCAATTAGCAAATAATAACAGAACTAGAGGACACAAGTTTACAAGTTAATTAAATTTAGAAGTAGGCTTGAGATACGCAAACATTTTTTCAGTCAGAGAGTTGGTGTTTGGAACGGATTGCCAGAGGAGGTCGTTGAGGCCGAATCTGTCAATCAATTTAAGAATAGATATGGTAAGTATATGAAGTAGGGAAAGGTGTGAAGTAGTAGTAGAAAAGTAATAGGCTGAGTTGTGGGGTTGCCCAGTCATATAAAAGTGTGTAAGTTTTGATAGTTAAGTAGAGTTTATATAGTTTATTTAGCTTTTTTGTATAAAATGGCTATTGCCTCTTGCTGTAATGTTTAGTATGTGTGGTTTTGTGGATGTGTAGGCCTAGGTATGTTGAAATTTGACAAGTGTTAGCATATTAAGTAGCATTAGTACCTGTTAGTGTACAGGTTAATAGTACAGGTGTGCTGGTTTCCTGTACTAGTACTGGTTATTAAGTAAAATATGTTATGCTATGCAAGATGTGTAGGTAAGTTTTATTTTAGTTTGTGTGGGTCTCAAACAAGCAGTTGTGCTTTCTGACCTAGTGTCGTTACGTTATGATTGTAATCATCAGGTTCTAAAAGGGTAGTAGCCTATATAAATGTCAATTTAAGAAAAATATGTTTAACTATTGGTGTATTTATCGTTAAGTTCATTGCATTGTTTGTCAACTAAAGACTATCAGCTGTAGAGTTGTCAAGTAGACAATGACTTCATGACTTTTACGGACAATTTGTCAATATGGTTCTTAACATTAACATATTGACATCATACTTGCCAAATTAAGATTGTCTATACTCTCTCTCTCTCTCTAAAAAAAACTTTAACAAAACTTATAAATAAATACTAAAACTTTAAAAAAAAACTTTAAAAAACTTTAAAATCTTAAAACTTAAAACTTTTTAAAATACTAAAACTTAAAAAACGACCACAACTTTTCAAATAGCCAGAAGAATAGACTCAAAATACGCTGGTAATTAAGTTTAATGGAATCTTTAGCATCATCATCCACCCTTGAATCCCAGTTGAACCAGGGTCGGGATACGAATAAAATGTCTCTAGTTGACTAGAATATATGTAGAAAACATAAAAACGATAGGCCTATTTGCATCTGCCAGCAATAAGATCAACAATAATATGCTCATTTGATTGGCCAAAATGATTTAATATCTTAGAAGCGTCAAGTATGATATAAGGGTACTTTTCATTAAGAGAACTTCTCCACCAACTTTCTGATTATTGGGTATAGACCATATTCCAGCTAATAACATCGAACTTAATATTGAAAAGAGAAAGGAAGTCTTGAAGATTTTCATAGTTAGCATTCAAACTTAGAATGCTTAGTCCTCTACGAAGTATTTAAAGATAACGACTGGCTGCGTTCGTTAAAAATTATTCAGTGATTCAGTGGCGTAATAGCTTATTGATGAATTTTCTATCTAACTGTTGGGTAAACACTATTGATTTTACTGGAATGACGCCCCTGCCCAGCAAATGATAGTTGAAACTGAGGAAGGCATAGGGGGCCCACCTCGTCAAAATTAGAATCCCCAATATTAATGGTAGCCTATATCAAAAGAAATGTTATAGACGATTTAAAGATCCACTCGTATGTGGATATAAAGAGGAAAACGGAAACAACGATGAGTGGAGGCGTTATATATCATGTACTGGGCAGTAGGCAGTGCACTAAGAGAGAGAGAGAGAGAGAGAGAGAGAGAGAGAGAGAGAGAGAGAGAGAGAGAGAGAGAGAGAGCTAGTTGATTCTAGTTTTAAATGGCTACCTAATTTCATGCAGAGATCATTGGATTTTTAAAACACAATCGTAGTCAGTCTTGGGAGGGAATAAACTATAGACATTTTATAATATGTAGGCCTAGTAGCAGCTCTGCACAGATGATAAACGGAGCCATGAGGGGCAGTGGTGGGGGTGTGTTTATATTGACGGCTAGAGTGCTATATATACGCATATATTTAGGCTAATATGTATTTCTTTATTTATTAACAGAATGACATTAAATAAATTAGAAATGAAATTAAATTTCGATTACTTGTCAAATGATGATATAATAAATTAATGATGTCGTAATTTTTATTTTTTATGTCTAGATCTGAGGAAGGTAACCATCTCAGAAGCCATACCTATCCCAAGTTATAGGCTACATAAGTTATGGAAAAGGCATAGAATTTGCGAATGAATAAACTTGTTAATCTTAAGAGTGCTTTTATGGAACCATAAAGCAGACCTTGAGTATGAATATGTACGGCGAACCTGCCACTTGGCAGTGCACTGAGATATATATATATATATATATCTATATATATATATATACTATATATATAGTATATATATAATATATTCTATATATCATGTACATATATATATATATATATATATATATATATATTTATATATCTTGATAAAATATCTAGAGAGGGTGCTTTACTTTTATGAATTTTCTAGTTATCTAGTTGGTTCTAGTTTTAAGTGGCTATCTACATTGCCTAACTGCTAATCTGCTAATTATCTTACATTATAAATGTCTTTCGTAAAACAATCAGCACATGATTGCACAATGGCGCCTCCAGCGAATGAGAAAATAAGCTAGGTGATTATCTCAAAGTAAAGAATTTTTATAAAAGGTCTATATCTACAGTTAGGCGATTATATTTGAACCAAACGCTTATTTGAGATATACATATATATATATATATATATATATATATATATATATACTGTATATGTGTATATATATATATATATATATATATATATATATATGTTTATTTCAGCATCAACACCAAACCACTGACAAATACAAATAGAAGTAAACATTTAATTTAAATTAACAAATTTGAGACCAACCCATATTAGTTAACGGTTACGGTTCAGTGAGCTCTATTCCTGATAACAAAATAGTGGGAATCGTCTGCAAATTGTCTAAAAGATGCAATGTCATGGGCTGTACTTCGCATAATAAGTATGCCATAATTAATGAGCTAAACAGCAGACTGTGATTAATGTTTGAAATTGTTATTGGAATTTACATTGGATCTACAGAGACAGAATTGGTGGAAAAGATTTTTCAATATAGGCCTACTACATTATAACTTTAATAAATACTTTTACGTAATTTCGATATCAAGCTATTAAATATATGCATAGCTAAAGCTGATCTACATGTACATGTAGCAATATACAGAAATACATGTATAATCTGTAGTAAAATATTTGAAAATGTTATGGACTATGTGTATTAATGAATTGAGCAGAAAGTTTCACTGGAAAATTAATTCTTTAGCATTCTTGTATTAATACGAACAATTTCTGATTTTTTAGCAACCTGCTCCATGAATTATGCTCAGAAGCAGCACATTGGGAGAGTTCGATATGCCTTGAGATGTGCTGATATACCATTAAATATATTCAAGGAATGGATCTGTTCAAAAACTCTAGGAATTACGAGTGATATTTCTGGCTATGCGCGATGTGTTCTTCACCACGATGCCCTCATCCTGCAAAGCGAGAACGTGGATTCCTGGGAAACAACTTACCACGGGGTTCCTGTATCCACCATTCAATCCATACTTAATCACGGAGAACTTCTCATGGAAGGAGACGTCTTATGTGACGGCAATTATTTGACTAACAGGACTCCAAAAGCTAACGATCAGAAGCCGGCTATCTGGACATATCCAACATTTGAAGGAGCTGCTACCCGGACATCATTTGCTTCGTATGACGATTGTGAAACATCATTCAAGGCTCTACTAGAACTCAGACAACGACCTGGAACTTTCACGAAATATATGACCCGCTGGGGATATGAAATATATGCAACCGATAGGAGAGGCACTATGATCATCTGGGCCGTTCATGTAAAGGTTATTAAAACCAAGTCAGTAGTGATACACGATGGCCTAACGTGCGAAATTCCACCCGAAATTTTCCCCCGTCCAATTAAGTGTCATGTTTACGAAGGAGCACTTAAAGCTTTGAATAGTCTCAACATGCCGACTGGAATGCTTGATAGAAGGCATGATCGCTGTTACTGCAGTTCCTGTTTTCTGGATCTACTACCGCGCTGTAGGATGTTAGCAGGTGAAAAATTTGTTGAGCCGAGAGGTTGGGTAAAATTTGGAGTCAAAGTCAACGAAGGTTTCGTAAAGATCAATGACGTATGGGATTGCTGGAACAGCGCATATCATGGCTGTGCTCCAACCAAAGTAATCTCCATTCTGAAACATCGTTCTCTTCTCATTCCAGGAGACAAATTGTACGATGGAACACTTTTGGGAGTGAATTCTTCGGCAGATCCTAATCAGAAATGTTACTTCTTCTCCCCAACAATAGTGTACTCTTCACATCCTTCGTACGCTCAAATAAATCGTTTGGGAGAACTATACTTTCAGACAGTTCTTCTATTTAAGGTAAGTTTATATCGTCTTGTCTGCCTCTATATCACTATGCAGTCTAACATTTGATTCATGTCAGTAAATTCATCTGTCTACCTCATGGTCGAAGTATTCCTTCATTGCTAAATCAACTTCTCGTGTTGTGTTCGGGTTGCTGAAGAATAGACCAGCCGTGGAATGCGCGTGTCGTAAAATTCGACAAAGCACTAAGATCTAAACGACCTTTAGAATGGCTATTCGGATTTGGAAAACCTAGGTTTCAGAATTTCTACAGGTGTTTGTAATCCTGATCCTAGTTAAACTGGAATTTAAGAGAAGAAGAAGAAAAAGAAACAAAATTCAAACGAGTTATTAAAAATCATATTGCATCTTTAGTGTTGAGCTTCCCCTTGTCATTTTCTTTCATTCTTCATCCACAATCTTATTTGCATAAGTTACCATCTCATTTTGAATGTGCCCTATGCAGGTCTTCCTTCTACTTAATGGTACATGAATATATACCACTTAGATTAGTAGCCAAGCGCTTTTTGAAATATTAGCGTTTTGATTCAAACTAGAGTGTCCAAATGCTCCTTTAAGTTGTTACTAAGTAATTAAATTAGAGTTGGAACACTGAATATAGTGTTATAGTTTCATATAGTGCCACGCAACCAGAAGTCAGTGGCTCCAAAAAGTTGGCTTTGTGATTAACCAAACGGATTAATGATCATAATCTTAATCTTGTTTATAAGACACGATGATGGTATATAAAATTCTATGTTAATTACTGTTTAGAATATGTGTGGTAAAAATATGAGGCAAAATATCTATTCGTAATTCTTAATAGTTATTGACTGTATGAACAAGGCTCTATTAAAATATACAATTGCAGAGTGAAAGCTTCATACTGAAACTGAACTAAGCTAGGAAAAATAATCGTAGATGTAAAACAGTTACCAGCTTCAATAAAAACCTGGTATAACTTACGTACGTGCATTCAGAGTAACTATGACACATTAGATCCTTTCACAAATTTTGAAATTTTTAATATTTTTTATTCAAATAAAACTAAGTACGATATTTTTAACTTGGCCTCGTAATTTTAATTTATATTTATACTCGGCAGATAGAAATGGACTATTTTGAAAGAATACACACAGTGACACTGCAGGACATTTACTTTTGGCTTCCTTGCACTTCATATTTTACGCTGATTTACTGGATAAGTTAATAGAAGAACTTGTTATTATTATGTTTTATTATTATTAGGTTTTTATTATTATTACACAGCATCATCATCTTAACTTTATCCCATTTTAACTAGGGTCGGGATACTAATGGACCTTCTTCACTGAGCTCTGTCCTGTATCATTATCCAAATCTCTTCCATTCGTTTTAGAAAATATTGTAGTAATTTCTGGAGCTTAGGCGCTCACCAAACGAATGCCTTTTCTGACGTTGGTTTGAATCTTCGTGTTTTAGTCGCACTCACGACACGTGCAGTTACCGGTTGGTCTATTATTCAAACAATCCGAACGCAAAACGGGGGCAAGAAATAAAACAGTTCAAATAGAGTGACAAACACCATAGGGCAACATGTGTAAATGAGTGTAAACTATGCTAACAGTAACCATGGACTTGATTTAGGAAGAACAAGGGACAATAGCTCTCTAAACATTTCCTAAAAATATCTTGATAATCAGTATCAGTATAATAGGATATCATATCACAACGCGCAATATCTGCTTCGCGTTTATTTCGTCCGTTAAAAAATTCTAATGGGAAGCATCTGATATTTGCTCTCGTCCCTATTATTTTACAAAATTATTATCAACTTAGCGAATCCTAAAAGCTCGTTTCGAGCAATATTACTCACCTTGGGAACACCTTTTGTAGATCAGAACTTTGTATGACTATGAATCGCTTGGTATTTCTCGAAAATGTTTAGAATTTATTTTCGAATTTATCTTTCTCTAATGATGCAGAGTGTATGTTATTGGATTTCTACTAATTAGATTCGTCCAGGATCGTTCGATAAACAGGAAGAAACGGAACGCGGTGAGATGAAGATGTTCGTCGACTACGATGACATAGATGAGGACGAGTTAGAATGGTGCTCATCCCGTCGCGGATGTTCTATGCCGTACGCCGTTCTGATCAGAGTCGTCACTGAATTGGAGTACGCCATTATTGTCAGACACACAAGAAATCATCCGGATGCCAAGTCGCGCAGACTAACACCAGAAGATAAGACAAGAACTTGCAAAGTGGGAATCTGATGGAATGCGCCAATTATCACTTGTCAAAATTACCATGTATAAAATTGACAGAACAGAACAGCTATCGCCCTTACTCCATCACTATTATGCATTTGTTATGTGGTACGGGAAGGAAAGAAGTTTATTAAATCAATCGAGCAATTAAAGCAATTCAAACTTGAAGCAATTAAACTGGTTACATGGTTTGCTGTAATTATCGTACAAATTTAGAAAGTTTAAGATCATTGCTGAAATTGAGGTAAAATTGAGGTTAAAGTTGTCTTTGGAACAAACATTTAAAATCTTTGTTTCTGTAGTTTGATAGATAGATATAAACTTTGTTTCACGTATGACATATATATATATGTATATATATATATATATATATATATATATATTATATATATATATATATACTGTATGTATACTGTATATATATATATCTATATATATATATATATATATATATATATATATATATATATAATTATATGCCATATCACGATAGGAACTGACGATCAAATATGCAGTATATAAGAACGCTTTAGACGAGCACATTAATTATTTAAGCTATCCATTCTATTGGTTATAGAAATCTTTTCATGCATTGAGTAGATTGTAGCAGCGAATTGTTCATGTAGATGGTCACACATTACAGAGAAATGAGCATTCAAAACAATGGCGTTCCGCTTCAGTGACAAAATCTTAGATCGATTAGTCATTTGGGTCTATCATTCAATTACGATGCAGCGTTCGGGACACTAAGGAATAGATCAACCGTTATCTGCATGTGCAGTACGAGGCAATTAAGCAAGAACAGAAAAATCGACGATATACTATCCCAGAAGGGTAATTTTTGCCCAGCTACAGCCTACAAAAGGAATTGATGGAGCTCAGGGTTTTGCGAAGGGATTAACATGTTCACATATGGAGTGCTGCATATGGAGAGTGAAAGCAGACTCTAAATTAGGAATATGCAGCATGGCCTTTCTCTACTGGAACACTAGAGAGAGAGAGAGAGAGAGAGAGAGAGAGAGAGAGAGAGAGAGAGAGAAGACAGAGAAAGTGTTAAAGAGATATCAAATACCGGTTCTATTAATATCCTAGATATTTTTCTCAAATCATCCTGTTCGATATTCAAGAACATGAACTTCAGTAACCCCGAGAATCGATCAGTTATAAAGTAACCTTACGCTCTACATAACGAGCTAGTTTGGTATTACAGTGAGGATAAGCACACAGCTTTTGTAATGGGATCAACAGTTTGATGAACGGAGTGTCCATTCTGAGCGTGAACGCAGATTTTGAGTATCTTATTTGTTTAGTAACTTTAGTATTATTATGTTGTAGTATGATTAGTATCTCTATTTAGATTAAATATCTTATTGTTGATATTGTGCAGCAGGCAGTTCTCCTAACAATCTCGCTCTTCCTCTGAGTTCTCTCATTAACTCATCAAACCGCATCTCCCATTAATCACTAATTTCTGTTCAAAATGAACCGTCAATTTATCAATCAATAAATCAACATCAAAACTTAAAATTAAAATAATTACTAAATATTGAGAGATAATAATTTGTTGAGCAAGTGGGAAGATCGGAGAGATTGTAGATTGTGGATTGATTGACCACGGATGCAGATCAAATGCTGACCCGTGACCGATATACTTCTTGACATGAAACTTAGGCTACGTTAAATTCTTCTTAAATCCTTAAGACTTGATGACAAGTTTTAACATTTTAAAATAGAATATTTATAAAAGTTAAAATATTCCTTAAATATTAAAACAATATAACAAAAAATAAAATTTAAGGCCTTCTTTCGTAATTTATTGATCTCATTGATGTACTTTAAAGTCATTGCTTTTACCTAAAGAAAAACTAATTATTCCATTATTAGGGCCCAATGGTTTGACTAACAGATAACACCTTAAGATCGAAGATACATGTATACAGATGCGAGACGTTCCTTTAAAATTTTTATAAATAAATATAGTAATTAATTAAAAATAAAGTACCATGCTCTCCAGGGCCTCCAAGTTATGTAAGATTAATTAAGATGAATGTTTATTACAATGTATTAGAAATAGACATAACATATGGTGCCTGCTAAACAGTGCAATCAAGAACAAAATCCAGTTTATAGACATAAATAATAACTTCATTGGTTTTAGTTTTTCAGATTGGGTGAACAAAATTTAAATAAACCAAGTTTCAAACAAAAAACTAAATAAAATAATTTTAACAGATATTTTTATTTATAGCAGATACTTCAAAATACTTTATAAAAATATTTTAAAAGTATTTTGAAAATACTTTTAAAACTATTCTGCAAATAAAAACTAAAATAGTAGTTTCTATTTTGAAAATACTTTTCTATTTTGCAAATACTTCAATACTTATCACTGCTAAATTGCTAAATGCTTAGAGTTGCTCTAAATGATAGATACAAAAATTATTTAGCTTTTACGATATGCTTTTTAACGACTTCCGCCCTCTGTATATTTTTTATTAAAATTATTGTGTTTTCTTTTGAATTAAATTTGGATATCAGTTACCTTCTGGAATTTATTATTACTCGTCTTTGACATTATTTGGCATTTTGAATTTAATTGGGCCTGTATAGAGTATTTTTATAATTTAAACCCATTTTTAATTCTTTCATTAGTAAGGGCTTAGCCTTGAAAGACTTTTGGAGCATTTAACATAACGGTAGCCTAAGCGCAAATCTGAGAGATATAGCAACACTTTTTTCAGAAGATAAATATTGGACCAATCATGTTTACTGTTTTACTGCAGTTCCTGTTTTCTGGATCTACTACCGCGCTGTAGGATGTTAGCAGGTGAAAAATTTGTTGAGCCGAGAGGTTGGGTAAAATTTGGAGTTAAAATCAATGAAGGCTTCGTTCGGATGAATGATGTATGGGATTGCTGGAACAGCGCATATCATGGTTGTGCTCCAACCAAAGTAATCTCCATTCTGAAACATCGTTCTCTTCTCATTCCAGGAGACAAATTGTACGATGGAACACTTTTGGGAGTGAATTCTTCAGCAGATCCTAATCAGAAATGCTACTTCTTCTCCCCAACAATAGTGTACTCTTCACATCCTTCGTACGCTCAAATAAATCGTTTGGGAGAACTACACTTTCAGACAGTTCTTCTATTTAAGGTAAGTTTATATCATCTTGTCTGCCTCTATATCACTATGCAGTCTAACATTTGATTCATGTCAGTAAATTTATCTGTCTACCTCCAAGCCGAATTTTACCTTCATTGCTAAATCAACTTTTCGTGTTTAGTTCGGGATGCTGAGAAGAGTCCAGCCGTGGAATGGACGTATCGTAAAATTCGACGAAGCACTAAGATCAAAACCACCGATAGAAAGGGTATGCAGATTATGAGCGCCTATGCTTCAGAAATTGCTACAAATTTCTGTAATCCTGATCCTAGTTAAACTGGAATTTAAGAGAAGTAGATATAGAAACTTAATTCAAACGAGTTATTCAAAATAATATTGTATCTTTAGTGTTAAGCTTCCCCAAGTCATTATCTTTCATTCTTCATCCAGAATCCCATTTTCATATGTTACCATCTCATTTTGAATGTGCCCTATACATCTCTTTCTTCTACTTTATGAAACATGAATATATACCACTTATACCGGAATTTACTAACTTTGATAATTTGCTAACTTTTAATAGCCTTGCTCTGCCTTGGTGACCTTGAAAATTTTCTATCGCGCATAATCATGTGACCGCGAATAGAAATTGTAGTTAAAACCCAGTTTCGGTTCGCTATAAATAGCTTGTCATGTTACTATGATTCGCGCTGCGGTGAAAAGGCCCACAGTTTCACTTCTGTCAGCATAATTACGAGAGCCGACTGTTAGTATAAAAGCTGAGACAAGTCGTGAAATAAAATTGAATTTGATTGAAATAAATATCTTGTGTATATAAAATGGAACCTCAAACGGTGAAACAATTGCGACTTGTCGCGAAACAACGAGGTATTAAAAAATATTATTCTCTTAGAAAGGCGGAGCTTATTGACGCATTGGCCGGGACATCGCAAAAAAACCGGTAGTGTTGTTGATTTGCTCAATTCTCCTGTACCAGATATTCGAGCGCCGGTCTTAGAGCCAACTGAATATAAGCCATCATCGAAGATACATTATGAGAATTTGCTTGACACGCCTGTGCCAGATATCAAAACTGAGATTCTTGCACCAATTAAGACTGGAGTAATGTCAACTATCGGGTCTTATTGGGATTGGCTGGTAAGCTATATACCACCCAAAATTAAGAAGCCGATAAGCGAATCGTTCAAAGCGTTAAAGTCTACAGTTGCAAATATTTTCAGCAAGTCTAAGGCGCACAAATGCGAAATTCGTGAATCTAAATCAGTGCTAAAAGGCTTCGCTAAGCAATACGTCATTGAAGGTAGAGATGGTGTTGATGCAATGTCATTTCTGAGCAGTATTCAGCCAAAAGTGTTACATGTATTAAATAACAATCATCAGACAAAAGTTAATCTAACACTCACATGTACCATGTAGAAGGTGGACATTAAAATGGGGGAAATAATATTATATGACGCTCCTTTCCTTTCTAAAAATGAAATAATTCTACCTTCCACAGATACAGCCGAGGTGTTTGGAAAGGCTAAAGGTAAAATGCTAGAGTCAATGGCTAATTTTCAGATGCGAGGTAGTAATTTGAGATTTAGGAGGGTGTTGAAATTAGAAATCAATACTGTAGAATGCAAGCCTCTCCGAGGTAGCTCCTATATTTCACTTCCTGATGAATTAGCTGTTAAGAAGGCTATCATATATATGAAAAATGAAGACAATCAGTGTTTCAAGTGGTGTGTTGTTAAGAGCCTTCAATCAAGTGGAAAAAATTCTGAGAGCATTGATAAACAATTAAAGAAACAGGCTGAAGAATTTAACTGGAGTGGGGTTGAGTTTCCCACAGGGTGGAAAGACATTGAGAAATTTGAAAAGAATAACAATGTGAATATTAATGTGTTTGGATATGAGAGTGTAGTTATACCATTAAAGATACCAACCTATACCAGCGAAAAAGAAATAGATTTGTTACTTATATCAAAAGATGATAATAAACATTACTGCTGGATTAAAAACTTTTATAAACTGATTGCAATTGATGGAAATCATCATGCAATGCATTACTGTAAACGATGCTTAAACGGCTCCACAAGTGAAGAAGCTCTTAGTAATCACAACAAATATTGCTCACAACATGATGTTCAAAGGGTAGATTTACCTGACCCTGGAACGTTTATGAAATTCAAAATTACATAAGCCAGTTAGAAGGAAATTTGAAAGAAGGAAAGTAGAAGTGTATGCAGTAGATGATATTTGGGGTGCGGATTTAGTTGACATGAAGGAATGGAGACAGATAAATTGTGGATATAAATACATGTTAAATGTTATTGACGTATATTCAAAATATGCATGGAGTGTACCGTTGAAAGATAAGAGGGGTGACACTGTCACTGAAGCTTTTAAATATATAGTTAAGGAATCTGGTAGGAGACCTATACATATATGGGTAGACCAAGGTAAAGAATTTTGTAATAAAAATATGGATCAGTGGTTAGAGGATAATAACATTAATAGATATTCTACTTATG
The DNA here is from genome assembly GCA_905160935.1 of Enchytraeus crypticus. Lineage (NCBI taxonomy): Eukaryota > Metazoa > Annelida > Clitellata > Enchytraeida > Enchytraeidae > Enchytraeus > Enchytraeus crypticus. The sequence continues at coordinate 341,448 of CAJHZI010000191.1, forward strand.
GAGAACATAAATCTTGTGTAATTGAAAGGTTTAATAAAACGTTAAAAGAGAAAATGTGGAAAAGGTTTACAGCTGAAAATACTAGGACCTGGGTTGATATGTTTGATAGATTAATTACTGAATATAATAATACGGTTCACAGTACTACAGGTATGACTCCTGTTAAATGCAGTAAATTGAAAAATGTAGAAATTTTTACACAAGAGAGACCTATCAAGAAACCTAAATTTAAAGTTGGGGATAAAGTTAGAATTAGTCGAATAAAAGGTGACTTTGAAAAAGGTTATATACCAAATTGGTCTGAGGCTATATACGTAGTACATGTAGTAAAGCAAACCAGTCCTGTAACTTATGTTTTAAAAGGTATGAGGGATGAGATATTAGAGGGTAGTTTTTATGAACAAGAACTACAGAAAACTAATCAAGAAACTTACAGAATAGAAAAAGTACTACAAAAGAAAAAAATTAAGGGTGTTGAACACGCTTTAGTTAAGTGGATGGGTTATAGCGATAAGTTTAACGAGTGGATACCAGTTAAGAATTTACATAAGCTACATAACTAATATACTCACAGCGTAATAGAAAGTCTAAATTGTTGACTTGGCCGCTAATTTTAATTGTGATCACGTAGTTTCGCATGGCTGATGTCATGGTTGTTGCTATAAACAAAATCTAGTAGGCCTTCGTGGCGTGTCGCATTTTGCTGTTGGATCTGGTACAAGGAAGACTTATCATTACTCAAAGGTGTAATTTTTCTACATTGTTAAATTTTTTGATAAGTTAATAATTATTTAGCTACATTTATGTTCAAAATAATAAATAGCTCTTTATATAATTATACTCTATTAACTACTCGTATTTTTTGGCTATGAATGCTGTGTATGTCTGATTTTTCCACCTTGTAATATACATGTATAATTGATATTTGAAAGCTTTATAGGTCTATTCATATTCATATTGTACATTCATTTACTATTAACTTTAAGTATAAGGTTAACCGAACTGCTAATATGTATCTTGTTGCAATTTCAGTTTTACAGCAAAAATCGGTGATACTGCATGGTCTAAGCACGAATTATTGTAACTACTATTATCTAGCTAGTACTGTTTAACAGATTTTCTAGTAACATGTAACAGAATAATTTATTATTTTGTATATGCTGGTTATTCATTTTCAAAATAACAATATGCTTGGATTCGAAGCTAGGACCTCTCGCATCAGAGTCAGGCTCTCTACCAATGTACTAACACTAATTCACGCTTACATAGGCTTAAAATTTCTTATAAATATACTATAATAAAATATCAACTGTATTTTAGGAAATATACTATTTATAACTTTAACAGTAATTGTGTAATGTTTATTTGTTAATGTATAATTTAAAAAACTTATAATATAATGCGTAAATAATATATTATAATAATAAGTTATTAATGCATTTCTAATCAAAAGATGTCACTAACAACATTCATTAAAAAAAGTGTTACTCGTCCTAGGGAATAAATATTGATGTCCTAGTAGATATATGGTACCTATAGTGGTCTATTTCTCTAAATCCTAATTTTCCAGCATTTGAGCGAAAGTAGAGAGCGAAAATGCTGGAAAATTAGGATTTAGAGAAATAGAGTACTATAGGTACCATATTTCTACTCCTAACATTGATGTAGTTTGTCCAGGAAAATTTAAAGTTTCCATTATTTGCCCACCTAATCTGTACTGAATACTTGAAAACATATACATTACAGCATTATTAATTAAAGCTATTTGTGCATCAGCTGCATAGGCATTATCGTTATCATTTAAAACTAGTCTACCTTTTACTTCAACATAACTTTGAGAAGGAATATAATAAGTATCGCTAGGATTCTAATTTCAATTGTGTGTCCAAAATTATTAAAATCTGCTTTACTTTGAGGAATAAAAGTCTTAAAATCTTTTCTTTCAATACTGTTATCAACAAGTACTTGACTTTGTAATATAAGCGCATCATTTTCTATTTCTGTCTGCATTTACTGGTATTAAAATCTTTTAATACCATTTCCAGATATCAATCTATTCAATACTTGTTTTGAATTAGCATTTAACTGCTTCTTATTTTCATGAGTAGAGAGTTTCTTAATAAAAGCTTCACTTCCTTCTGTAAGAGCGAAAGCTCCTATTTCCCCTAAAGATGATAGCATAGGTTTAGCAATCAGATCCTTATTTTGAGTAATATAAGAACCAATATCTTTTAGCGTATCTACAAAACCGTAACCATATATCATATTTCTTTTAGAGGTATACATTTGATTCTTCTCTTTTACGATCATATTTACTTGTTTTAAAACCAGTAAATACCTGACTTAGGTCAGCATATTTTATATATTTATTTAAAAAGATATAAAATACAATCATATTTATATTTATATATCTATAAATATCTGACCTGGTTTAAAAAATTAACTTCTCTAATTAAAATATCAACAGTAATTTTTTCTCCCATCAAATCAATTGGTTTATTATCCTGATCTGTTAACCATATCCTAATACTTTGTATATCGGGTCTTCCTACAACTGGAAGAAATATTAATTCAGGACTTGGTCTCTCTATTACTTTATATCCTGGACTTACTCTTTGTGTAAAGTTATATATAACATTTGATCGAGAACTATTAACGTAAGTACCAATAATGATATCACAGTGTACCAGTATTGAGTTTACTTTTTCTATATCTATTATGTTTGGTGATTGATGAGTACCCAAACCCAACTTTTCATTTGTAAATCCTAAAGTTCTACCTATCGAATTTTCTACTCCAAAATCTACCATATAGTTTTCATTAGGTATAACAAGTATTGTTTTAAACGTTGGTTTATAATAGTCTATTTCAATTTCAGAAATTTCTTCTGTGAGCTTTATTTTTGAATTAATTTCAGCCAGTTCATAAGCACCCCTTTCAAATGTTATCGTTTTCCAACTAACCCCCTTATCTGTAGAGTATTTAAATTTATTATTAGTTTCTGTAATATTTGGTACAGAATTATAGGTGTGTAATGATAAAAGGGCTGCTTCATATTTTTTACTTGTATCGAGGAATATTGGGGGATTTAGAGTTGTGGTAAAATCGGTAGTATTGCTAGATATTGTTAGCTTTGCCATTTATAGGTTATTACTCTTTAAGATTTGATCGTGGGTATTCTTACAGATAATTGTATTGTTCAATAGCTCATCTAAAATAGAAATAATGGTATTATAAACTCCATTGTTACCTGCATGATAAGCGGCAATGTATTCTTCTAATTTTTGAAGTAAATCAGTTGCATCACTATATACTAGAGCGTAGTTTGTTTTTGGTCTCCCTTTTCCACGTTTCTTCTTAACGAGTTTCTTTTTCTTACCCTCTCCAACTACTTGTTTACTTTCCAGAATATACTTTAACCTTTTCTTATATTTATCTAACGTAACCCTTTGTGAATTATATATCTCTTTCTCTCTATCCGACTTCTTAGTTAATCGATCTTCTCGAAATTCTTGTGCTAGACTTTTTATTTTTGTTGTAACCTCTCTTAGAAGTTCAGGAATTTCATCAATGTTATGAAACACCTCACTGGGAAGTGGAAAGCTCAAGTCTTCTAAATTTTCTATATCTGTTTCGTTAAATTCTTTATTTAAGTTAACTCTTGGAGTAATTGGAGTAGATTCCTTTGGTTCACTAAATACATCAGTAAGACCTGACATTTCTTGTATCACATCTCTTAAAGCAAGTCTTTGTTCATTATCTCGAATTGCTAACATTTTATTTAAATTTTGTTTCTCATCACTAATATTTTGCATAGCTTCTTTAGTAGTATTTATGATTGGTTTGAATAATTCTGACTGACTCTCGCATGTCTGTTGCTTACCAACTTTTTCATCTCGGAACATTTCCTTAACCTCATTTTTAACCTTACTGTAAGTTGTAGGATCAAATTTCACCATCATATCTATATTTATATTGTATTATTTTGACTTCTATGTATTTCTATGCATTTCTATGAATTTGTTTGGAATATATAAAGTATCATAATTTAAGAGATATCTTCCACATTCAGGAGGTTCCCAAAGATTGATTACAATATATCCGTGCTTCTTAGACCATGCATTATCACAAAGTTTTTCAAACTCTTCTAACCCCATATCACCAGAAATATGTGTATCATAGAAATATTTAACTGTCTTTTTATCTTGATGAAATAAAATAAATATATTAGCATTTTGACGTATTCCATGTTTCTTTAACTGATGTAAGCCTTGACATAAATAAAATGCATTTACATTGTTGTGTCTACCTCTACAAAAGTAATCTGTCATAACTTTTTGATCCTCATTCATAGCATCATCGAAAACTACAATATGAGTTGCATCCTTATCCAGTTCTTCTGGACCTATAATACTTGTATCTTTAGGATTGTACAAAGTAACAATGTCACTAGTTTCAGAAATTTCTGTATTAATATCTTGTAGATATCTATAAGCAGGTTGATGAGGTGTTGTAGTGTATATTATTATGTCATCGTATTTTAGAACTTTATTTAGTAAAAAATTAAGCATCAGATTAGTTTTTCCACACCCAGTGCTTCCAGTTATTATCATAAATACATTTTTAGGAAAAATATCTACATGCTTATTGCTTTTTGAACTATCATATATTTTATTAAGTATTTGTGAAAAGTCTTTGTTAAGAGACATTAGTTATTTATTTGGAATAATTCATGCAATATATCATGAAAACTTTGCCTCTTGTTAAGTTCATTAATAACATATATAGAGTAATGACCACATATAACTTCATCTCTAGCTTGAATTTTATACGTACTAAAATACCCATCTTTTCTGAGCAATAATTCTTAATTTCTAATGGTGGTTCAAATCCGAAACTATCAAAGTAATAACAATTTTTACCCTTACTATAAAGACTAACCCAATGGGTTCCTTGATCCTTGGTATCATCCATATTGCATATTAAGCTTTCGTCATTGCTAATCTTTCCTTTTAACTCATCTCTCATAAATACTCCGTTAAAATTTTTAATTGATTTACATTTATCTATAATGTCAAAATTACTTAATGGCTTTAGGGGTAAAGAAAATCTGCGAAGAAATTTAGAAAAAGTTAACAATTGCAGGGTTTTGTTTTTTTAAGTAAAATTCCTGATCCTTCTCGTTCTAAGTATAAACCGTTACCGCAGACAGCACCTCTAAGGCCTTTTGTATTACCTCCTAAACCATAATTATTTAAGGCTTGCAATAATAAATCTCCACTTATTGATCTTGGACCAAAAATGGATTTTCCATTAACCCCTATTTTATCTTTTTCTATTTTCTCCATTTCTCGATTATGTCGCGCCGTTTCAGATACTTGTTTACTAGAATTTACTGCACTAGCTATACCTCCAGCTAACCCACCTGCTGCACCTAAAGCACCTAGAACTGCTGGAATTGCAGCAAGTAGTGGTAAGAAACCTCCAGTTTTTTCCGTATGCTTAAGTTGAGATTTACTAAGTTTCAATTCCACTCCACCCTTAGCTCTTTTAATTTTATTCAATTGAGTTGCCGATAAAGGAAGAATAATATCTCCCGTTAAGTGATCTTTAGGTAACCTTATTACCACTTCACATCCATTATCATAAGCATGCTTAATTTTAGTTGCCTGCCCAGGTGTAAGTTTAACTCCGTGATTAATGTATCGAGTCGTATTTACTGGTTTTAAAATATAGTAAATGAACAACAACTCTATTTTAAAATCTGGTTCTATAGGTAAACAAAAGGTAAATGATTCTAGTATTAAAACCTTATCTAGAATTTTAGATACAAAACTTGATCGAAATATTACTGAAGATATCAGTTTAAATGATAATAGAATAACAAATGTAAAATTACCAATTAATGATAACGATGTAGCTACAAAAGGGTTTGTTACCGATATTAAAAAAGAAACTACTCTAGCTGCAGTGCAACTAGCCACTCTACATATAGAAGATACTGTGCAACCTGTTTTAAATTCAAAGGTAAGTAAAAATGGAGATTCAATGACTGGTAGTTTAAACATGAATAATAATCGTATAATTAACGTTAAAGATCCTGAAGCAGATACAGATGGTATTAGTAAGGGATATTGTGAAAAATATTTTAGTCTGTTGAAAAATGATACAGATTTTCATTCTGGTTCAAAGAAAAAATATCTTCTAAATAAGAGCGATAATGTTAATACTAAGAAACTAATGTTCATTTGTCTTCTTGTGGACAGTATGGTAATGAAATATTCTGAAGAATTTCCTATTAAATATGTTGAAGAATTTAATAAAAAATATACTTATTTACAGAATATTGCTTCTAAATATAATAAATTATATAATACTGAAGAAATCCATTCTGACGTGGAAGGAATTCTTTCTATGTATATCACTGATTTATTGTGTTTAATTATAACAATAATTGAAGAACTACCGAAAAAAATATTTACGTATTTGAAACTATATCTAGTTCGCTCTAAATTAATTACAGCACCTGAAGAGGGTACACCTCTAATGAAAATTAGACGCTTTATTTCAAAATTTGTGGGGGATTTAGATCCAAATAGAAATAATGAAGAATTAGAGTTATTATTGCAGAAAAATTTAATGTTTATAGATTTAGGGCTTTATTATGTTTCAGATTCACTGTTGAACCAATGTTGTTGAAGAAAAAACCAACTAACTAGTGTAATGATATTCGATATTAATAATAGGATACATATCCATCTCTGACGGTTGTTCTGTCTTATCAATAATGCTATATTTCGCTCAATTTTCGTTATTTCACTGCTCATTTATTAACTAACTGTGTTACTTATATTCTCATTAATTTGTTTTATTCTAGCTTGATTTCGCGTAAATATTCTTTTAGCTCTATCATTTATTTCACAATCAGTAGAAGGAACAATTACAGTTTTATTTCTAAATTCCATTAATCTATTTTCATCATAATTCCCTAAGTATTCAAGTTTATACTTTAACTCTTCTACTTCTTTTTCTAACATTTCTCTATCACAACCCACTAGAGTAAATTGCTGCATAGTATAGTTTAGAGCTTTATATGCAACATATTTATCAATAACTTCATTTCTAAATCCTTGTATTTTATCTGCATCAGATAATTTATTCATTTCGGAAAGAATTGGTTTCAGTTCATTACTCCATTTAAGCTTTTCGTCTCTAGGTATCATTTACTAATGATAAATTGGCTAGACTATTCTCAATTATTTCATTAATTTCTTCATCATTAAGAATTTTTCCAGCTTTTATTATAGGTCTAGATTTGGTCCTAATTGGTTTAGCTTTAGGCGCTTTTCTAGTAGTTGTATGGCCCATGAGTTTTAATGCATTATTTAGGGAATTATGACTTATGTGATTGGATTTACAATATTCTGATTTAGTAGTTTTCTTATCTATATTCATGTATTCATTTAAAAATGTTATAGCATGGTCCCTATACTTTATTAATTTCAATTCATTAAAATCTTTAGGAATTTCTTGCTTATTAGTCTGAGTAAAAGATCTATGTTTATCTTTACCTTGTTGCAATTTAGATCTTACCCTCTCTTTTTCTGAAGGTAGATAAGATTTAACTGTAACATTAGCTGTATTCATTTAATGCTTACAAAAGTCATCAGCATTATGTATGTGTAAACCTACATCCCATACCAGAGGTAATGCCTCAACCCTTCTTCTAAGCATTTCTTTTATTACAGGCTTAATATCATCGCTACAACATTCAGACATTAATCCTAAGGTATATGGGGTAAGTTCATAATAGGTATAAGGAGTAAGTTTATTAAAGTTAATTTTGTGAATCAGCATATGTCCCAATGTTTTAAAATCATCATCTGATAATTTGTTACAAACTTTTAATAATAACAGTTCGTCATACAATCTACTTATCATTCTTAAAGTACTATTGGTCAGTTTATTGAAGTTAATTCCTCGACATATTAAAGCATCCAAATATATTAAATTTGGTACTTTGCCAGAATGTTCTTTCAATGCATCCAATGTATCACATAGTACTTTTCTCAATGCTATATCTTCTAGTCTATCCAACATCCTTGCTCTCATTTATTTGGTGATTCTTTATATGAAAGAAAATTTTTAACGTGAAGTATTGTTTTAATATGGTCTGAGTAATTATACAGTGTCATCATTTTATCACAAATTTCACAGTAATATTTTTTAGCTGCATATTTCTTATAAGCTCTTAATTTTGCTTGCTGTCCTTTCTCTTCTGTATCATACTTTTTAGCTCTTCTAATTAAATCACCTGTTAGAGGATCACTCATTTATTATGTAATTAAATTATTTAAATAAAATTTCAATATCCACATGGTAATGTGTATATTTCATTATCACTTACTCTAACTATACGCCTTTTATCAAATTTAAATCCCCATTGCTTTAATAAATCTTTCGTAAATATCTGACTATTTTTAATAGTAAATTGAGTATATTTAATATTCACACTACCAATACTACCTTTAATAAGATCTACTCTAGCTTGGTGATTCATCTTATTCTCAGTTTCAGCTGTTACCCTGAATCCTTTAACTTTTCCTTTGTAATTGCCATCATTTAATATATATCCGTAATCCTTGGACTGTGCACAAGCCCAAAATTCAATATATTTACCACCCAATTCGTCTGTCCATTCTCCTAATGAATCCCCTATGTATTGCTCAAATATGTATTTATTAGTTTCATCTTCAATGTAAGCAATGCTATCTGTATCCATATAACATACATTTCTCCCTATTCGGTCTATCATATCATACAGCCTTAATCTAGCCCATGCTGTAGTAAAACAAGCAATGTACACATTAGTATTATAGCTTGTTTTTACGAACTGATCTTTAGTTTCATAGGACGCATAAACTGTAGAATCATTTAAGAATGATAGAGATAAGCTTTCTATTTTATCATCCAGTATAATTTGATAAAATTCTACCTCATTATCTATATATTTATTTTGCCTGTGTTTAGGTACTTGTCCAAATTTACCCCATAATGAATTTAAACATATTTTAGAAATAAATCTTTTTCCTGGATTAAATTCTAACTTGCCTAATTCAATACCCAGTTCCCTAGCTTTTTACCTATACTCTTCTTCAGAAGAATCAAATTTGCTAGATTCTAGTTTAATTTTCATGAACTGTTTTATATACCCTTTGAACAAATCATTACTAGTATTCTCAATAATGCTGTACTTCATAAATCTTTTCAATTCTATAACCTTTTTCTAGAGCTTTTTCAAATTCATTTGTACACCAAACCCCTGTAATTGCTCTTTCATCATCTGTATGAAAGCATTCTCCATTTCTAATATTGTAACATTCACTACAGTTTTGCTTCATAAATTTTCTAACCGATTTACAGTCTTCGCAGCTTTTAACTTTACAACCTGGATTACATTTTACAGGCTTTTGAGGAATGCATTTTAAATCTATGTAACCCATACAAGTCCTACATAATCCAAATAAAAGTTTATGGGCATGTTTAGTTTTCTGCTTGTAAGGTAGTACAGGTTGATACAAACCACGTGGAGGTATAACTTTACAATATATAAAACCAAACCAATTGTAATCATAGGCTTTAGGTTTGAGGATTCTAGTAGGATGTCCAGTAGGATATTTATCGTAATACATAACTGTAGGATACAAACTTACTACATCTATATATCTTCCTTTTTGATTGTAAACCTTTGGTTTACCTGAACTTTGTTCAGTATTTGCTTTACAATCTTGAAGTAACTTTATTGGTTCACATCTACCACCAACGAAACTATCTCTTATGTTTGGAGGTTCAATCAAGTCATACTCGCTTCAAGGTGTATTTTTCATTTCAGCGTTATTATCAAATTCATGTTCCCAAATAGTTTCTAAATTATATCGAGCTTCTCGTATAGCTTTATCAATTCTGCAAGTTTTTTCATATAATTTATACATATATTCACCTGATACTTTATTTATTGTTAAATCATTATAACAGTGAGGACACCCGTGAAAGTAACATCCATGAAACTGATATATTGTATTAATCTCTGCACAAAAACCATCTACTTTTAGTTTCTGAGCGTTATTTACTACTATGCAATGTTCCCCTCCATTACAAGCATGCTTAATATTTAGATTCTGCTTTAAAGATTTAAGTTTAAGCCATTTTATAGATTTTATAGAGTAAAATTATCGGTTTCAAGCTCATTTATAACACCAATAGTATCTTGGAGTAAATACTCATTTCTAAAAATAGCTTGACAAACAGAAGCTATTGTAATGTACTGAAACGGATCTATTTCGGATATCTGTAGAAATAGTTCTCTTAAATTTAAACAACCCCTTCTTAGTATATCTACATCAGATTTACAGTATTTATACATTTCTTTCTTAAAGTCAAAGGTCTGACCTTTAACAGTTTCATACCACTTATCAAACACTTCTTTATCTTTCTTAACCATTTGTTCATAACCATAGTATTTCTTATCAGGATATTTTCCAGTGTAGTTTTGATTTTCTTCTTTATTAAATTCATGTGGAAAGTACCCTTTAGCCAATTCTACTAATCCAAAGGTTTCAGGAAAATCTCTCAAAGGTTGCATTGTAAAGGATAAGCTCTCTATAAATCTTAAGTTATAACCTCTTTTCACCTCAAGTTGCAGTATTTTTTGTCCGTTATATATTATATTTGGTTTTGCAACTTGTGTATGGGATATGAGCCATTCTTGTACAAATTGAAAATCGTAACCTTTTCCATAGTGAGCTATAACAGTATAATCTTTATACTTTTTAGTAAACACCCATGTACAAAATTCATCGGCGTTATAAAATTTAAACTCGTTTCCATTAAAGTACTGAGCTATACAGTAATTAACTATATGTTTTCCATTACTATCTAAAGTAGTTTCGAAATCATAGAATATGTACTTTTCACTAGGTTCCCTTAATTTCTTTCTTTGCATAAAGCATTTATGTTCCCCAATATGCCAATCTTTACAGTTTGAACAGAACTTTTCCCCACATCTATGATCCTCAGGTTTCCTATCTTTTACTTTGATAAATTTATAGCATTTTTGACATACATATGAATGTTCGATGCATTTTTTATTTTTGATATGATTATCGTAACATGATTGGCTATAAAATACCTTTCCACAAGTATTGCATTTAATTCTACTTTCTTTATTACATTGAGTAGGATTTTTACAAGCCCCACATTTTAGTTTCTCAGCTGCTTCCCATTTTCTAGCATTTGTTCCTAGAAACGCTGGAAGTTTAGATATTACAGTGTAGTGATTATTATTTAAAATTAAATAAATTTTAATTTGCTTGGGTAAACCAGCATAAATTTGTCTAGTGTCCATACTGTATATTTGTACTTCTATATCTAGTTTTTCTTCTATTATCTTTATATCACTAAAATCAATTCCTGATTCCTTAATAGAGATAGAATATATTCTGTGAAAAGCTTGAGCTAATACTGTTTGTAACTTTTTTTCACCTCCTTGACGTAAATATTTTACTTCACTGTCTGAAAAATATACCTTCATTGATTTTGGTATGGATACCTTGTCTCCGGAAATTTATATTTCTTATTTCCTCAACAGTTAACTTATCTTTAAAAACTTCCTGTAGTTTATCTAGATTATAAGTTAAACCAACTAATATTGCTCTTACTAAGCATATTGTGTCAGTGTTCTTGATTTGAACTATACAATGTTTATCATCAAGATTACGTATAGCATTTACTTGTCCAGTTCCTTGAGGTATTTCAATAGCAGTTAATTTAAAAGTTAAATCTTCAATATTCATATCATAGTAATCTATAAAGTAATTGGTCCATTCTATAAGGTTATTGGTTACTTCACCTCTTGATAGTAGCCTTCTATGAGGTTCACGATCTGATGGTGTTTTAATACTAACTTGAATTCTTGTACTTTCGGGTAAATGTTCTGTCATCTTTGCAACTAATTCAATTATTATTTTATGTATATTGAATAAATTAGGTGAGCCAGAAACTCTCCAATGAGAAAGTGTTGTTTTGTACTTTATATTGTAGTATTCATATACTTTACGTATTGAGAATTCTTCATCTGAATCTTCAGTTTTATATAAGGATTTTAAGAAATGATACTTATCGGCAGGTTCTTCATCAGTTTTAAATTTTCTAGTAGCTACTTTAGCAGCTTGTATAGCAACATTTTTATATTTCTTTTTAAGTTCCTGATCAGGGTTAATACGTCTCAAATAACCTTTCTTATTTGACAATTTAGCTGCTTGTTTAGCTATGGAAGTAAATATTTTGCGATAGCCTTTAGTATATGATTTCCATTCTTTGTTCGTTAATTTACGGGCTAAAATTATTTCAACCTGATTACGATCCAACTGTAAATTAGAAAATGGTTTTAGTTTATTGAGCTCTTCATTTGTTAGTACCATTTATAGTACACAAAATTATATGAAAGAAAAAATCTAGTACGCAAAATTACATTCACTCAAATATTAATGAGCAACGTAAAGTAGTCCTATAATATTTGGGTCGATTTAAAAATTAATTTTTTCAAGATATTTGCTCGCGAGAAAAAATAAGGGGCACCTAGGCTCTAAAAATTGAGCCTTTAGTAGATATATGGGAGCTTCAGTGGAGAAACTCTTAAATTCCCAATTTTGCATCATTTGAGTGAGCGTGGTGAACGAAAATGATGTAAAATTAGGATTTTAAGAGTTTGTGTACTGAAGCTCCCATATATATACTCGTGTGATATTGTGATCATTTTTCTGTGGAAGTACACGTGCTTACGAAATCGTCCTTATTTGATATTTTTATGTTAATAAATTGCAATTTGTCTATGAAATATTGGAAATGAAAATTTAGCCAAGACATTTCCACTTAAATATAAACGTTTCTAATAAATAGGCCTAGTGACAAAATTTATTTTTAAATTGATGAAGCATTCTATTTGCTGGTTATAATCAAGGAGAATTTTTCATATACAGTAATAGAGCTATATATCTATTTTATGAACATTTGTTGGTCAACTTGAAATATTTTAAGAAATATTGAAATGTACAGGAGTAATACACTTATCTCCTTTTTTCATTGTCATATTTTTACTCAGATGAAAAATATGGCAGTTATTACGAATTCATGTATTTTAAGCAAATTTACCCTAAACCATTTAAAACATGTTTATCATAACCAAAATTATTATAAGTAATGTTAAATAATTGCAACATTATCCAAACCAAAACATTTCGAACTCGAATCGAACTCTTGTGAGGTGGAAAGCAAGCCGAACCCGAACCGAACCCGAACACTAAAATTGTCAACTGCTAGCCGAACCCGAATCAAACTGAATTTTCATTTTCAACAAACCGAACCGAACCGAACTCTCAAATTGTCAACTTCTAAACGAACCCGAACCGAACCGAACTCTGTAAATTCTTAAAATTCCCATCTCTACTTTCATCATCATCTAGCAAACTTATCAATAATCTCAAATTATCACTCCCTGAGCCCAAAGAATGACTTTCAAATAATATTGTATCTTTAGTGTTAAGCTTCCCCAAGTCATTATCTTTCATTCTTCATTCAGAATCCCATTTTCATATGTTACCATCTCATTTTGAATGTGCCCTATACATCTCTTTCTTCTACTTTATGAAACATGAATATATACCACTTATACCGGAATTTACTAACTTTGATAATTTGCTAACTTTTAATAGCCTTGCTCTGCCTTGGTGACCTTGAAAATTTTCTATCGCGCATAATCATGTGACCGCGAATAGAAATTGTAGTTAAAACCCAGTTTCGGTTCGCTATAAATAGCTTGTCATGTTACTATGATTCGCGCTGCGGTGAAAAGGCCCACAGTTTCACTTCTGTCAGCATAATTACGAGAGCCGACTGTTAGTATAAAAGCTGAGACAAGTCGTGAAATAAAATTGAATTTGATTGAAATAAATATCTTGTGTATATAAAATGGAACCTCAAACGGTGAAACAATTGCGACTTGTCGCGAAACAACGAGGTATTAAAAAATATTATTCTCTTAGAAAGGCGGAGCTTATTGACGCATTGGCCGGGACATCGCAAAAAAACCGGTAGTGTTGTTGAGTTGCTCAATTCTCCTGTACCAGATATTCGAGCGCCGGTCTTAGAGCCAACTGAATATAAGCCATCATCGAAGATACATTATGAGAATTTGCTTGACACGCCTGTGCCAGATATCAAAACTGAGATTCTTGCACCAATTAAGACTGGAGTAATGTCAACTATCGGGTCTTATTGGGATTGGCTGGTAAGCTATATACCACCCAAAATTAAGAAGCCGATAAGCGAATCGTTCAAAGCGTTAAAGTCTACAGTTGCAAATATTTTCAGCAAGTCTAAGGCGCACAAATGCGAAATTCGTGAATCTAAATCAGTGCTAAAAGGCTTCGCTAAGCAATACGTCATTGAAGGTAGAGATGGTGTTGATGCAATGTCATTTCTGAGCAGTATTCAGCCAAAAGTGTTACATGTATTAAATAACAATCATCAGACAAAAGTTAATCTAACACTCACATGTACCATGTAGAAGGTGGACATTAAAATGGGGGAAATAATATTATATGACGCTCCTTTCCTTTCTAAAAATGAAATAATTCTACCTTCCACAGATACAGCCGAGGTGTTTGGAAAGGCTAAAGGTAAAATGCTAGAGTCAATGGCTAATTTTCAGATGCGAGGTAGTAATTTGAGATTTAGGAGGGTGTTGAAATTAGAAATCAATACTGTAGAATGCAAGCCTCTCCGAGGTAGCTCCTATATTTCACTTCCTGATGAATTAGCTGTTAAGAAGGCTATCATATATATGAAAAATGAAGACAATCAGTGTTTCAAGTGGTGTGTTGTTAAGAGCCTTCAATCAAGTGGAAAAAATTCTGAGAGCATTGATAAACAATTAAAGAAACAGGCTGAAGAATTTAACTGGAGTGGGGTTGAGTTTCCCACAGGGTGGAAAGACATTGAGAAATTTGAAAAGAATAACAATGTGAATATTAATGTGTTTGGATATGAGAGTGTAGTTATACCATTAAAGATATCAACCTATACCAGCGAAAAAGAAATAGATTTGTTACTTATATCAAAAGATGATAATAAACATTACTGCTGGATTAAAAACTTTTATAAACTGATTGCAATTGATGGAAATCATCATGCAATGCATTACTGTAAACGATGCTTAAACGGCTCCACAAGTGAAGAAGCTCTTAGTAATCACAACAAATATTGCTCACAACATGATGTTCGAGATGGGTAACGATCGTGTTAGAGATCATTGTCATATTTCTGGTTAATTCCGTGTCTCAGCGCACAATGAATGTAATCAAAATTACAAAATTCCTCAGTTCTGTCCAGTAGTTTTTCACAATTTATCAGGATACGACAGTCATTTATTTATAAAGAAGTTGGCAGGTGGAAAAATTAAGTGTATTCCGTGTAATGAAGTAAAGTACATCAGCTTCTCTAGGGAAGTGTTGGTTGACGACGAGTTTGTTAATAAAAAAGGTAAGAAAGTCCCCGTGAAACGAGAATTGCGGTTTATCGATAGCTTTAGGTTTATGGCTTCGAGTCTTGATACACTCTCAAAGAATCTAAGTAAGGAACAATGTAAAAATATTGGAAGCAAGTACTCTGGAAAGCAATTGGATTTGCTTTTGAGAAAAGGAGTTTACTCATACGACTATGTTAGTTCATTAGAGAGACTTGATGAAACTAAACTACCACCAGAGGAAGCATTCTACTCAAAACTCAACGATGTCGCTATCAGTGATGACGACTACAATCATGCTCAAACTGTTTGGAGAGAGTTTGGGTGTAAAACATTTCGAGACTATCACGACTTGTACAATGTGTCTGATGTGCTTTTACTAGCAGATGTCCTTGAGAATTTAAGAGATGTTTGTATGACCCCCTATATATTAGATCCTGCATGGTACTACACTTCACCAGGACTAGCTTGGGATGTTGCTTTAAGATTAACTAAAGTTAAACTCGAATTGTTAAGGGACTACGACATGCTGCTGATGATTATGCACGGAATTAGAGGTGGCGTAAGCACTATATCAAAGCGATACGCGAAAGCTAATAATAAATACATGGATGATAAGTTTAACGTTGATGAACCTTCCAAATTTATCAAATACCTGCATTAGAATAACCTTTATGGGTTTGCTATGAGTAAGCCCCTAGCCACACACGGGTTCGAATGGATGACAGAAATAGAACTGGAGCTGGAAAGAAATGAAATGTATCCTCGAAGTTGACTTGGAATATCTTACAGCGCTGCATGATCTCCATAACGACTACCCTTTAGCCCCCGAAATTGTGAAAGTGAATAAAGTAAAGAAATTGATACCGAATTTGAATGATAAAACAAAGTACATATTACATTACGAAAATTTGAAACTGTACGAAAGCTTGGGTCTGAAAATTACCAAAATACATAGAGGCATAAAATTTGAAAAAAGTCCATGGCTTAAGATATACATCTCTTTAAATACACAGCTAAGGACCAAGGCTGCCAACGACTTTGAAAAAGATTTCTTTAAACTAATGAACAATAGCGTTTTTGGCAAGACAATGGAAAATATTGAAAATAGGATAGATTTCAGATTGGTTGATGATAGGGAAAAGGCCGTTAAATTGGCTGCAAAGCCGTACTATGACCGAACAGTGATATTTGACGAAAATCTTTTTGGCGTTAACATGAGAAAAACTAAATTGCTGTATAATAGGCCAATCTACCTAGGTATTGCTATATTAGATTTAAGTAAAATTTTGATGTACGACTTTCACTATAAGTACATAAAGAAAATGTATGGCGAGAAAGCTAAGCTGTTGTTTACAGATACAGATTCGTTGATGTACGAAATACAGACGGAAGACTTTTACGCAGATATATCTAACGACGTTGAACTCAGATTTGACACTAGCGATTTTCCCAGAGTTCATCCATCAGGTATTAAGACTAGAATTAATAAGAAAGTCATTGGAATGTTTAAGGACGAAGCTTGTGGGAAGGAAATTGAAGAATTTGTTGGATTGAGAGCAAAGCTGTACTCTTATAAATTGGCAGACGAGGAGCACAGAAAATGTAAAGGAATTAAAAAGAATGTTGTTGAAAGAGCAATAACGCATGCTGATTATAGAAATTGTCTGTTTGAGAAAAGAGATTATATTAGAAGCATGAATGTCATCAGATCTCACTTGCATGACGTTTACAGTGAACATGTAAATAAAGTTGCTCTTAGCGCTGATGATGACAAGCGAGTAATTTCAGAAGATGGGATACATACTTTTGCGTATGGTCATTGTAGATTAGGTGAATAAATATAAAAAGTATCTACAGCTAATTTTGTCAAAGATAATTTTCATTGCACACATACATTAATATTTTCAAACCACATTTGGTTTGGAAATAATTCCTTTACAACCAGATAACTCCAGCACCATCGCTATCTCTATTGCAACCATCAATCTCTGCATACAACATTCCTTTATGCTTTCCATAATTGATTTCTCTTACTGTAAACTCAAATTTTTCAGGGTTCTTTTCCAACCCTTTCTCTGTAATATATTCATTAATCTTTTTAGTAGACCATATTTGTAGAGGGGTATCGTCTTCATTTTGTACAACGTATAGTATATACGATTTACCAAATTTTGTATTTATGGATTTCAATCCCTTTACAATATATTTATTTTCCATCTTGAGATTTTGAAATTTGTATATTTGCGAGTTTGAGTTTGAAGCTGCCATTTTATATATGTAAGAAAATTTATTTAAATCAAAATTAATATTTATAGAAATTTTTTTACAAACTCTTTCTTTAAACACTTTCCAAATGTTCTACGGGAATCCATTCATTAAATTTCTTACTGTAACCCACCCATTTAACCAAGGCGTGTTCCACACCTTTAATCTTTTTCCTTTGTAAAGTCTTTTCAATTCTATATAATTCTTGATTAGTTTTCTGAAGTTCCTCTGTGTAGAAACCTTCCTCTAATACCTCACCAGATTGATCTTTCAATATATACGTAACAGGCGATGTATACATTACTTTGTCTACAACGTACACATCCTCGGACCAATTTGGTAGGAAACCCTTTTCAAATACACCCTTAGTCCGACTAATTCGAACTCTGTCACCCATCTCGAATTTCCGACTCGCGTTACTTTCCAAATTTCTATACTTCCTACTGTTAATTATAAATGCTTCGTTTTCCTTCTTACTAGCTTCAGTTGGAGTCATTTTTATGGTCGAATGTTTCGTGTTGTTATACTCTGCAATTAAGTCATCAATCATATCAATCCAGTTTCTCGTATTTTCCGCAGTAAATCTTTTCCATATCTTTTCCTTGATACATTGAATCGTTCGACGATTGCTGATTTATGTTCACCAAATGTAGAGTATCTCCTTGATATCAAGTTTCTTTAACCAATCATCCATGCCTTTGTTGTAAAATTCCTTACCCTGATCAACCCATAAATGTCTAGGCTGTCTTCCCGATGATGACACTATTAGTTTAAATGCATCTGTAGTTGTTTCACCTCTCTTGTCTTCAACGGAACGCTCCATGCGTACTTGGAAAACACATCGATGACGTTAAGCATGTATCTGTAGCCCTTATTAGCTCTACTCCATTCCTGCATTTCGATTAAATCTGCTCCCCATATCTCATCAACTTCAAACACATGAACTTGGCGTCTTGTAAATTTTCTACGAATCGGTTTGTGTAATTCTCTAGCTAAATCTTGAAAGAGTCCAACGTTTCGATTCAAGCTTTTTTCTGCGCTAGACCCCTCTATTCGTTTTTTGACAGACCAAGACCAAACTTTGCTATGAGGTGGTAAACTATTTGAGCCATATTTCTTTGTGTACTATCAAATCTCGAATCGTTAGCAATTTCCAATGCTCGATGAGCCAAAGCTTTATCGCTGATATTTCGATTTGCAGTATCGGTGTTTGCGGTATAAAACTGATCGTGCAATTTACACATTCCTTCCAACTCATTTATACCCTGATATCCTTGGCGAATTCTCTGTTCATACTTTGTGCCTGGACCGCAATATGAATACTTGTTGAGATTATTAAACGAGCCATTTGACACGTACTCTTCACGTCTGGCAGGTAAATGTATTTCTCCAACTGTGTTTCCAACAGCGGATAGCACATTATTAAATACACCCCGACCTGAGATGAATCTCGACTTTTTTCTTCCACACACTACACAAAGAGAAATTTGTAATTTTCTATTATTAGCAGTTAACCTCTCTTGCTTCCGTATAGAATCTGTTTTCCTTTTACATTTCAAACAGTACATTTTAAATTACATTATAAAATTTTATAATGCAATTATTAAGTTATAATTATTAATCTATAATAATTGGAGTCTGACCATCGGATGTTAGGTACATCACTCTATCGGAAAGTATCGTAACATACATATGAGTATGTTCTGGAACATTTTGACTAAATTTAAAATTAAGTTTCATATTCATAACAGATTTGACTCTTTCATTCTGATGCCGTACATCAAAGACTACAAGTGAAAATGGCTTTTTGTAATTCATCATATCGATCTGTGTACCTCCAATTAATGATTAAAACCAAAGTGTTCTTTCTTAAATTCATCTGCCATAGCGCAGAAGTCTACATAGTCATTTTTAGCAAAGTTTATTCTCGGTTCATCTGCAGGATATCTCTGATCATTCAATTCAACAAAAGCACTCGTCAAGTTAAGGTGATCAAACACAGCTGGATTTTGTTCCTGTGTTCTTGATTTGTCAGTTTGAAATCCAACAATTATCCATCTAGGCTTTTTCATTCCAGCGTCTCTATTGATCATCCATTCAAATTCCTGTACATCTCGTGTAACTGCAGTATGTTGGTCAGTTCTGCTAAAGCTTATTGGAATTTTCCTTTTACTTACAACAGACTCTCGCAGTGAAGTTATCATTTCAACTAACGGTTTTATTCGTGGTACCATCCACCTAATATCCGTTAGTGAAACTTTACCTTCAAACACGTTATTCGCTGTATGAATTGCTGATGTGTCAGACGTTCTAGTGAACCTCAATGTATGCCGTAAATTGTAAAGTACTTTGTTATAATCGGAAAATCCAAATAGATGTGAAAATGGAATGTTGAATGAAAATTGGCCTGGTGCATCGTTGTTCATTAGAAGTTATCGGCAAATCGCAAATCCTTCATTGTAATCTGGATTTTCTTTCGGTGTAAAATGATTGGCAACAATGGCTGCGCCTGCTAGAACTACTGGAGATTGTCTATATTTGGAGGATACTGCGCCGACATTTGTGTCTTTTCTCCAACATTGATTCAATCCCGCGCTGCTATTGAAATCGTCAGGATAAGACAAATAACCCAACATTGACGTAGTCTGTCCTGGAAAGTGTAATGATTCAATTGATTTAGACCCTAGATCGTACTCAATACTAGAAAAGAGGTAGGGAATAGCATTATTAATGAAAGCTATTTGAGCTGTTGCATCATAGGCATTGTTATTATCATTTCTTAGTATTCTTCCCTTAATTTTAAGGAAGCTCTTAGATATGTTGTAATACGAATCACTTGCAGGTATATCAATTTCAATAACATTAGAGTTATCATTAAAACCAGCTTTAGTCTGTGGAATAAAAGACGAGTATTGAAAACTTTCTACACTATTGTCAACAATTATTGACGATGGTTGTGTGAAAATTTCATTTGGCACTTCAGTTTCCATTTATATATATGCAATATTTAAAAAAAAACTAAAATCGTATTAATCCGCTGCCCCTTTTTAGTTGTTCTAATATCTGTTCAGATTCTGGAGTTAGCCGACTATTTTTGTTTTTTTCATTTGCTATCTCTCTAATGAGTGCTTTACTACCCTTTGTCATTCCGAATGCCGCAATATCACCTACTGCTCCTAGCATTGGTTTTGCAATTAAATCTTTATTCTGATAGACGTACGAACCGAAACCTTTCAGTGAATCGACAAATCCCCGTCCATGTACCAGAGTTTGTTTTGAACTGTATGCTTTGCATTTCTCTTTGACAATCATTTTTACAATGTACAATATAATTTTTAATTGGATTTTTCTCTAATTAGTAATACAATAGTAAGTCTTTCACCCATCAGATCGATAATTTTGTTGTCTTGATCGGTCAGCCGCAACTTTATGCTATCAATTTCTTGTTTTTTAACTATTGGTAAAAATATCAATTCAGGAGTAGGGTTCTCTATTATCTTGTAGCCTGGATTTACTCTTGGAGTGAACGTATGAATCACATTAGATTTCTTTCCATTAAGATAGCTTCCAGTAGCAATATCACAATCGACTTGTATCGAATTTTTCTATATCTATTATATTTGGAGATTGATGAATTTCTTGTGATAAGCAGACGTTTTCATTGGCGAAGCCGAGAGTAGACCCTATTGAATTTTCCAATCCGAAATCAACCATGTACTTTTCGTGTGATATAGTCAAAATTGCTCTGAAAATTAAATGACTTATGGTTATATAATATTTCTCATTAATTGCATCGTAGTCGCCGTTTGCCTACATTACCCTTTGAATCGCTGCGTTAATATCTCTTAATTCGTAAGCTCCCTTTGAAAGCGTGATGATTTTCCAAATATTTCCATCATCGGTGGAATATTTAAATTTATTGTTGGCCTCCGTGATGTTTGGTATTGAATTTTACGTCTGCAGAGATATAAATGCCACTTCGTGCTTTCTGTCAGGATCCAATCTTATTGGAGGATATAGATACGTAGTAAAATCTGTTGATGTGCTCGACAGAGTTAATTTCGCCATTTTTATATAACTTTAAAATTGTTTTTATATATACCATCATATTCCCTCTTGATGATTGCTCTAATGTATAATGGCTCATCCAAAATACTAACTGCGTTATTATACACTCCAGTGTTTCCAGCTTGTAGAGCTGCAATAGTTTCATCCAGTAGACGAACCAATTGATCTGGGCTTTCATAAATTATAACCTGGTCTGTTTTACGCCTACCTCTACCACGCTTTTGTTTACCGACAGGCATTACAAGCTTTCACTTCTTTTTCTTCTTTAATCCTTCGCCGACGAGCTCAATTCCTGCTTTTACCTTAGTCAATATGCTCTTGTACTTTTCCAGTGTTTTCTGTTGAGACTCGCATATCATTTTCTCAGCCGCACTCTTTTTACTGTTATTTCCCAAGAACTGCCCTATTCGTCTATTATGTGTTTGAATCTCCTTCAATGTTGCTTCTATTTCGTTGTTTTCATATACTTCGCTAGGAAGCTTCAGGTCGAGTAGATCTAGATTTTCTCGATCACTTTCATTGAGGTTCTCAATTAATAATTAAAGGATCCTTTCTCGGTGTGGATTCTCGTTCAGGAATTGGCGAATCATAAAATGGCATTGCCTGTATAGCCTCTCTCTGATTAATTGCACGCATCAATTCATTAGTAAAGGGAACTAAAAGATCACTCAAGTTTTGTCTATCGTCGACATTCTTTTGTTCTAGAATTTGAGCCGTTTCCCTCGTAGTATCAATTAACGGTTTGAATAATTTTTGCTTGGCTCTCATATACCCGCTGATTGTCAAGTATGTCATTCCGAAATATTTATTTGATTTTGTTCTTGGCTTTTGTATATTGGCTAATATCAAACTCCATCATTTTATTAGACACATAAAAATTGTATATTATGTACTTTTATGTATTATTATGTATTATTATGTATTTTTGGGTATTATGATGTATTTTTAGGCATTATTATGTATTTTTATGTATTTTTATGTATTTTTTGTATTTTTATGTATTATTATGTATTTTTTGGTATTTTTAGGTACTGTTCAGGTAAGGAAATTACATTATAATTTAAAATATAGCGAACGCAATCAGGATCTTCCCACAGATTTATTACAATATATCCATTCTTTCTTGTCCACGCTTCCTGACATATTTTTTTTAACTCTTGAAGCGTCATATCACCGCTTACGTGTGTATCATAGAAATATTTCAGCGTCTTCTCATCTTGATAAAACAATATAAAAATATTTGCATTTTGACGTATGCCATGCTTCTTCAGTTGATGTACGCTCTGACATAGGTAGAATACATTTACATTATTATGTCTACCTTGACAAAAATAATCAGTCATGACTTTCTGATCTTCATTCATAACGTCATCAAAAATTACAACGTGAATCTTATTTCTATCGAGTTGAGATGGGTGAACAATTTCCTCGTCAGGATTGTGAAAAGTAACAATATCATTATTTGTTTGAAATTTCTTTTTTGATTCATCTTTACAAAGTCTAAGATATTCGTATGCGTCTTGATATGGCGTCGTTGTGTATACCATTATATTGTTGTAATACACGAACTTGCTCATTATAAAATCCATCATTAACTTAGTTTTACCACATCCACTACTGCCTGCTATTATCATTCTTATATGTGTAGGAAATATGTCGTGATGTTTCTTTTCGTAGCTTTTACGAATAATTTCCTGATACTTTTTTGAATAATCAATACCCGAGTCTACCATTTTTATGTATTAGTTATTATTTTAAATTGTTTCTCTCGTATAATTCATTTAATATATCGGTAAATTTAGGTCCATTATTAAGTTTATAAAGCACGTAAATGCAGTAATTACCGCAGATGACTTCGTTCGGAGCTTGAATTTTGAATGTGTTATAATAATTTTCTTTTCCTTTACAATAATGCTGAACTTCTAAAGGAGGCACGAAATCGTAGCTATCAAAATATAAACATTTATCATCTTTTCTGTAGACGCATGTCCAATGTGTTTCGTCTCCTGAGCTAGCGTCAATATTAAGAATTAGACATTCGCTATTATATATAGCTTTTATTTCACCATTCAGGTAGCAAGACAAGAAACAACCTACAATACAATCATGCAAGTAAACACATACGTAGTGCTGAAAAAAAAATAGACACAAGCATACACTCAATCAATAAACTAAAAATGAATAACTAAACCTTAATTGATTTCTAGCGAACGTTCAAAGTAGTTTCGCAATAACGACTTAAAGTCAAGTCTCTCAACTTGTAAGCTCACTGGCAAGGTACAGTTAGGCCTATTAATTACGTTGACGCAGTATTTATTAATCAATGGCAACAACTCTCCATTAAAACAATTAAAGTATTTACAAGAGGTATCAGAAAGACACAATTTCCTCAAAAAATTAAATCTTCTATTTGCAATCTTTAGTTCAATCGGCAATTGACCCGAAAAAAACTGACACTAATTAATTGTTTTCTTATCTAATGTACGAAATAACTTGCTAAACAATTGAGAATAAGCATTTTCTAGGCTCTGAATCAGAGACTTTGCCAATTCTACACATTCAGAACCATACAGCAAAATGGGTACACAATATGATTCAACAAGTGAGATAACTACAGAAGGTGCAGCGTTGCCCCCAATTTTGCTGAAGATAGCGTTAAGTGCCCTAAAAAATTTATGCTTACGGTTTTGCATATTAATTTTGAAACTTTTTGATGACACCAAAACTAATCCCAAATAACGTATTTCATTAACCCACTCTATGCTTCTGTTATCAATTATCATATTAATGGGCTTAATATTATGTCTAGGACCAATTCTAATGCAGAATGTTTTACTACAATTAACACTTAAACCTACATTAGTTAATTCATTTGTGCTGATTTCAATTGGGGACTATAAATCTGTAACAGTCAACGATAATAATATTAAATCGTCCGCATACATAAAGGAATTGCAGCATTATTAATTGATCCTTTCAATTCATCACGCATGCATACACCTTTGAAATTTCTTATTTTCAACACTTTGCATTTTTCTACTATATCAAAGTTACTTAGCGGTTTAATGGTTTTGAATGACTTTAGAAATTGGGGGAAGCCTGCCTCTATGCCTCCCCCTGTCTTTCTAAAAAAAACTCCTGATCCTGTTCTCTGTAGATATAATCCATTACCCCACTGAGCTCCTTTCAAATTCTTGACACATCCACCGAGTCCAAATTTCTTTAATGCATTTGATAGCGTTTTACCTACAACGGGGATTGGAGCTATTGCGTCACTGATTAAGCCTGTGCCGAGTTGTTGTTTGGTTATGTTTTCCAATTCTTGATTATGTCTCTTCAATTCATTAGTCGGTCTAGTCGAGTTCACTGCAGAGCTAATTCCACCTGCCAATCCACCTATTGCTCCCACGATGGCGGGAATGACTGCTGCCAACAGTGGCAGGAATCCTCCATTCTTTTTCATGTATTTTAATTGTGCTCTGCTCAGACACAATTCTATTCCAGACGTAGCCTTTTTTATTTTGTTAATTTGAGTTTGGGTTAGAGGAAGATTCGTATTACCCGATAAATTCTTTTTTGATATTCGTATATTAACCTCTCTATCACGATCGCGCGCACTTTTTAGCTTTTGGACCTGACCTTTAGTCAACGTTACACCATAGTTTGTATACTTTGACATTTTTTTATATAACATTTAAATTTTTATTATATAAAATGAGTACCATATCTAAAACCGGTGGTAGTAAATCACATTCAAATACTGGTGATTTGATGAAGCATGTAGACTCAGTTTTCAGACCTATTGTCAATCTTGTTGATAAACTCGACAGTATAAAGGTTGATAAAACTGGAGGAGAAATCACTGGAGACATTGATATGAGCAACAATAGAATTTTAAATGTTAAACATCCTCCAGAAACCGATGCGGAGGTCATCACAAAGGGGTACTGCCATCGTTATATTAACAAATTTGGCAAAAGTTTGAGAGTAGACATCTTAAAAGAAGTAGAACAAAACGTAGTTGCCAATGACTTTGCTCTACAAAACAATATTGATACGAAACTCAGTGTGAATGGTGGTTCAATGAACGGAGATTTAGATATGAAGCATAATTTAATTTTTAATGTCGGTCTCCCAAGTGAAAAATATGATGCGATAAACAAAAAGTATCTACAGATTGCTAGCTTGAAAGATAATGTTGATTTGAAGAAATTAATGGCTATTTGTTCCCATGCATTGGCCATTATATCAAAATATTCCATAGAACAAGGCCAACGAATTAAATACGGTGAAATATTTCTTAGGAGATATAATCATTTGGAAATTCTTACCTTAGAATATAGTAAATTATATGATAGTGAAGAAAATTCTGACGTACTTTCAATTTACGCCACTGATTTGAAATATTTCCTTATTTCAGTAATTGAAGAACTACCGAGAAATATGCTTGGTGATTTGGAAATAAATTTAGTTCGTGCTAATTTAATAGCAACACCTCAAGAGGGTACACCTTTAATAAAAATTAGGCAATTTATTTCAAAACTTGTAAGAGATCTTGACCCAGAGCGAAAGGATTTAGACTTGAAATTAATATTACGAAAAAAGTTAGCGTTTGTTGATTTAGGATTTCATTACGTTTCAGATTCTCTGCTAGTGAAGTTTGTGATTTAATCGTAGTCGTTAAGCGTAGCCGTAAATTGCAATATTTAAATTTGTTAATAAATGTATTAACAAATTTTATGCGAATTCAGAAATAATCTGATTTTAGGCTGCCTCGGTAAGATTTCCGTTGCAACTGACTACAAAATCAAATCTTTCATTAAGTTTATTTAGTTTTTCAATTTCTGTATTTAATTTATTACTTTTATCCTGCAAATTGAACTTGAGACTTATTGATGTCAGTAATGCACTCGTAATTGAAAGTATGGTAATATCCATACCGGGAAATCCGACAATTGTCGACAAACCTGCGAGCACAGTTGAAACTGTAACAGAAGACAAAGTGCACACGTAGTACAAAATTTTGGTATTTTTTCGCTTTCTTTTTAGCTTGTAGACAACGGCTCGTCTCTCTTCAAGTTTTCTGGTTAAAGACGCTTTCACTTTACTCGAAAGTGATGTACCATCTACCGTATCTGTCATTTTTATTATGTTTAATAATTTTTAATTAAACGTTTTTCGAGTGTTGCTGCACTTTCAATATTTACTAGCATGAAAATTTATTTTGGTTTAAATTTATTTTCTTATATATATATATAAAATGAAATACTCAGATACCGGATTGATACAAATCTTGAACAATGCCGGAATCAAGCCAGCTGCTAAAGCTCGATATAGAGAGTTGCTATTAACCACGCTTGAACATGGAATATTGAAGTGGGATGAAGTGCTTCCACCAAGGACAGACAGAAAGAGAGGAGGACCCAGAAAAAATCCACCTAAAGAGGTTGATCCAAACAAGATTATAAACCCAAAGTATGAATACTTGAGGACTATAAGAAATAAACCTAGACATGTAAGATGGGAAAATACCCTCACTGGTGAAGTTAGAGAATTCAAGTCGATTTATGAAGCCTCTAGAGAAACTCAACATACTACAAAATTCTTTACTAGAAACAATGGAAAAATTGTTGATGGATTTAAAATTACATTGGACTGATTTACCGATTGAAAGTTTTAAGAGTATATTTACTATTGAGACCTTGTAATTATGCTGACAGAAGTAAAACTGTGGGCCTTTTCACCTCAGCGCGAATCATAGTCACATGACAAGCTATTTATAGCGAACCGAAACTGGGTTTTTCCTACAGTTTCTATTCGCGGTCACATGATTACGCGCGATGGAAAATTTTCAAGGTCACCAAGGCAGAGCAAGGCTATTTATCAAAAAATTAATCATAATATGCATAACTTTGCCTTAAAACTAAAAAATGAGCCAGCCCCCCAAAAATCCTACTACTGCTGTCCCTCAGGCTGATCGACCCATCAGCTTACTTCGTAAACAAAGTCCGAATATCATTTCTTAATCAGCGATATAGCATGCCAACTGTTTAAAGTCCCGAAAATAGGCGCGCAGAGCTTTCCATTATTTTACACATCGATTTAAGCTTGCAGAATATCAAATTGTGACTAATCAGTAGTTTACGCAACTTTTGATGTTTAAATACATGATTATCTCACTAGTAACTACGGCCATTAGATTAGTAGCCAAACGCATTTTGAAATATTGGCGTTTTGTTTCAAACTAGAGTGTCCGAATGTTTCTTTAAGTCGTTACTAAGTAAATAAATTAGAGTTGGAACACTGAATTTAATTTAGTGCACGCAACCAGAAGTCAGTGGCTCCAAAACGTCGGCTTCGTGACTAGCCAACCAATAGGATTAATGATCATATACATTTTATCTTGTTTATTAGACACGATGAAGGTTTTGAAATTTCTAGGAGAATCACTGTTTGTATGTGTGGTAAAAAGTATGAGGCAAAATATCTATTCGTAATTCATAATAGTTATCGACTATATGAATAAGGCTCTACGCAATTGTCCAAATACAGAGTAAAAAGCATCATACTGACACTGAACTATTCTAGGAAATATAATCATAGATGTGAAACAGGTACAGTCAATTAAAGCCTGGTATAACTTATGTACATACAAAGTAACAAAGACAAATTAGATCCATACACGAATTTTGAATATTATTTATTCAAATTAAACTAAGTATTATATTTCTAAACCTGCCTCGTAACTTTAATTAATATTTAAACTTGGCAGCTAAAAATGGACAATATTGAAAGAGTAATACCCTGTGACACAATGCAGTACACTTACTTGTAGCTTCTTTGCATTTCATATTTTACGCTGATTTACTGGAGAAGGTACCTGAAGAACGTCTTATTGTTATGTTTTATTACAATTGTGCAACATCGTCATCTTAACTTTATCCCAATTTAACTAGGGTCGAGATACGAATGGTCCTTCTTCACTCCGCTCTGTCTTATACCGTTATCAAAATCTCTTCCATTCGTTTTAGAAAATATTGTAGCAATTTCTGGAGCTAGTCGCTCACCAAACGAATGCCATTTCTGACGTTGGTTTGGATCTTAGTGTTTTAGTCGCACTCTACGACACGTGCAGTTACCGGTTGGTCTATTCTTCAAACAACCCGAAAACAAAACGGGAACATGAAATAAAATAGTTTGAAAGAGTGAAATATACCATATGGTAACATAAGAAAATGAGAGTAAACTATGTTAACAGACATCAGGGACTTGATATAGTCAGATCAAGGGGACATTAGCTCTCTAAACATTTCCTAACAATATCCTGATAATCACTATCAAGTATCAATATATCCGGCAATCATAACACAACGCGCAATATCTTCTATGCGTCTATTTCATCAGTCGAAAAATTCTAATCTGATCTCTGCTCTCGTCCCTATTTTTTCACAAAATATTGGCAACTTAGCTAATCCTAAAAGCTCATTTAGAGTAATATTACTCACCTTGTGAACAGCTTTTGTAGATCAGAACTTTTTATGACTATGAATGACGTGGTATTTCTCGAAAAGGATAAATAAAGTAATGTAAAAATTTATTACAATTTATCCTTATGCAATGATGCAGAGTGTATGTTAATGGATTTCTATTAATTAGGTTCGTCCAGGATCGTTTGATAAACAGGAGGAAACGGAAGGCGGTGAGATGAAGATGTTCGACGACTACGATGACATAGACGAGGACGAGATAGAATGGTGCTCATCCCGTCGCGGATGTTCTATGCCATACGCCGTTCTTATCAGAGTCGTCACTAAAGAGCAGAGCGATATTATTATCAGTCACACAAGAAATCATCCGGATGCCAAGTCGCGCAGACTAACATCAGAAGATAAGAAGAGAAATTGCAAAGTGGGCATCTGATGGAATGCGCCAATTGTCACATGTCAAAATTACCATGGACGACTATAAAGTTACTCAAAATTGACAGAACAGAACCGCTATCGCCCTTACTCCATCGCTATTATGCATCTGTTACAAGGTACGGGAAAGAAAGAAGTCAAACAAGCAATTAAAGCAATTACAACTTACAGCAATTAAACTCGTTACACGGTTTACTGTAGTTTATTGCCGTACAAGGTTAAAAAGTTTAAATCATTGTTGAAATTGACATTTTATTAATTATAGTTGTCTTTGCAACAATCATTTAAAAGCGTGTTTCTGAAGAGAAATAGATAGATATAAACTTTGTTTCATACAATATCATGAAAGGAACTGATCAAATATGCAGTATATAAGGACACTTCAGACGAGCACATTAATTGTTTGCAACTATCCATTCTATTGGTTATAGCAATCCTTTCACTTATTGAGTAGATTGTAACAGCGAATTGTTCATGTGACCGGTCACACACTACAGAGAAATGAGCATTCAAAACAATGTCGTTCCTCTACAATGACAAATGCTTAGATCGATTATCCATTTGGGTCTAATATTCAATTACGATGCAGCGTTCGAGACACTGAGGAGTAGATCAACCGTTACTGCATGAGCAATAAAAGTCTACAAAATAAGAACAGATAAAATAACGGTATACTACCTCAGAAGGCTTATTTTTTGCCCAGCTACAGGCTACATAAGGAATTGATATGGCGTAGGGAAACACGGACCGTATGGAAGGAATATATTAGGAAACTGGAGGCATTGGAAATGTGGATCTGGAGAAGAATGGAGAGGATTAGCTGGACTCAAAAGGTTACAATCGAGGAAGTTCTGGAGAGAGTTGGCACAGATAGACCGTTGATAAATGTATTACGAAATAGGAAGACGAGTTGGATAGGACACATTCTAAGGGGCGTCTATAGAAAGAGGTCATAGAAGGTAGAATTGAAGGAAAAAGGCAGGGGCAGGCCGAGATTAGGTATGTTAGATGATTTAAAGTCCCACTCATATGTGGAAATGAAGAGGAAGGCGGAAGACAGAGAAGAGTGGAGGCGTTACATTCCATGGACCTGCCAGTAGGAGTGCACTACGAGAGAGAGGGCTTAAGATTTTGTGAAGGGATTAACTTGTTGATATAAGGAGTGCTGTATATAGAGCGTCAAAGCAGGCTAGAGATTATGAATATGCAGCATGGCCTTTCACTACTAGAACACTAGTGGAGTACGAGAGGGAGAGAGAGAGATAGACATATCAATTGCTATTTATGTCCGATATATTATTCTGATATTTACTATTTGATATTCAAGAACACGAACTTCAGTAACCCAAAGGATCGATCAGTTATAGTTACCGGACGCTCTACATATCGAATTAGTTTGGTATTAACCCTTTCAGCACTGCCATTTTAAAATCATTTGCTAAAATCATAGTTTTCAAAACTACTCATTTTTTGTTATTAACCCTTTCAGCACTGCCATTACATTCTAAATGACCTCTTAAAGTGAGGATAAGTACACAGCTTTCGTAATGGGATCAACATATTGACTAACGCTGTGTCCATACTGAGCGTGTACGCAGATTTTGAGTATCTTATTTGCTTAGTACCTTTAGTATTATTATGTTGTAGTATTTTAATATCTTTATTTAGATTAAGTATCTTATTGTTGATATTGCGCTGCAGTTCTAACAATCTCGCTCTTCCTCTTACTTCTCTCATTGAGTCATCAAACCGCATCTCCCATTCATTACACTGATTTCTCTTCACAATGAGCCGTTAATTTTTCAATCAATGTATCAGTCATCAAAAATTTAAATTAATAATAAATATTAGCTAAATTAATAATAATTAATTAAAATAATTTGTAAATATTGAGAGATAAAATTAGGTTGAGCACGTGAGGAGATGGGAGAGATTGTAGATTGTGGATTGATTGACCATGGATGCAGACCAAATGCTGACCCCTGACCGATATTCTTCCTGATATGAAACATACGTTAAATTCTTCTTAAATCGTTAAAACTTCATGACAAGTATCGATTAATTTAGTAATTTACGATGCAGTAGACT
The DNA here is from genome assembly GCA_905160935.1 of Enchytraeus crypticus. Lineage (NCBI taxonomy): Eukaryota > Metazoa > Annelida > Clitellata > Enchytraeida > Enchytraeidae > Enchytraeus > Enchytraeus crypticus. The sequence continues at coordinate 373,371 of CAJHZI010000191.1, forward strand.
CGATGCTAATGATAGACTGTCATCAATGATGTATCTCATTGGGGACCTGCGCAACGGATTGTGCAGGTCGAGGCTCAATTCTATGCGCTGAACAGATTAATCGAGCGCTCAAGCAGTCTAACGAAATGCTTATTGACGTTCTCAAGGACGACGAAGAAAACACTGCAGTTGGCGTTGTAGTTGGCATAGTAGCAGACGAGCTAGCGTTCTCTCTCGTTCTATTGAATGGCACGAACTATTGTTCTTTAATCAGTCTCATTTTGTTGAAAAGCTTGACGATGATGTCATATTATCTTTGCACGCGTTTGAGATCTTTGCAGCTGCCGAACTAAACCAAAATGGATTAAACGGTGATTTTTCACTAGATTTCTTTGTACACCCACTTATAATTGACTATTTCAAAACCCTTGCATCATACTTTTCATATTCTTACCGATAGAATGTAGATCCGAACTAAATCTCCAATTTCTATTTTTGCCGAACCTGAAACGAAGCAGACTTGCATTTGCAATAATCAGCACCAGAACGAGCATAAAATACGTTACCAAATATAGTAAAAGAACTAGCATTAACACACACTAAAACATCATAACCGTTTCAACCATGAGAACATCTCAAAAGAAATGAGTACATATACCAGATGTATTTTAAAAGTATTTACCAAATCTGCTTCAACCACATGATTTGTTAGCCCAATCCAGATATCAATAACTTAGCGATGACATGTGTATTAACAAAAAACATGTCAAAAAGCTATTTCAGAATATCTTGAAAAATAGATCTAGATGCTTCGTAAAAGTACATGTAGGCTATCTTGAAGACACAAGATAAGATAGCGACTTAAAAATACTGCTTTTATGTCTTTAAGAATCGACATTGCCCAACAAGATTTCTATGGCCCGAATAAAACCTAGGACGACATGTATAGTAATAAAAACATGTCAACAATCTATTTGCTAATACATGTATTTTGAATTGCCAATTAAATCTTCAGAGAATTTCAATTTAAAAGTATCATTTTGGTTATTAAAAAGTTGTCAAATATTGATTTTAAACTTTATTTATAATATATATATATATATATATATATATATATATATATATATATATATATATATATACACACATATATATACAGTATATATATATATATATATATATATAAGTTTTTATACAAGTTTTATGAAAGATCTATAGATATATATATATATATATATATATATATATATATATATATATATATATATAGATCTTTCATAAAACTTGTTTATTTTAAAAAATCACATCGTATATTTTCTTATTAGTCGGAGGGCGCCACTGTGCACTCAACAGTTGACTGTTTTAGGGAAGGCATTTATAACGTAAGATATCTTATAAATATAAGGTTTCTTTTTTTATATAGTTTATTTAGACATATAAGTGTAGGCCCTAATCTTTTTTATATAGTTTATCTAGACATATAAGTGTAGGCGCTAAATTGCGACATTATTTTAAAATCATTTCATAATTAATTGAAATAGATCTATAATTTCCTTTAGAATTTATAATTTATGTCATTCTCTTAATAAATGAAGAAATACTTAATAGGTATATGCATTTGAATTAAACATTCCTGCCGTCACACACCCCTCCCCACTCCCCCACCACTGCCCACCTGGCTTTGTTTATAATGTGTGCACAGCTGCCACAACATATTATGAAAGGCATATATACATATATACATATACATACATATATATATATATATATATATATATATATATATATATATATATGTATATATATATATATATAGATATAGATATACAGTAGGCCTATATATATACATGTAGGCCTATATATATATATATATATATATATATATATATATATATATATATATATATGAGACATATCAATTTGCTATTTATGTCCGATATATTATTCTCATATCATCATGTTCGATATTCAAGAACACGAACTTCAGTAACCAAAAGGATCGATCAGTTATAGTTACCGGACGCTCTACATATCGAACTAGTTTGGTCTTAACCCTTTCAGCACTGCCATTATATTCTAAATGACCTCTTAAACTGAGGATAAGCGCACAGTTCTTGTAATGGGATCAACATATTGACGAACGCTGTGTCCATATTATGGTATTATGTCCATATTATGTCTATATTATGCTGTGTCCATGGTATATTCGTTCTTTCTCATTATCTCACCTGCCAATTAGAGCTAGGCCTATATGAGCGAGACTATCGTCGATTTTCACATATATATACATGTACCTTAAGAGAGTAGTTACAACATCTCAACAATTTAAATCAAGATTTTGCTAAAACAAGTTAAGTAAAAGCTATGCTGCTAATCTTACCTCTAGATGCGAGCTAAATCTATGCCCCTTTTAAGTGCCGTCAAGACATTATTTAAAGATAGCCTAAGGCTCTTGAGTCAATGGTAGGTCCAAGCCTAGCTGACATAAACTTCTATACTTAGGCCTAATATCTAGCCATGCTTAAGTAGCACTTCAATATTCGTTCTTTCTCATTATCTCACCTACTAAATAGAACTAGGCCTATATGAGTGAGACTATCGTCGATTTCCACAAAGTTCATTTTCATTTCTTTGCTTAGAAATATGTAATTCTCATATTTAGTGCATTGTATATAGGTATAGACTAAACGTGTATCGTTTTTTTGCTGCGACAATTTTGCGTAACGTAAAGTTTACGTAATTCGTAATGGTTTTTAGGCAATTTGCAAAATACCTAGCGTTTTTAGGAGAAACGTGTAAAAAGAAGATTGTAAAAGTGCTGAGGATCAGAGGATAGCCTGAATAATTATTACGTTTTTAGAGAGAGAGAGAGAGAGAGAGAGAGAGAGAGAGAGAACGAGAGAGAGAGAGAGAGAGAGGGTAATGGAGAGAGAGAGGAGAGAGACACATACAGACAGTGAGAGGGAGGGGCAGAGAGAGAGACAGAGACAGAGAGAGGGAGAGGGAGAGGAGAGAGAGAGAGAGAGAAAGAATATGTTCTATTTCTTTATATTAACTCAACAACATAAATGCTACAAACAGTACAACTAATATAAAATACAAAGCTAAATATTACTAATAGGCGCATATTTCATTTAATAGAAGTGTAAAAGATGTATAAGCATCTTTTACACTTCCATTAAATCGCCTCTAACCCTTTTCCCTTCTAAAAATATCAATCCAGTGTATTTTAAACGATTTTCAAAATTGACATTACTACATTTCTTAATTAATCTTGTGGCTCCAGCTTGGACTTTTTTCTAATTTCTCTATATTTTTCTTAAGCTAGGGACACCAAGCCTGAGCACAGTATTCAAGTTAGGGTCTAACCAATGCCTTAAATAATTTTAATATTATGTCTTTTCTTCTGCTTGGCATTATTCTTTTTATTATACCTATAACAGCATTTGCACTATTGGAAGCTTTATTACACTGCTCACTAAATTTAAATGTGTTATCCACTATTACACTTAAGTCTCTTTCAGAAGTAGTAGTTTTCAGTATTTTATTATTTAAAATATATTCTGTATTTAAGCTCTTTTTACCTATATGCATTATATTACACTTGTCGCTGTTAAATTCTATCTGTCATTTTCTAGACCAATATTGCAATCTTAATATGTCTTCTCTTAGAACCTCTGCATCTGCTTTATTATTTACAATTTTTACTATTTTCGAATCAGCTGCGAATTTACTAAATTTTGATACTATGTCTATATCTATGTCGTTAATATACATGTATATGTTTATCAAAAACAGCAGTGGACCTAAGACAAATCCTTGTGGAAAATCACTTTTCACCAGTGTCCATCTAGAAAATTCTACATCAACACATACTCTTTGCCGTTCATCATTTAACCAATTACCTATCCACCTAAGAATATTACCATGTATACCATGCGCCTCTAACTTTCTCAATAATCTACTAAGGGGTACTTTATCAAATGCTTTTGCAAAAATCTAAATATAACACATCTATTCAATTACCTTTATCTAATTTACTTGTAATATTTTCTAAAAGGTCTATTAAATTTGTTAAACAGGAACATCCACAAATAAAACCATGCTGACTATCATATATTAGGTTGTTTTTGTCTAAAAAAGATTATATTTTTTATTATACTTTCAAAAATTTTCCCTATAATACAGGTTAAACTAATTGGTCTGTAATTCACAGCCTTGTTCCTACTCCATTATTTATGTAAAGGGACTACATTTGCATCTCTAATGTCTTGAGGACAGACCCTGTTTCTAATGTAGCCCAGAAAAGCTGTACTAATAGTGGAGCTAACTCTTATTTTAGTTCTGCTAAACATTTTCCATGAATTTCATCAGGACCTGTACTTTTACAAACATTTAATGATCTTAATTTTTGCATCATGATATTATTATTTATCTCAATATGCTTTAATGCCATCTCATCACTAACCTTTAATATTTTATTTGGTATAGACATATTTAACATATCTTCCTCTACAAAAGTAGATGTGAAATAATGATTTAAAAGATCAGCTATGTGTGATTATTTTCTACCATAATTCCAGCTTTGCCTTTCAATGGGCCAACTCTTTTGTTCACTTCTCTGTTTGTAATTGAATAAGCAAAGAAACGTTTCGGAACAGTTTTAATATTATTAGCTAATTTTTCTTCTAAATTAACCTTAGCTCTCCCATTTTCAGTTACAGATTTATTTCTTAACTTTTGATAGTTTCTGTATTAATTTTCATAATTGTTACTGTTTTTATATAAATTTGATGCTGCTTTCTTTGCTTTCCTCGTGCTTTTGACCTTTTGTTATCCATTTGCATCTATCTTTACTTTAAGCGTTTTTAGCTTTTATTTTAATGAAATCATTTCTAATCAACTTGAGATTCACAATAATGCAATTCCAGAATTCATCCACATTTTTACAATAATCACTATTAGAAAACAAAAATAAATTATTACACCTTACATACATACTAATTTTATCATAATTACCTTTAAAGTAATCATATTTCCTCACAGAAGTTTTGTGTTCCCAGTTATTTTTAACATTAAATTTACTAATTTGAGAATCACTTGATCCAAAAGGCTCACCAATTTCAAAATCTTGAATAATATCATCGGAACAGAAAACAAGATCTAGGAAATTGTTTCCCTCGTATGCTCATTGAAAAATTGTATTAAAAATGTTGTTAAAACATTCAATAAATGGATGAGATTCATCAATGGAATTTCTATTCTTCCAATCTACATGTAATTCTAGTTTAAATATTTCTTAAGAATTAAAACTATGAAACGTTACTGTCTATTAATGATGTGGCAGAAGGATTTACTAGCAAATTAATTATATCATTATTATAATTGAAGCAAAGAATTTATTTTAAGCAATTTTGGTAATTGATAACCTGAATGTTTTTCTAACAAATTAATTTTAGCATTATTATGAGCCCGTAAGTTGAAGCGAATAGTTGATTTTAAGCAACTGGTAGAGCTGCAGATAAACTATGAATTATGCTCAGAACGAATACATTGGGAAAGTACAATATGCTTTGAGATGTGTCGATATACCATTAAAAATATTCAAGGAATGGATTTGTCCAAAACCACAAGGAGCTACGAATGATATTTCTTGCTATGCGCAATGTGTTCTTCACCACGATGCCCTCATCCTGCAAAGCGAGAACGTGGATTCCTGGGAAACAACTTACCACGGCGCTCCTGTATCCACCATTCAATCCATACTTAATCACGGAGAACTTCTCATGGAAGGAGACGTCTTATGTGACGGCAATTATTTGACTAACAGGACTCCAAAAGCTAAAGATCAGAAGCCGGCTATCTGGACATATCCAACATTTGAAGGAGCTGCTAGCCGGACATCATTTGCTTCGTGTGACGATGGTGAAACATCATTCAAGGCTCTACTGGAACTCAGACAGCGACCTGGAACTTTCACGAAACATATGACCCGCTGGGGATATGAAATATATGCAACCGATAGGAGAGGCACTATGATCATCTGGGCCGTTCATGTAAAGGTTATTAAAACAAAGTCAGTAGTGATACGCGATGACCTAAAGTGCGAAATTCCACCCGAAATTTGCCCCAGTCCAATTAAGTGTCATGTTTACGAAGGAGCACTTAAAGCTTTGAATAGTCTCAACATACCGGCTGGAATGCTTGATAGAAGGTATGATCGATGTTACTGCAGTTCCTGTTTTCTGGATCTATTACCGCGCTGTATGTTGCTCGCAGGTGAAAAATTTGTTGAGCCGAGAGGTTGGGTAAAATTTGGAGTTAAAATCAACGAAGGTTTCGTAAAGATCAATGACGTATGGGATTGCTGGAACAGCGCATATCATGGCTGTGCTCCAACCAAAGTAATCTCCATTCTGAAACATCGTTCTCTTCTCATTCCAGGAGACAAATTGTACGATGGAACACTTTTGGGAGTGAATTCTTCGGCAGATCCTAATCAGAAATGTTATTTCTTCTCTCCCACAATCATCTATTCATCACATCCTTGGTACGCTAAATTACGGCAGATGGGACAAATTTATTTTCAGACAGTTCTGCTTTTCAAAGTCAGTATATGTCTGTATCTCACTAACTTTACTGCTTAACATTTGAATCTAAATACTAAATATTAAGCCTATCATTATGCCCTGTAATAGGCGTAATATCATTGCTCTTCGTTGCTTAAAACATTAAACATTCATAGACAAGTTATGTATATAACAGAGTCTTCTCTAATATATTCCATACCCACGGCGATGCAGTAATCTTGAATTGTCAGTACTTTACCAACTCATTGCCATTCAAATATACCTTTGATAATTATCATAGGTATAATTTTCTACAGTAAATCGACTATGTAAGTTAGATTTAATAAACCTAAATATATACGAGGATAACAATTACATTGCAGATAATACAGTATTGCTAGATTATGGTATAAATCCAAATGATTCAAAAATTGAAATATAATCAAAGATATGAAATGAATTTAGGAATATTTTACATGCTATTAATTAAAACTGTTTTCAAATTGGAATAATATATGTCGCATGATGTTAAGAAGACTAGTGATGAATATATTTAGGGTGAGTAAAAAAATGATTACACATGCAAAAAGTTTGAATATCTCTGGCTATTGTTAATATTTTACAATGCAACTTTTACCAATTACTAAAGGACTAATTTCTAATGGGGTTGCCAATTTTCATCCATTTTGGTACATATATTGGCCAGTTATGCAAGTTTCAGCAGAGCAACCTCCCATTTTTACCTAAAAATGGCGCAAAGCGCCTCCTGCAGTTCTGTCTTGTTTTTAGGCTACTGCTGGTGTTTCTGATAGAGATGCAGCACGGTTCCCCAGACATAGTGATCCAGAGGATTTAGATTGGGAGAGTCTGAGGGCCATTCATTCTTCTTGATCAAAATTCGGATTTCTCTCACTCATTCATTCCTGTGCATGACGAAAAGCATGAGCCGGAGCACCATTCTGTTGAAAGATGAAACTTTACCTTTACCTTCTCGTCAATGAAGTGCAATCTGCCCTTACCGTTGTAGCAAACGCCATTTTTAGGCAAAAATGGGGGTTGCTCTGCTGAAACTTGTATAACGGTCAATCTATGTACCAAAATGGATGCAAATTGGCCACCGCATCATAAATTAGTCCTTTATTAATTGGTAAAAGTTTTATTTGAAACTATTAACAACCATATTAATAGCCATAGATATTCAAACTTTTTTCAGTTGTAATCCTTTTTTTACTCACCCTGAATATATATATATATATATATATATATATATATATATATATATATACATGTAAATATATGTGTATATATATATATATATATATAATTTATATATATATATATAAATGTATATATGCATATATGTGTATGTATGAAATATGCATGTATGTATGTGTGCATGCATGTATATATGTATGTATGTATGTATGTATGTAAGTATGTATGTATGTATGTATGTATGTATGTATGTATGTATGTATGTATGTATGTATATATGTATGTATGTATGTATGTATGTGTGTATGTATGTATGTATGTATGTATGTATATATGTATGTATGTATGTATGTGTGTGTGGTATGTGTGTGTGTGCGTGTGTGTGCGTGCGTACTACCATTCTTTTGTATCGCTATCTGTTCTTAATTTTAATATTTGTGTCGGAACCAGTCTTACCTGAATATATGCCGTTAGATACTGTAAGACAATTAAATGCAAAAATAAATATATATTTGTGTTGTTCTTGCTATCTTTATATAATGTCAAACATTCTCAATAATATCATTTTGCACACTTTGAGAAATAGCTGAAAAGAAAAGTGTTCTTTCTCCGAGGCTGGCGAAGGAGAAAGGAACATGAAGAGTTCGGTTGGATTCGGTTCGGACGAAGTCAGGGTTCGAGTTCGGTTCGGGTTCGGCCAGAGTCTGCGTTCGGCCAGAGTCTGGGTTCGGGTTCGGTTCGGTCCGGTCAAAATTCCAGATTTTAGGGTTCCGTTTCGTTTCGATTCCCACCTCTAATATGTACCTTCAACCTGGAACTAGGCAGCTTTGTAATTGTGTTATTACACAGCTAAGTGAATTATGTAGCTTTGTAATTTTTTTATTTATTTTTGTAATTACATAGCTTTGTAATTGCTTATTTATATTTGTCTACCATTGAATTGGTGAAATTAAATAAATAAAAATAAAAATAAATAAGATACGAATCTTTATTTCCCAATTCATGTAGGAACATACCAATAAACATGCAAATATATGTACATAATACAAGTGAATCATATTAAGTTATTGATAAGAACTAATAAACACGTAATCTAACACAAGTATACACGTAATCATAGTAAATATAAACCATAAAATAAAGTATTTATTAAATTGATTTATATGTGTTGTTCCAAAGAACTTTCAAAGAAATTTCGCTATAATGACTAATATAGCATCCTTTGCCTTCTTCTAACTCAATTCTTTCCTGCTTGCTTCATCCACAATCTGAGATGCATACCACCTCAACCTTAATGTGCTCTCTAAAGTTCCCTTATTTTTGAATTTACCATCTCGATCAGTAGTAAAAGGCATTGCGAAATTTAACACTTAAGTGTTTGCAATTCTCCTCCACAATTTGGTTCTAAAAGTGAGTTGAATCACCTTTGAACTTGTTAAAATACACAATGCAACCGAAAGTCATTGGCAAAGCTTCAAAACTTTGCCTCGTCTTTATCCAAGCGGAGTTAATAATTATAGTCACTAAACTTTCTAAATTAGACAGGACGAAGGTAGCTTGTGAGTATCACTGTTTGCAATATATGATAAAATGTGGTAATAATATGGCAAAATCTGGTATAAATATCGCAAAAGCATATGGAAAAATTTCTATTCGTAATTCTATATAGTTATTACCTCTACTAGCAGAGGTCAGAAGGAAATCTTAGTGAAACTAAGCTTAGAAGAAATGAAGAAATGCAGTTCTTGCCCAACAACAACAGCAGTGTAATTAGAGTGCTACTAGGCGCCCATAACAACATTGAACACTATGGTACTGGATTTGATACCAAATCAAATCCGACGATCAGAGTGTGGGATCCAAAACGGTGCAATCTAATATCCGGGAAATCTGTCTTAAGAGGGGTAGGCCTACTAGTGGAATAGAGGTTTTTAGGTATCCATTACCCCCCCCTTAGGCCCGACGATAATTTTTTGAACTATAGTTTCATTGTTTAAATGGTAATTTCAACGTGCCCATATTTGAAATACTAGGAGTACAATATAATGGAAGGGGGGCCGAAAAATGTTGACCGTTTCACTAGCTCTCAATTTTCACTTTAACCACTGTATTAGAGGAAATAAGGGTGTATGTAAAAAATGTGAACTCTGTCCTAGAGCAGAGGTGCAAATAGCCTAGGCTGGGAGGAGCTTAGATCCGGCCTCCCTACCGCCAAAATTAGGTCACTTTTGCAATTCGTCAAGATCCGCAGAGTTTCTTCAGAGGTGAAAAAATTAACCTACATTTTCCAAAACAAAGGTAGGATTTTAGGCATTATAGGTTTTCCCCTGACTTTCGTACGAGTATGATTGGGGGGGGGGGGGTAAGTTTCGGGGATACACTCATTCTATGAGCCGAATTCAGTAGTGAAAGAATAGTAAGCCCCCCTCACAGCATTTTCTGGTTGCGTCATATATCCCGAAGAAGGCAGGGCGTAAGTAAAATTGTGTACTCTCCAAAAAACATTTCTGGCCCCCCCTTAAAAAATTCCTGGATCCGCTCCTGTCCATTATTGATGCAATACAGTTGCCAGCCTTTTGGAAAACCTCATACTGTATAATTTCTGTTAATTTAAAATAGCATTGACCTTTTTCATAAATACTCAAATGTTGATTATTAGTAAAGAAAATAATATTAAGCACTATATTTTTAAAAAACCTGCTAGGTAATTTGAATTTATATATCTATAATTGGCTTGTACATTTATAATAATTTTAAAGCATGAAGAATTAGCTAAAATCCTTAAAATCGGTGCAATATTGTCAATAATATTGAACTCGTCATCTCTTTATATCGTCACTCTAAAAGTTCTAACAGGAGGTCTCAGAACTTTTCAACCGACCTCATTTTTTGACAAAAATTTTTCTCCCACCGTGAAATTCAAAATGTCATTATGAGTAATTTACCAACTTTGGGAACATTTCTGGTAAACCTGAAATTTGCGTGACCAATCATCTCATGGTGATTCTGGATATAATAAATTGTTAGACAAAAATGTCAAAATACCGAATATATGCAAATGGATTTCATTTATTAGGTTCGTCCCGGAACGTTCGATAAACAGAAGGAAACGGAAGGCGGTGAGATGAAGATGTTCGACGACTACGATGACATACACGAGAACGAGATAGAATGGTACTCAGCCCGTCGCGGATGTTCTATGCCATACGCCGTTGTGATCAGAGTCGTCACTAAAGAGCAGTACGATATTATTCGCAGCAAAACAAGAAATCATCCGGATGCCAAGTCGCGCAAACTGACAACAGTAGATAGCAAGACAAGTTGATAAGTTGGCTATTAAAGAATATATTGATATATGAATTTTCATATGGTGCCAAAATATATTGTAGAACTGTTAATTTACTAAAATTTAGAAGAACGGAACAAAATAACACCCTCACTCCATCGTTACTATGCATCTGTTACAAGCTACTCATTCAATCAAACCATAACCGACTACAACGATTGCATGAACTAATTTATTACCGTACAAGGTTTGAGAGTATAAAGACATTGTTCAAGATCACACGTTTGTTATTTGTTAAAGTTGTCTTTAAAATAGGGAAAGGATTGCAATAGGCCTATATCTTATACATTACATTTATAATTGTTGTAGCTATAGCAAGCTAGAAAACAACAGCAAAACTGTACTGTATTAGTTTTATATTATGAGAAATTCATATGTTGGCCTATTGGATTGTGCCGGCAGTATTACAGGTAAAGTGTCTGACTGCGGATCAGAAGGCGCATGATTCAAATTCACTGCTCCCCTGTCACTAACATTTTGAGACATAAAGCTGTAGCCAATCTATGATTTGCCTTAGCTTCAGTCATGAAGTATGAACTCTAAAAACATTAGTAAATATCTAGATATATTTCGAATTTATTACAGGCTTTTTGATATGTATAAGTATGTATATACGTACTTTATTGGTAGAGGATTAGAAGGAATGAAAGACTGTCACAGAACAGTGGTGGACAATCACTAGATGATACCCGATTTGAGCTTGATCAGAGTATAGTTAGTTATACTAGTTATAAGTAATACTATTATATATAATAGTTGATCAGAGGAAAGAGTTTCCAAAATATAATTAAAGTAAATTATTATTCTAACGCAGTTACTGAGGAAGTAATCAGTTAATATTCCTAGAGTGGAATTTAACCTTAATACATTAATTGATTAGAGCAACGTATTGTATTTTCGCTGGGTTTTTAAACTATATGATTATTTTAGTTCTGCGCGTTATACGATCGAATATATTGCAAGGACAGCTAATTTAAATTTAATTAATATTCGCTGATATCAATTACTATTCGGATATTTCTTTGATTTCTTGAACTGTATGTATACATATTTAATTTGCATTTTATTTTAAAATTAAAATAATTAAATATTAACTACAGTAGTCTGTCAGTAAATCGTAAAAGGTCAAATGTTAGCTAAATTTACGTTGCCAGATATCCATTGAATAGTTTAGTACATTTAAGGATTTAGCGTCTGTTTTTGGGTGTCTTGATTCTGTGTAGACAGACTCTGACACTACCCGATCAAATGGGCCTTTGTGTTTTCATTTCGATTACAAATGACAAACGCATGTCTACAGAGTTTCCATTCTAAGTGATTGTTTCAGTCTTTGATACTTCCCTTTTTCATGATTATATCGTTGCCTATAAATGTTATAGCGCAGTGCATTGTAATAAGCGAGTATCAGGAATAACCTTTCAATACCCTGGTTTTTATATTCAGTTCTTTCAGCAGTCGATATTCCCAGTTTGAAGCCTATTCAAGTACTAACCGGGCCCGGCGTTGTTTAACTTCGTCTATGATGCGCATGCTCTTCTAAGAGAGCTAACCCTCACCCCACGCCTCTCAACTTCGCGATTTGGACAAAGCTATTAATCTTCCACAACGATCTACACGTCCTTTTCGCACTTTAAGCTTTACTTCTACTTTAGTTTTTTTATAGATTTTGCATGCTTTTCCTATTATTATAGATTGAAGTACCTGTAATTCTTATTTTTTCCATTTAAAGTTCATCCTTTTTCAATATTAGTTTGTGTTTAATTAACTATTGTTTAGCCTATATTCACTGTAGTGCTTGTGACCTGTACAGGGTTATATGACCCTGTTCGGTGTTACTATATATATATAATCTTTATTTCACCAAAGTCATGGCAGTAAACAAAAACGAAAACAGAAAACAAACAAGTATCACCTACAGATACAACATAAGATACATCCTATCATCACAAATTAAACCAAACAGAACTAAAATTCTTACAAATAGATAATTGTTTAAACCAAAATTTACCTATTCAGTATTTAAAACTAGACTTTCAAAAAATGACCAAAATCTAAACCGAGTCACAGCTGGTGAATCTTTTGTCTGGAGTGCATATTTATTTTTTAAAACTTTGTAATCCAAATAGTCAGAATTGTCTACTTCTATTTTATGATTTAACTGATTACAGGCAATTAATTTACTCAAAAAGTTATACCTATGAAAATCAAATAATATTTCAAATGGCCAGAAACTACAATGCCATTGACAATTCAGTACAACATTTTTATCATAAGATTTAAATATTTTAAAGAAAATACTGTTATACACATACGTAAAGTCTTTTAATTCAGAAAAAGACAAACCGGAGGCCGCAATACCATAAAGTAAGATCGGCACCGCCTGAGCGAATATTAATTTTAATAAAACATCAATATGCCCCTTTGTTCCAAGTCTCCCCAGTATAGTGTTAACTGCAGTATAAAATTTACATTTATTGTCTTTCCAATCACATTTAAAAGATTTAGCTCTTAAAATATTTATTCCCAAATACTTGATACTATCCACCCAATTAATACAAGTATCTCTAATTTGCAATGGCTTGCACTGAAAATTGTGCCTAGGACCGATGCGCATACAGTGACATTTCGATACATTTATTGGTAAATCTAACTCTGCAAAAGCCATGTCGCAAATATTAAATAATTTCTGAAGATCAGTGACAGAGATACTCAATAAAATAAGATCATCTGCATACATAACATTATTATAACAGTTATAATTTATGAAACAACCTAATTTAGAAGCTTCTAATTTGTCTAAAACTGTGTCAACAAAAAGGGCAAACAGAGAAGGTGAAAGAACCCCACCTTGTTTAACTCCCGATAGCAGTAGGACACAATCCGATACAGAATCAGCCCAATTTACAGTTGTACTATTTTTGCTGAACCAATCTTCAAGAGTATTAATGATACATGCATTTATTTTCTACATTGAAGCATATGTAATAAGCCATAAACATTATATTTGTCAAATGCTTTACGCAGATCAATAACACCAACATTGACAGTACTCAGCTTGACATTGAAATACTTTATGACCTTTCTTACGGTATGTATTGCATTAATACATCCAACATTATCTTTGAAACCAAACTGCCTACTTGAAGTTGGTAATTGAATGAACTTTTTTATACTATGTTCAAAAACTTTGGAGATGACGGGGCATATAGTGATCCCCCTAAAATCATCAGCTGAGACGACCCTTTTACACCCTTTGTATTTTGGTATATTACTATTTAATAAATAAATACAATTAAACAATTTATATAGATTGCAACGATCTTTTCCATTAGATTTGAGTTCAAAAGCGAATTAAATTGTTCACTATGAATATAAGCAAAATCCCGATTATTTTCGGGAAACACTAAATCAATACTGGACTACGTAACTAGCGAATGTTGAATGTAAAGCTATTGTTAACATCAGTTTCCTCACTCAAGAGCCATGTCAATGACGGGAGAGTCAAGGATTTGAACCTCGCATATACTGATCCGCGGTCGAATGTCTTACCGACATGTCACTGGCTCCAGCCAGTGGCGATGATAGTAAGAGTAATGTAGCTGAAGAAACTCAAGAATAATTCGAAATAATAATGATGATGAATTCTAATTTCCAATAAACGGTAATGTCACAGATCTTAGTTCATACATTACAGAAAAATAGACATCCATAACAATATCGATCCGTTTCTCTGATAAACACTTAAATCGTTTAGTAATTTTAATATAGGTCCAAATACGTGCGTTCCTTTATTTCATCAAAATTTTGCCATCCGCCAATAGTAATAATGCATCACAGAAGAGTGTAACAGTTCTAGGCAGAAACCAACGGGTAAAGTTAAGTCTAGTATTCAATTTCCGTGTTATGTCCAATACTCTGAAGAATAGTCTAACCGTTAACTGCATGTGTAGTTAGAGGCTGCTAATCAACAAGTGAGGAAGGCAACAGTAGATAATCCTCCTCATTCACCATATTTCTCCCAGCTATGGGCTACATCAGGAATGGATAAGGCATAGACTTTTGTGAAGGGGTTAACTTATTGATTATAGAGCGAGCGTTATGGAACGTGAAAGTAAACTCTAGACTTGAATACTTAGCTTAAACTTGTTAATCGGCAGAACACTAGAGAGAGAGAGAGAGAGAGAGAGAGAGACCGAGACAGAGACAGAGACAGAGAGATGGAATGAAAGAGAGGGAGAGAGATAAAGAGAGAGAGAGAGAGAGATTCAATTGCCGGTTCTGTTTAGATCCTATATAAGAATCCCGTATCGTCACGTTTCTTACTCAAGAACACGGGACTTAGTGTTCAGCAGGAACAATCATTATCAGTCATAATGTTACTTGACACTCTACATACTGAGCTATTTTTTATATTAAGGACTGGATAAAGCGTAGCCTTATCCATTTAGCTTACATACGAGAGTATTATCACTTATCTTGTATGCTTGTCTTATAGACTAGACATAGCCAATTGCTGAATGATGAGAGGTTTGCAGATGCTCATGGTATGCTCGTTAGCAGTGAAGTAGAGTTGCATAGGGTTATGGATGGTCTGAATGTTACAGCATTGCGGTATGGCATGAAGATTAATATAAAGAAGAGAACAGTTATGTGAGTGTCTAGAAATCACAGTGATGTAAATATTGCATTGAATAATACACGATTGGAACAAGTAAGAAGCTTCAAGTATTTGGGCCACACCATCACGAATCATGGGAAGTGTGAAACGGAAATAAAATGTAGATTGCACAGGCGAAAGAGGCTTCGGAAAGAGAAAACACTACTAAAAAATGCATTGGGAAAAACAAAAAGATAAAGATTGTGAAAACATTGATGTGGTCGACATTTCTGTATGGATGTGAAGCGTGAATATTATAGAAAGAAGATATCAGGAAACTACAGGCATTGGAAATGTGGTTACGGAGAAGTAAAGAAAAGATTAGTTGGACTGACAAAATTACAAATGAAGAAGTTCTTGAAAGAGTCGGTACAGATAGACAATTAAGAAATGTCCTAAGAAATTGAAAGAAAAGCTGGATAGGACATATTATGGGGGGGTGTGGTTTGCTAAATGATGTAGTAGAAGGGAGAATGCAAGGGGAAGTTAAGAGTACGAAAAAGACATGGGATGTTGGATGATTAGGCAAACAAATTCATATCTCTCTCAAGTGTTCTGCCACGCGGCAGGTCCAAGGTGCATATTCCTACTCACATGCTGATTTTCACTCTCCATAAAGAGCAAACCGTCGATTAACGAGCTAAGCCAAAAACATATCAAATCCAATTACAAATGGCTAGGCCTTATCTACACCATAATGTACCCTATAGCTTGGGAATAATATGGCTTCTTAGGTGGTTTCCCTTTGCCTTCCTCAGTTCTGTAATGGAAAACTGCCATATAACCCTGTGAAAATATTTCATGGTGAATTGGGTCCACTCTGACTTCCTCAGCTCCTACCTTAGTCGCCTCTTACGTACATGCGGCAGCCTATTTGCGGTTGCCCTATCCTACCGTAGTACCAACCACTTCCATGCACAACACAGGGTAATATTCGTATATGGAGTTGAAAATGAAGGCTGAGGATAGAATTGGTTGGAAGAGTTATATGCCATGGACCTGCCGTTAGGCAGTGTACTAGAAAAAGAAGGCGTAGTCTTTGTGATGAAATTATCAATATAGGTTAACAGAGTGTCCCAACTCTTTAACTCAAACTTAGTAGATATACATTGTATGTAACTTTAACATACCACTTGTTAAAACAATACAATAGAAAATTTTAAATTGCATAGAATTTAGTCTAAGCATCTTGTTTGTCGATATTACGCTGCAGTTCATCTAACAATCTCTCTCTTTCTCTTAGTTCCCTCATCAACTCTTCCAACCGGCTTTCCCATTCAGCATACTGATCTGCCTGCGCAATTAATCAATTAATCAATCAATCACTAAATAAATCATCAAATCATAGAATTTGCTTAATACTCAACCATGCTTATATTTATTCAAAATTGCAATCATTAAAAGAAATATAGAAACCAAAATATATCAATTTTCATGCAGAAAATAGGAGCAATTTACTTAAAACTTAAAAAAGGTATGCTACGGGTTATATTCAGCTATATGTGCTCAGTCGAAGGTTAAAGATTGAACTTGACGTTTTAGTCATATCAGCTTTTCTAAAGCAAAAATATTTCATTAAATAATTAAATATATTCAATTAATCATAGAAAAAAAGGATGTGTAACTAATATCAGCTACCATAACGTGTAGCCACAAAATGCAGATAACTTATAACCCGAGACGATGAGCACGGGACTAAAATCTATATAATTTGTAAAACGCTTTGAGGTTAAATTCGGCTGAAACTATGGCAAGATTGAGAGAGATTCACGATGCGATTTTAGACTGTTGATTCGCAGGCCGTCGATACAGATTAGAGAATTTAGAGTCTCCCGTCACCGATATCCTTTTCTGACATGAAAATGACGTTAAACTCTCTTTTAATCTTTATAAATTCAAGACAAGTAGTATTAGTTACTGTATTTAATGACATTATCATCAAAGCATGAAATACAAAATTACACATAAAAACGGGTCAGCAAAGAGGATAAATAAATCCTATATAGTTGACAGACCACAATCACAAGCAATCATACGCAGACAACAGCTCATAATATTACACCAATTAACGCAGATAACAACACTGCAGATTCGCACAAAGTTAGACAAATATCGCTTACTAGCTTACGATGCAGCAGACTCGATACTACTGATAGAATATCTTCAATCATGCCAGTCCCACTGGAGGTCTGCGAAACCGGCTGTTCATAGTTACGTTCAATTGTATGACTTGAACCAACTAACTGAGGACTCGATGTGCCTAACTGTAGCTTTGTTGAGCGGGTCTCATTAGAAATGATCCTCGACGTTGTCACGGACGATGATGACACTGCGGTTTTCGTTGATGATGACGTAATTGCAGACGATTTGTCGTTCTTTAATAGTTTTCGTTCTACTGAAAAGCATGATTTATCGTTTTCTACTTGTTCTCGTTCTACTGATAAGCTTGACGATGATGACGTCATTGCCTTCCTTTCTTCCGTTTGGTGGCTTCGAAAATGCGGATTCACAGTAAGACTTCCTTGCTGAAAATCTTTACCAAACTTTAAAGCCTCAATTTTAGCGTCTTTTAATAAAACAGCAGACTTTTCGTTAGAGCTTCCTTCAGATAGACTAGATTTTAATAAATCAATGTCAGTGGTTTCTTGATTCTTTTTAGTATTGATGATTTTATTCTGATTACTTATTGCAGTTACCTTCTTAACGCTGTTGAGTGCTTTAACTTTACTTTCAGCAGTTTTTGACGAAACTAAACTAGATTGAGCAAATATTTTTCCTCGTTTTCCCCCGTTCTGTTTTGCATTGTCAGACCCATTCCCACCTGAGACAGCCACATTAAATGCAGAGATATTTTTTGAACGGATACGTAACATTTCTTGTTTATTCTCCACACCCTGTAGACATCCAGGCACATTTAATCGAGCGACAGGCGACTTTTCGTTTACCAAGGAATGGTTTCCGTTGTGTCCAGCCCTTAGACCGAGTTCTACCATGCCCTTGAGGAAGTCAGTGCTGGAGGAGACCATGTGGGCCACCAGGGCGCCCGACCCCTGGGCCCCAGGGAGCTTGGAGGGAGAGAGGGCCGCCCTCTTCCGCTTGTGCTCGTCTAACTCCAGCAGTCTCTTACGACCATAGTCTTTAATCAGGGCCTATTTAGCATTCAATCGTATGTATCAATTAACCAATATATCATACTACTGCTGCTACTGCTACTACTGGTGGTGGTGGTGGTGGTAGTGGTGGTGGTGGTGGTGGTGGAAAGGATGAAGATATCCTACATCTACTATGGTCACCTATATGGCGTTTTCATATCCTATCTGATTGTCATATTCTATCTGATTGTCCTTAATACTAATTGCCACTAATATTATTTTTATATTCCGTGGACCTGCCAGTAGACAGTGCTAAGAGACAGAGATTATTTTTTACTTTGCCTAAAAATTTAGTCTACATGTATATTAGATTTTGGTTTAAATTAGCTGATTTATACGTAAATGTTGCTTTTTGTTTAAATAAGCATAGTTTTCTAGCACAGTTGAGTTCCTATGATATGAAGGCACCTGAAATTATTAATCTCAAATGCTTCTGTACTTTTTTGTTCTAAATTTAGTAGTAAAATTCTAAGAATAGGTGTATTGTTAAAGAGTGTACAAGATATTTTACTTAAAAAAGGTAGAGCAGGTGAAAAGATTAAGTAATATTGAAATGAGAGTACAAGATTTACTAGAAATACTACATGTATCTTTTTAAGATAATGGCCGAGTGTACGAACTGATTTTTGAGTGATTTATTGACGCAGGTCTAACGACTGAGAGAGATTTTAGTCGATTTCTATTGTCTAATTTAATTGTTTCTTAGATGTTTGGAATTGTTTAATAGATAGAAAAATCAAAGAAAAAAATCAAAAAAGAAAAATCAAAAATCAAAATCATTCAATCATGCAGATTGAATGTAGAGAATAATAAAAAATTGATTTATTTCTTCATTAATCTACTGAAGAATGACCTAATTAGTTTATTGATCGACTGCTCGATTAGTTGAGTGAGTGATTTATTGATCGATTTATTTACTGATTGATTTATTGCTTGATGTTTTGATTGATTGATTGATAGATTGACTGAATTATTGATTGATTGATAACCTCAGCCTCTGGATGATCTTTGAGAGCGGCAAGAACATCTTCCCGAGAGAGAACAAAGAGTTCAGAGTATCCGACAGAGCAAACATCAGCTGTTCTCCTAGACACATAACAGCAAAACTCATGACACATTACAGCAAAGCACATAGCACATACAACAGAGTAGATAGTACATAGCACACACAACAGAGCAGATGGCATATAGCACACACAACAGAGCACATAGCACTAAAACGCAGCACATACAACGTAGAACATAGCACATACAACGTAGAACATAGCACATACAACGTAGAACATAGCATGCAACGAATATAACATATATAACGTATTATTTAACAAAAACAACCTAGCATTATGAAGGTAACAAATACAGTAGCAGGTTGCTCATCATATACATACAGACTTTAGACAAGGGGGCTCACAAGTCTGCCAAGGGGGTTAATCCCCAGACCCCCCCCCACCCCAGAAAATACAACCCTAGAAGTAACAATAAAAGGACAGATCTTCGAATTGAATTGCAGAATTATTTATTATTAGATTTATTTCAATTGCATGTACATTTTAGTCTTCAAGTTGATTACAAACCTGTTGACTCCTCCGTCAAGATTCAATATTCCAATTTCTCCGAAGAAGTCTCCGGCAGTCATCTTGCTAAGTACCTCCCCACTGTCACTATAGATCAAACATTCAATCAACTCATCAAGGAATCTAATTATACAGTTAGCTAATTAATAATTATTTAACAAATAATATCATCGCCCTATTAAACAATTAACGAATTAATCCTACTATCTTAGTGCACTGCCAACTTACAGGTCTATGGCATATAAGGCCTCCACTCTTCCCTGTCTTGTCTTCCTTTTTCTGTTCATGTCCACATATAAGTGGACCTTTAAATCATCTACTCTACAATGATATACCATTATTCTTGGAGATTCTGCTTATGTCGAGGTGGGCCCTCTATACCTTCCTCAGCTTCGACTAACATCTACTGGGAAGGGGCGTCATTCCCTGAGAAAACAATCCTGTTTACCCACTAAATCCCATTTAATCATTAATCTTACTGTCGATCTATAAATCCATGAAACAATTGTTCAGTTGGCTAATTAATAATCATTTAACAATTAATGTCGTCATTCAATTAAAAAATCAATGAATTAATACTATTATCATTCGCTACAATTAGTTACAATTCATTACAATTCATTACAATTAGTTATTAATATAATCAACCAGAGAATCAATCTCTGGTTGATTTGATTAGTATATTGATATCATCAAAATCTTAGATTTGTTACTTAAATAATAATGTATAAGAGATTATATCAAATTTGAAAAAATAAGCAGATTTCGAGCGGTGATTTAGGTAAAAAAAAGCTTCAGAGATCGTAATATCATTACTAATAAAATCATAAAATTCATCGTATGGAAACTTATGTGAAAGACCACGCGCTATGAAGTCACCAGTCATAAATGTAAATTGATTCTCCTAGATATCAATCGATATCTCTCCACACACCATCAACAGATCGATTCCCTGATTATGTAATTGAGTGATGTTTTGGCTGGGTGACTAATTAATTCATTGTTCGTTTGACTGATTTATGAATTGATTGATTATTATTTGATTGATTGATTTATTGATTGATCACTTTATTGATTGATTGATCGCTTTATTGATTGATTGATCGGTTGATTGATTGATTGAGTGAGTGATTGATTAACTGACTGACTGATTTCTTTATTGATTAACGGACTGACTGATTGATTATTGATTGATTGATTGACTGATCGATCGCTTTATTGATTGATTGATTGATTGATCAATCGATCGATTGATTGATTGATTAGCTGACTGATTTATTCATTGATTAACAGACTGATTGATGGATTGATTGATTTATTGATTAATTTATTGATTAATTGATAAGTGACTGATTGAATGACCAGTCTAATTGATATCTCTTACCTCACGACTTCGAGGAGCCCATCAGCGATGATGAACATCTCTCTCGAGACCTCACCCTTACGACACACGAGGTCACCCGGGGTGAAGATGTAGGACTTCATCTTGAGCACGAGGTCGTGCAGGAACTCCGGCTCACACTCCTGGAATATGGACACCTACAGCAATCCAATACAGTATAATAAATAATAATAAAGGTTTAACGTCAGTTTCATCATACAAGGATGATGTCAGGGACGTCCCCCATCACATGTCACTACAAATCGATTCGCCCCAAACGATCTGAAAAAAACGTGCTGAAGAGAAATAAAAGATCCTAAACAGTGCCGGTCCGGTGATCAAAAAAACAGTAAGCCAAGATGAAATAAATCTATGGTGGGAAGAGATGTGTTTTCAACTTACAACGGAAAGTGGAAGTAGTAGAACATGAGCGAAGATCAGGAGGCAGAGAGTTCCAAACAGGAGCGGAGAAAGAAAATGAATGTCTACCTAACGAAGTGAGAATATTAGGAATTTTGAGCAGTTTGGTATCAGAAGAACGAAGCTTACGAGAAGGTTGATATTGGATTAGGAGATCAGAAAGATAAGAAGGTTTACCAAAAAGGAGTGTTTTGAAGTTAAAAGAGCAATTTTATTCTTAATTCTTTGAACTACAGGAAGCCAATGAATGTTATTAAGCAAGGAACTAGAGGTGGTCTGAAGCCTCGAGGATCGACAGACAACACGTGCTAGAGTGTTTTGAACGCGTTACAAACGCATGAGAGAAGAAGGTAAACCATATAGCAATGAATTGCAGTAGTCAAGTTTAGAATGAACTATTGAGTTGGCAAGAATTATGGATGAATTTTTATCAAGAGATGACCGTATCTGTCTGATTTGACGAATCTGGAAGAAAGATGAACGACAGACAGATGAGATATGAGATTTAAAATCAAGATTTTCATCAAACATGACACCAAGGTTTTAGCCTTGAGAGTAGGAGTGAGAGCAAGATTTTGAAAATAGATGGAGGAATTAGTAATTTTGGTTCTTTGCTGAGGAGTGCCGATTAAAAGATATTCGGTTTTTAGAGGGGTTGACAGAGAGACGATTACTGCAAAACCATGAATGCACTTTGTCAATAACAGATGAAAGGTGTTGCAATTTCAAGTCAGAATCTGAGCTAGAAAATGAGATGTACAGCTGAGTATCATCAGCATAGAAATGAAATTTTATTGAAGCATTGTCTAAAACATAACTGAGTGGGTTAGTGTAGAGGGAAAAAGTAAAGGTCCAAGTACAGATCCTTGGGGCACACCACGAAGAAGAGGTAGTTCAGGGGAGCGTTCATTGTCTATAATAACAGATTGAGTGCGACCAGAAAGATAGTAGGAGCTCAGAGAGAAAGCGGAATCAGAAATACCAAAGCACGTTTTAAGTCTACTGGTAAGAATGTTATGATCGATGGTGTCGAAGGCAGCCGAAAGATCAAGTAGTACAAGGGCTGATACCTTTTGAGAGTTTAAGGCTAAGCAAAGGTCATTATGAATTCTGAGTAAGGCGGTTTCAGTGGAGTGAAGCTTTCGATATGCAGATTGGAAACAAGATAGAGAAGGAAAAGATTCGAGATGGCTGCATAAGCGAGTGTAGATTATTTTTTCTAAGATTTTGGAAACGAAATTTAAGTTGGAAATGGGACGATAGCTAGAAAGATCATCTTTAGGAAGTGATTGCTTTTTAAGCAGAGGAGAAACAACTGCATTTTTAAAAGTAGATGGAAAAATTCCTTCAGAAAGTGAAAGATTAACCAGATGGGTAATTGGAGGTAGGAGGGCATCAATGCTAGATCTAAGTAGTTTGGTTGGAATGGCATCTAGAGAGTGGCATCTCAATCTGTTATTATATATAATACGATACGATGCGATAAGATACGATACAGTAAGATACGATGCGGTACAGTATGATACGATGCGATACGGCACGAAACGATACGATACGCTACGATAAAATACGATATGATACGATAAGATAAGACACAACAACCCAATGCAATAAAATACAAATACACATACAATATAGTACAGTACAATACAGTATAATACAATACAATACAATACAATGCAATAGAAAACAATACAATGCTCTATAGAATAATTTGCACTACTGCGAGTAGTGGCACAAATTGAATACTGCAGACTGTAGAGTGGCTTACAAATAGTCTCAAGTTTGCTTTAAATTTTTGTATTCTAACCACAACTGGAGAGCAATAAAATTATATATAAATGAGTTTTCTTTTTTCTTTCGGGAAACTTTAGAATGGACCAACCGCAAACAGAAAACTTCCTGAGACCTCATTCTCATAATTTCTTGACCAAAAATTCAACACTATATAAAATCTGAGTTCACTCAGTGAAAGAACCCCTGATTGGCAACAGTTTGTGTAGAACAGAAGAATCGGCTGACATAATAATAACAATAATAATAATAATAATAATAATAATAATAATAATAATAATATTTTTTTCGTCTTTCCTTTAATTAAATAAAGTCTTTCTTTTATATTATATTTTAGCCCAGGGCCTTATACAGCCCAGGGCAATAAAAAAATAGTAATCATAATAATAATAATAGTAATAATTATAATACTACTACTACTACTAATAATAATAATAATAATAAAAATAAAATAACAATAAATAATAAGCGAGAGACTTATTTTCTTTGATAAGGGCTTTCCATAACTTTGCAAGGATTTAATGCAGTCTGCTTCAACAATTCTTTTAAGCCGACTGATGACCTCGAGTAGCCGGGCGGCGATTCAGCACGTATTGCTTAAATCGTTTTTATCAAACCTCAGGTCTTTACACCGGGGTAAATAAAAAAATAATTTAAAAAAAAAATAATAATAAGCAGCTAGATGACCTCGAGTAGCCAGGCGGCGATTCAGCACGTATTGCTCGAATCGTTCATATCAAACCTCGGGATCTTTACACCCTGGGTAAAAAAATAAAATAATAAAATAATAATAATAATGAGAATAAGAATAATAAACTCCGACAATTTCTATAGCGGTATCATGGCCGATGACCGGTCTTCGAGACTGCTTTACAGGTTCCTGGCAGGTTATTATTAATTTGACTGCGCCAATCGGCAGCTCCGATACAAGATTAACCTTCCATGGGCCCAAGCGGATATAAATCATTTGTTGACTGACCTGGGCTTTGAACCCAGGCTACTAGTATCCGAGGCGTACACTCTAACCGTTACGCCGTATCCCTCCCCTTACGCCACATCCCCTCTCCAATATGACTACAGCAGCAGATTAATACTGAACTCAGTATGTTACTTCACTGTCCTGAACAATACAGTTATATATAATATACGTAAGAGTATTATGCAAATCAGACCTGCACTGTTACGTTACTTAATAATATGCATCGTCAAAACATATGGTGTTTTACATAGTATAATACATTACGCCTACTATACAGAATAGCATTAAGCAGCACACTTTTCTGCCCAGTTTTCAACAACTTAGTCATATAAAATACATAACCTAGTAAATATATCATAGCTAAAGTACTTGAGCAACGTACACTTCATTACATCATACGGCACCGTACAAGTTTCATAATGGGAGATTTAATCTTACTTCACAGTATAGCAGACTGAAATACTTCTTTAGATAAACAACACCGTCGTATACATTCTTCAATATTAAACAGCACAAAATAAAAAAAGTTAATACAATACAGTTCATTACAGTACTTCAAAAGCAACGTTAAAGTAGAAAATATTATCATTTGTTCATTGTACTGATGATAATTGCTGTACTACACTGTATATAATCAAGTAGCAATATAGGTTGGTTGAAGGAAGCATATCATCACAGTATAAGATTTCATGTTAACCTTTTTTAATGTTTCTAGATTGACGTGCAGAGCAAGTTCAGTTTTGAGTTTGTCAGGAAGCAATCCGAGTGAGTTGATATCACCACCACCGTTCACACAGCCTCTGTTACAGACACACATATTTACCCATAGTTTGGATTAACATGCTAGGTTCTTTACGCAACTTACACCTTCATCTAATCTTACCTCTTTATATCCATACAAAGCCTATAAGATGTCGGAAATCTGCATTAGTTAAATAGAATAGACCATAAAGGTTCTAATTAAAACAGTTTTGCCTAAGTTGTTGCAATTTTGTTATTAAGTAGCAGAAGGCAGCGAGAAACCACGTCAGACTCCGTATTATTCCCAAGCAATGGCTATGTGTGTGCTTATGGCTTTGACTTCTATGAAGAGATTAACGGATTGCTCTCTAAGAAGCGTGACAGCAGCATGGGAGTAGGAATTTGTACCTTGACAGAGAACTAGAGCGAGATTAAGCTGCAAGCAGCGATCAGTACCTAGTCCACGTGTAGTCATGCCACCTCTGTACTCTGTCCTGTATCTCTCGTGGTACATTGTGATTCCTCATGTACGCCTTCGCTCCGTCCTATTAAACAGTCATTAATAGAACCGGTTAGTTATTACTGTTAAAAATGTTTGAAAAGCTGGTAAAGCTAATGTTAACGTCAGTTTCCTCACAGAGGTGTCAGTGACGGGGGAGCCCAGGATTTGAACCCCGCACATACTGATCCGCGGTCGAATATCTTACCACTGACATCACCACTGACTCCAGCCTAAGAAGTAACTTCTGTGATAAAATTGATTTAAAGTCTAAAGTGAAGCCCCATGTTACGATTGGAATCATGAAAATAGTTCAAAGAAGAAATCTGAAGCAAATTTGAATTTATGCTGCCTATATTTTAACATATACAAAGTACAGTTGAATCAGTAATGTTTTTATGATCATTTTTACCTGTTACTGATCAACTGAATATACTCTAAATACTGTAGATCGATTGTTTGATTATATTATCTGATTGAGTAGGAAAGCAGAATTGGTTGAATTAATTTAGTAATTTATTATATTTATTTAGACGATTTACTCGAATTTAATTACCCGTGCCGTGTCCGGAATACTGAGGAATAGGCCAACCGTCGCTGCCCAGTGCACATACCGTTAAAGGCGAAAGAGCATAAAGATCCAAACCAAGGTCAGAATAGGCATTCGGTTGGTGTGCGCCTAGGCTCCAGAAATTGTAACAAAACTTTCCAAAACGAATGCATTTTATTCATATTCATGTCTCGACCCTAGATAAATTGGGATTTAAGGGAAGATGATGACGATGATGATGATAATGCTGATGATTATGATTATGATCATGATCATGATCATCATGATAATCATGATGATCACCCTCATGATCATCATGATCATCATGATAATCATGATGATCACCCTCATGATCATCATGATCATCATGATAATCATGATGATCACCCTCATGATCATCATGATCATCATGATAATCATGATTATCACCCTCATGATCATCATGATAATCATGATGATCACCCTCATGATCATCATGATCATCATGATAATCATGATGATCACCCTCATGATCATCATGATTATCATGATGATCACCCTCATGATCATCATGATAATCATGATGATCACCCTCATGATCATCATGATCATCATGATAATGATTGCATTTATTTGGATTATATATAATTATTTACTTAAATTTAATAACTGATTGATTAAAAATGTTTGATTAACGGTAAGCAAAGAAGTTTGTTTCACTTACGAGATGTCTCTCAAACTCTTGTCTGGAGGCATTCTTATTGTTGATAACATTTCCAACCTGACCTGCACATAAATGCACCTATCACACTACAATACCAGAGAATAATATAAGTAAGCTATAATGACGTCGCTGACATCAACCCTGGATGAAAAAATGGACGTTAAACCTTTATTATTATAAATTATTATATGTTAAAATCAGATACAGCGCAATACAGTATATGGCAATATTTTAAGTTTAATAATAATATGTAAAACAATATAATAAAACTCCTGTTAGACTCTTTCTTCTCAATAAAAACTCTATTGCTGCAATATCAGTAATTCAAGATCAAGTCTAAAAATCTTTATTTCGGGTGGTTCTATCTTCATGCTATTTTTCTTCACAGAAGAAAAATTAGTGAAGCCTACAATAGTTAAGAGAAGCCTTTCTGCTTCAAATTTTAATATGAAAATTAATCGCAGTTTCTTTGGCTGTTTTAGAATTGTTTGTGTCAATTTATAGCTAAACTTATATCTTACACAGCACACGTAGCTTATAGCACAGATTTTATCTGATTCGAATCTCAAATTTAATTTAACTATATATTCGAACCAAACTTTGTGAAGTAATAAAATTGTAAAGACCTATAGGCCTATTTGTTTTCTCTAGGATAACTTAAGAATATACCAACCGCAAACAGAAAACTTCCACAGACATCAATCTGATGTTTTCTGGAGCTTTGCGTAACTGCTTCAAACATGTATCTTTTGCAAAAAGATGGAGCTTTAAAACGTTGCAAATTATACAAAAAAGATGTTTTACCCAGGACCACTCCAAAAGGTTTTGCAACTAGCATATATAAACTGAAAGAAACGACAGAAATTTGGTCTCTCTAGAAGGGACATTCTCTTGAACTAGTTCAATAAAATAATCTTTTATATGATATGATAAAAAGACGAAAATTTAATCTTAAGTTGTTTTGATCACGATGTCTTCACATAGCCCTAGTATTCAAGGAATGTAAATGAAATCGAATGCCGATGAGTAATTAGTTTCTGCGGATATAACGAATAAACTATGTACGTTTTGAAGAGAACGGCAGAGGCTAGAAATATGTGGATGAGTTATTCGCCATGGACCTGACATTATACAGTACACTAAGAGAGAGAGAGCGAAGAGAGAGAGAGAGATGTAAGTTGTAAACGATCAGGTGACATTTACCGAACAAGAATAGCTCAATGTAATTAACACGTGGTTTATAATTGCACGCCAGTGTAGATGTCAAACGCTCAAATCTGTGAGCTCTTTCATTCGTATTAAACCAAATGACTTATATTAAGCTCTGTAGAGATTAAGTCTTGGATGAGAGCAGTATCATGAGAGTAATTTTTTCTGCGTTGATTAGATTATCTGTTGGCAGTATAGATAGGAATACAGTTATTTATTGAAGCCATGTATGTCTTTCAACTTATCACCTATTAAATGAAGTATTCGATTTAAAGGATATATAAAACATCTAGATTTCTATCTATCACATAGATATGATTTCACATTAAAAATCTATCTCTCTGGCGCTTCCAAGAATCCAGACTATGTCAAGAGAGAGAGAGAGAGAACTATGTTTATTGAAGTACACATACACGTACACATACACGCAGAAGGTCATCAAAGAGGGTAAATATACCCTATCTAGTTGACAGCCAGCAATCACGCAAGAGTAGCCAAACATCCATGTACAATTGAAAATTAGCAAAACATACTAGAGAAAAAGCAGTAGTAACTAACTAGAGTGCAAGTTTAAAAGACAGTGTACACCAATTGCTGGTATAATAATGAAACCACACACTAAGATATATTTAAGCAATGATAATTTTCTTTCCCGGATTGCACGGAGGGCGGATCGCGGATCTATAATTCATTACTATAACACTGGTACCAAATCTAAGTTTACTCAGTGACCTTTATTGCCAACAGTTCGTGTAGAACAGAAGCAGCAGCTGATATGACTATAAAAGCAGCTGATGTGATTACAGCAGGAGCTGATATTATTACAGCAGCAGCCTGCATGAGAATAGTAAAGGAATCCAGCTGGTGGAATATTTAACTCTAATGTCTATGACGATGAATCTGTGATTTCGAATAATTATTGCTATTATTGCTATTAAACATATCCTGGGCTCGCCCGTCACTGACATAGCTTTCGAGTCAGGTAACTGACGTTAATCTTAGCTTTTAGCTTTTTAAAACTAATGCTCCAAAAATATTAGAAAGGTTTAGACATTCGATCGTACTTTTGTAAATCAGAGGTTGTTACCACCAGGTGTACGTACCTCTTTTCAAAACAGCGATACACTAAGGGGTTGTTGAAGACCGTTATTTCATTGCAGATCATTTGTAAGTCCTATTAAGCTAGGCCTACGTTCTAAACCTGTCACCTTGTGACTATTACTAATTAGATCATTAGAAGAGATACTTTCAAAACATTAGATTCCAAAACGAAGCCGTTAATGATGTCATTAAATGGGTTGCTTTGGGTATGTAAAATGTCTTTTCCTTAGAAACGTGTGATTCATTTTTCATCTGTTATAAAATATCTGTTCTAACACAGGATGACCCTTTCTAAAGATACCGACAAATGTGCAGCTTCTTTCAGAATGTTTTATAGCCGAAGTTATTTAAACCCGTTTTGTTCGCCTTCCATTAAAAAAATTATTTAACACTTGATGTAAAAATAAATTAACGTGTTAACAGGGCAACAATTTTATAATTTGCCCAATGGACTTCCAACTAAAACCCAGTTAATAAACTGACTCTGGGTAAATATAACTTTCACGTACATCCTAGTAACGAGGTGACAAAGAGAGTGAGAGAGAATTAATTTCATGCATCATGACCGCACTCAAAGGCGCTCACTGGACACAAGACAACAGACACAATTATAGCAGCTTGTACTGGAGTCAATTCCATCTCGTCTCCTAGTCCTTCCCTCAGATATATTGCTAGAGGTGAATGTCCTACGACATATCTCTATGAAGAAATTGAGAGATGGTCTGTCAGCCTTTTTCTTCTTTCTTCTCTATCTCTCTGTCTCTCTTGGTCTCTCTGCCTTTGTCTCTCTTTATAAAATTATGATTATTTTAAATCGGCGCTAGACAAAATACGGCCTGTCGAAAAGACAACGATTACTAATGATTATCATAAAATAGCGGCACACTGGGTCAGGAAGAACAGATGCTTGTTTAAGGCCCATTTCCTCTTTCCTCTCCATTGCTATTAGTAATCGTTACCTTTTTTTTGATGGCGCATCCATAGCAACCGGCGTCGATTTAAGGATAACCATCCTACACCCTGAGATTTTTTTTATTCAAAGCTATCAACACTAAGTATTTCAAAGTAATCACCCAACCATGTACTAACGGAAGGCGATGTAGCTTAACTTCGATTACTGACGCGCAACTAAACCACGTGGGCTACATCCTGACTTCAATGATCTATGAAATGAGTAGAAAATCAATAGAAAAAGAACGGACACTTAAGCAAGCAGTGAAACTGTTCACACAAGCAGTAACTCACAGTTAATTCAACGAACAAAGTTATTTCCTATAAGTTGAAAGTAGTTTAAAAAAAAGTTATTTCCTATAAGTTGAAAGTAGTTATTTCCTATAGAGACGATGCCATTTAAATCACAGATCAACCGCAGATTGCAGTGTCCGAAACACTATGTTCTTACTTTTTCTATTGCGTGACTTGATTCACACAGGGGATTTCATTTCGAGTTAAACTTAGAATTGAGTTAACCGGGAAGCCATATACAGATACGAAAACAGAGACAGCAGGAACGATTGACGGATTGATTAACTGACTGATTTATTGAGAGACTGTTCGATTGATGTACATGATTGATAGATTGGTAGCTGAGCTGCAATAATTTTGCGCATAAGTACAATTTTTAAAATTTATAGCGCTGTGATTGCCACTAAACGACGATGTTAAGGGACTATCATCCTAAGCCTGTAATAAGAGGCCAATATTGATTCAGAAGAGTAGGCCCGTAAACGTAACATAAAATACTTAATCTAGATTCAAACAGTGTCGTATTATTAGAAAGGTAAGTCGAATATGAAATATATCCTCTGCAGAATAAATGCCAGATAATAAAGATACATTAGTCAAAAATGTCTGATTTTGAAAAGAATAGTGATAATATTAATAATAATAATAAAGTTTTAACGTCCGTCTTCTCATAGAAGGATGATATCAGGGCTTCTTAGAGAGATATAATGTCGAGAATCCCTTCAAAATAGAAGTCCTGTTATACAGAAGTCTCTTAAATTAACGATCCATTGTAAATACTCATTTCCGCGCACAGTATCTCGTACACGACATAAAACGAATAATTGTAAATACAAACAAATTGTCAAATAATTGCATAATTTGTATTGTAAATACAGATATCTATATATATTATACATAAAAAATGCACATAATAAATACACATAACAAATACAGATACATCAGAGCAGAATCTCATTAGTGGCTGACGCGAAAGAGAAAACTTAAATGAGAATTAATGGACTCTGAGCGAATTGTACGATTTAAATCACGCAAAAAAGCGGCAGCCTTTGATCATCGCTTTGATGCTGTGCTGATTAAAACAGCTGAGTGGAGAGCAGAGAGCCCCAGATTTGAACTTTACATTTCTTGATTCGCTAACGGATATCTAGCCGGTCAAAGTATATCGCATCACTAACCTAAGTAGTTACATCACGACATCTCACTTACATTACTTATATTACATCACTTACATCACTTACATCACTTACATCACTTACATCACTTACCTACAATAGTTGCGAACACGAACACTCCTATCAAGTAGCTCACTATCGTGAAGACAAACCTAAAAACAAAATTAATAGTCAAATAGAGAATTAAAATTTAACATTTATCAATTAAAATTAACTATAATTAATTCATTAAATTTTAAAAATAGAACAAATTAAAATACTTTAAAAAAATAAGCAATTAGTTACAACTAAAAGTATAATTTACCAAATTAAATATGGAAGAATAAACAATCACAAAATTCACTTACAATTTAAGAAAATTATATTCAATCCTATAAACTAATGTAATTAACCGTGATACAGAATCTTCACACGAGATCAATTTCTCCCATTCTTTCTCTTTGTCTCTTGCTTTCTCTCTCTATCTCTCTCCCTCTCTCTCTCTCTCTCTCTCTCTCTTACTCTCTTTTGACCTTTCTATTCCATTATAATCTTTCATACTCTTTGTCCCGTTCCATCTCTGTTACTATATATTCCATATTGCGCAAGTCCCGTGCATATAATTACATGAACACTAATATTAAATCATCTTACGCACACATTCAAGTGCAGATTATATGTGCTATTAAGTGTATATGATTTGTTTTATGTGTTGTGCATGCACCGTACATGTAATTGCACACAGTACGGACACACCTGTATATAAATACATGTTCACACGTAAATAAATATTTGAGGAGGAGTGGGACACTAGCCTAGATATTAAAATATTCTTTTTTATCAACTTTTTGGATACACTTATACAAATTTGCTAACATATTCACTTACGATGTTTTGTACATCAAACTAAACTCAAGATTTATGTACTTCATTTGAAACTCCTTTCTCACTCCACAGACCTCCTGAAGATGAGTGCTAAACAGTTATATTAGTTCACATTCAATATTCTGATAAGATAATGTGCAATATACGAGTTTCACGCTGTCTCGTTTTATAGTGTGTAATTTGATTTAGTTACGAATAAATGATCATGGTTCTCTCTCTCTCTCTCTCACTCACTCACTCATTCACTCACTCACTCTCTTACGCTCATGTTTTACTATTGTAGGCGATTTGCCTAAGCCTTCTCCAAGCTTAGCAGTATCAATGCCTTAGGACTTGGCGAGTAAATTTTCGCTTAAAGTGGACACAAACACGACCAATAGCCGTACACGACGACTAAAATCCGTACTCTTCTTTGATCAGTAGCCTTAGATCAGTAGCCTTAGAACAGTAGCCTTAGTTCAGTACTCTTAGATCAGTAGCCTTAGATCAGTAGCCTTAGAACAGTAGCCTTAGATCAGTAGCCTTAGTTCAGTACTCTTAGTTCAGTACTCTTAGATCAGTAGCCTTAGATCAGTAGCTTTAGATTAAATTTAATCAATCAATCAAATTAATCTTAATCGATCAGTAGCCTTCGATCAGTAGCCTGAGATCATTAGCCTTAGATCAGTAGCTTAGATTAAACTTAAACGAAACAGACGCTTAGAAATTTGGAAACAACAGATTTCACTTGTTGTAGCTCTATAAAACATATGAGAATATAGAAATATATCAATTGCACGAATACTGATTCTAAAAATGATATAAAAATGCATGATTTCTGCTTCACAAAGGAATATAGTGATATGAATGAATTCATCTTCAGAGCAATAGAAAATTACATCTATTCGTGACTTGCTGATATATTTGGAAGTAACTGAAATAACTGGCAACTTAAAACCATTTCAATAGATCTTAATATTTACAGAAAGTCTTTAACAGCCTCACACTAATGACTACATCAGTCATATTTCTCTTCAGAAACAGATGAAAAATAAATCCAGATTAGACTAATTGGTTTTGATTGATTAATTGATTGATTGATTGATTGATTGACTGATTGATTGATTAACGGCAATCATTAATTGATTGATTATTTTGCCAACAGTAAAAGGGTGAATCGGGCTTTCTGAATGTATGAATCGTCTTCATCCTCCCATAATAAAATCATTTATTAACTAAAATATGAAAGAATCTCATTTCCCCAAAACGTCAGTACTGCTAATGCCGTTCCTGTGTCACATTGTGGGACTCAATCCACGTCCGATGGACTTGAGACTTTGTCCAGATATTTCTCCCCTACATAGCTTGAGTCGTCGTTATCGATAATGTAAAGCACAAATTCCTTGATAATAAGTATAGCGTTACGATGCATCGTTATATCAATGCAACGAACGCAGAAATAGATAAATTAGACAAAAGTGACAAGAATGGTGTGACCAACTTCTACTGTTCCAATTTTGGCAGAAAGAAACATGAGTACCTGCATAAGTATATATGTTTCTACTGACAGATATGAGTATCTACATAAAAATATA
The DNA here is from genome assembly GCA_905160935.1 of Enchytraeus crypticus. NCBI lineage: Eukaryota > Metazoa > Annelida > Clitellata > Enchytraeida > Enchytraeidae > Enchytraeus > Enchytraeus crypticus. The sequence continues at coordinate 408,098 of CAJHZI010000191.1, forward strand.
TTTCTCTATAAAATATAAATTAAAAATATATTTATCTACATAAAATATATTTCTCTACATAGAGACAGGATTTGGTGAATCTTGATTTTCTGAGAAATGTATTGAATGAATGAGGCGTATCCCATCAAATTCGTCCTATAAAAATTGGTTGAAAAGTAAGTAAACAAAATATTAAAATCATTTTCAATTATTTTTGATTGGTGTAATGCTTGGCCATAAGTATCTATTTCGTAATTCGTCAACATTTGACAGGAAGAAAAGTAACAGAAAACAAATCAAACAGCACGAAAATAAAAAGTAAAATTAAAGTAGACATAGTAAATCGGAATAAATCAAGACCAATTAGACAAATAGAAGTACAATTAATTGGATAGAGATCCTCGCTTCAGCTACAAGCGGAAACCAGTAAAAACCGATAACTAAAACATGTTTACAATTTACATTTTATTATTGAACAAATATCTGCTTCCTTATTCGTCATCATCGGATAGTAGGAAAACAAAAACACAATCATATTATTAAAAAATCAAATACCAACATTGTTCATAAGCGTAAGCAAACAAATGAAAATTTCAAGTGACTGATTTATTTCATTAACGATCAATTACAGTCTTATGCATTTTATTAAATGTTCACCAGATCAATGTGAGGTCGATTTGTACAAAACAAAGTGTTTTTCCATCAGGTTAAAGCTGTCGAACCTCAACGCAACAGTGTAACGCTATCCTTGATGTAATTATGCGATATCTACAAGTGGTAGGCCTAACCGATGGGTTTGAATATCTGTATACTGAACGACTTTGCACACAAAATGTGAAAATTGTAAAGAAAGAGTAACAAAATGACGAAGTTTACTTCTCGATTTCATTGCATTTTTCTGTATTGGTTGAGCAAAACCGTCATACTTATTTCACTAGTAACTTTTAATTGCAACCTTTATCATAGGCCTAAACGTTGCAAGGACGGCCCAATACATGCCAGTAAAGCAAGACCAGATCAATTACAGATGCTAAGATTCGTGACATATCTTACGGTTTTAAAAACATCATAAAAATTGAGCACGTTTATCAATTATGTGAATAGCTAGTATTTAACTTCAAGATTAACAACATTCACTGTGGTAAAATATTGTGTGCAGGTTGGATGATCAAGCGGATAGCAAGCTTGCCTTATAAGCAAGAGGCCATCGTTCGAAAACCAGCCAGACCTCTCAGAAAGTAGCCCTTGTGTTACAAAGCGGATATTGATTAATTATACTAAGATTTATAGATTATTTTCGATATCTCAATAAATTTGTTGCAAATAGAGAATCTGTAGTACATTCTCTATAAATCCCTCTTCAATCTGTCGTCATATTTTTTCAATCTGTAACTCGATATTATATAAGTACAAATCCCACTCGACTCGCAACAATAAAGCACATTGAACGAGTCACGGTTCCATACTCGAAGAGTCCTATAGTCAATTCCACGTCCTGTAAATCCTTAACAATCCTCAGCGTTTGCTACTCAGCACTCCAGCGAGATCTAAATCATATCTACATATTCAACATAGAATCTCGCAGATAAATCGTGCTTAAACACTGCACAAGTCCTCTAGAAAAGTGCGCTTTCCTCAGTGCAGCTTTCTCTCTCGCTCTCTCTCAATCTCTCTCTTTCTTTCTAGCTCTCTCTCTCTCTCTCTCTCAATCTCTCTCTCAATCTCTCTCTCTCTCTCGCTCTCTCCTCTCTCTCTCTCTCTCTCTCTCTCTCTCTCTCTTTGCACCGGTGAACATGGGGTTCGAACTCTTATCATATAATTAATTAAATAGCTTCACTTGTTAATGAAGTATCATATCATCCATAAAAAATTTATGGTACTGTCTAAATAGTAGCAGAACTCCATCTATCTAACAGTCACATTCAGTAATACGCTTCTGCTAAACCCTTACTATACTATCTATAAATGAGATAAATATATACAAATGCATAAAGAGCGTAAAAAGAGTAAACAGAGAGAGAAAACAAATGCCTATAATATAGCCCTCATTATTATACTCATCATCATCATCGTCATCTGCTTCTTTCCTGGAATCTCTGATTAACCAAGTTTGATATTGGAAAACTTTGAAGGAATTTCTGGCGTATACGCGCTCACAAACCGAACGCCCCTTCTGACGTTGGTTTGAATCTTAGTGCTTTGTCGCCTTTTACGACACGTACAGTCCACAATTGGTTTGTTCTTCAGCAGCCTGGACACAACATGGTAAAAGGCCTAACTATTATCTAGAGTTAAAAGAGCTTAAGCCAAGTATCAATTGGTACACTATGATTACTAAGACTCGTTTCCTGAATTACGGTTCGCACCGTTTATTGGACCAGCTGATCGGTTGGATCCATAGTGATCTGTACTGCTCAATGTTGTCGTGGACAACAGCAGAACTCTCAGTACGTCGTTTTATTATATCTAAATGTACAAGTTACTAATAATTTTTGTTTTTGCCATCGTTTTTGTACATTTCAAATCACTCCGAATTCTCGTAATACGTCAATTCTGTCTTCAATTGCTCCACCTACTGATCTGCCACGCCCTAAGAGCGTATCACGTGATCTGTGCTCGGGGTCCGTGCTTCTTTACTGCACACTACAGCAAAACCTCTTACAGTCATAATTAATAAAATGTCTGTATCAATTTTCAATTTTCAATGCGGACGGCACAGCCAACTTGAAACGAAATTTTAGTTTTGACTTTATGCAAAAAGACAACCAATCTCTCATCTGTCTATGAATTCTTCAAACCTATTCTTCTTCTTTTCCTGTGTCTTCAACCTAGCCTATCTTAGTGATAGCATATATAGCTGGATATCCATTTTCCATCTCTAACCTTATGGTGAATCTTCAGCGCGGATAACACATTCAGAAGAATCTCGTAGATCTCTAAGATCTCTTGGATCTCTTAGATTTCTTAGATCTCTTAGATCTCTAGGATCTCTTGAATCTCTTAGATCTCTTGGATCTCTTAAATCTCTTAGATCTCTTGGATCTCTTAGATCTCTTGAATCGTATCTAGAGTATCTTCATCTAGTTTTGTCAGTCCTATTTGCCTCATCACGCTGTGATGAGGCAAATCAACTCAACACTCAGTTGAATGTAATGATCCTCACTATGTGATAAATGTAAATCACGTTGATGTACAGTAGTAGTAACTTAGCTGTATTTAATCATCTTCATGTTAAGTATATTGTTCTACCAAATATTAGGTCCAAGGTATATATCTGTTAATTTTCCAAACAATAAATTCACATTTCCAGATTCAGAGAAAATCAAATGGATTGAGGATATGACGTAGGGGAGCGGATATGGCGTAACGGTTAGAGTGTTCGCCTCGGATACAAGTGGCCTGGGTTAAAAGCCTAGGTCAGTCAAGTAATGATGAATAGCCCCTTGGTCCCATTGAAGGTTAATCTTGTGTCGGAGCTTGCTGCCGATTGGCGCTATCAATAGCAAAGATATGATTGACCATGGAAAGGATTAATAATAACCTGCCAGGAACCTGTAAAGCGGTCTCGACGACCGGACACCGGCCATGACACCGCTGTACAAAATTGTCGGAGGTTATTATTGAGAAAATTACGAAGAAAGGAATGCTAAATAGGGTTTGCATAAATAGACTATAGACAGAAGACTGGTTAGATACTAAGAGGGAATGGTTTGCTGAAGGAAGAATGAAAGGAAAAAAGGTTTGAGGAAGACCTAGACTTGTGATGCTGGATGATTTGATAATTAGTTTGATATGTTTATATGAAAAGAAAAACCGGAATATGTGGATGAGTTATTTTGGACTGATTACCCGGATTTGGCTACAACCGTGTAGTCATGGACAACAATTGCACTGTAATCGTATTGTTGCTACTGTTATATATCATGGACCTGCCAATATGAAATTACTAAAAGAGGATAAGAGAGAGAGAGATAGAAAAAGAGTGAGATAGAGAGAGATCTTTCGCAGTTCAAAAAACTTCTTGATCCTAAAAGTAGCTCAGTCAAAGCTTCTGACCGTCCGACCGACTCATTAACAATGCAGCAGCATAGCGTAGATTGTAACTGGATAGTCGCACGTAAGTATTGAACTAACGACGTCTTGCTTCAGTGGTGTTGCAAAATCATCACGCAGCAATTGAGTCAATGCCGCACTACATGTTTTATCCTTTGGTCCAGTTGACAGGCCCTGCCGTGCAGTGGACGCCCGGCTGATGGATGACCTCTCTGCTCGCCTCTGACGTGAGTTATGTTCATTAATTTTTTACATGCAGTAAAATCTCGAGAGCTATTACATCAGAGAGCGAGGGGGAGAAAAATAGAGAGGGAGAAAGACTATACAAGCCTATATACAGACGTAAGTACCTGCATGTATACAGACAGACAGACATACAGACAAACAGACAGAGAGAAAATCAAATAGAAAAAGATATACAGACTGACTGCCTAACAGACTAACTGATTGATTGACTGACTGACTGACTGACTGTCTGACTGACTGACCAAACTGTCTGAATTACTGACAGCCTGACAGAATGACTGAGTGATTGTCACAGTTAGTCAAACAGACATACGGAGAGAGACTTCAGGAAATCAAGAATTTTACGGAAATTAAATTTCTAAGAGTATATGTGAAAAGTTAACTATTATATGTCTAATAATAAAACTCACAACGCAAGAAATGCTCATCTTACATTATGTCTATCACTTAAAATTCTATTGAGTAATATTTTTAAAGATGCTGACTATTAATTCATGTTATTCTTAATTAGGAACGAAGCACAGAATTCATCTTTAGCACTTTCATTTGCTAGCTCCTTACTATATTGAACCAGTTGGCATGACAGAATAGTTAGCGACTCTTTTTAAATCATCGAAATATTTCATATTTCAAGCCTGCAAAACGCAGACGTAACAATAATCTATTATCTTCAAGGGGTTAGTTCACTTGTTTACTGATATGAGATTATGCACTCTGGCGTCAAACTTTAAGTGTGTAATACTTACACATTCTAAAATATTCCATATTCCTATCCTCTATTCCATTTTTCCACATATAAAATAAATAGTGCTTTATCACTAACCGCTCGATCTCCACAGGAATAAAATCAATCCTAACGCGTTCCAAATAAAACTCGCATAGGCTCTCATATAGGGTCTCGTAAAAGCTCTCGCACTATGCGAGAGCCTATTCGAATCAGTGCCCTCATGCTTTCATTCAACGGTGTTACTCTATCATCAGTCGGTTCAATTTTCTCGAACAGTATTGAAGCTTGAAAAATCTATTCTGTGGGGTCAATTTAAGAAACAGGGATTAAGAATGAACTCCTTAAGCCTGCATGCTAATATTAATAGTAGTACGAGAGAGAGAGAGAGAGAGAGAGAGAGAGAGAGAGAGAGAGAGGAAGAGAGAATTAGTGATAGAGAAAGAGGGAGAGAGCGTGAGAATCTGGAAAACAGACAGATGAAAAGAGGACAAGCAAAGGGTACACAAATTCTGCATTAAAATTGTATAATTGAATTTTTGAAAGCTTTATAGCGACTATCAGAATTCAAAGCTGGCTCCAGAGATTTCCTGGTAGTGAGCCTGGGCTAACAATATCTCTTGGATTGTAAAGTTTTTATGATCATAAAGTCAACAGCTTGTTCCACTTTTCTAGTAAAGATTTAATGTGCGTTTTATTACTAAACAACAACAAAGGACTCAGTCCAAACGCTCTATGACTACTGTCGACTACTATTGACATATTTATATAAATTCAATATTAAGGAACTGTGACAGGAATTTAACTATAGGCCTAATCTTTAAAAATTAATTTACATAGCAACCCTGGCCCCTTTCTATTATTAGAATTCGATACCAAGAACATTATAGAAAGTCGTTGAGGTTCCGTATGTTATTCCAACTTGCGTGATCAACTGATGACAATTTAATATTTTAATTTTTCATCCTTCGTAGCTTGATAGCAACGCAGAAATTTAAAAAAGAGAGCAATACCGTCGTCCTTGACATCATAGAGCAAAGATTAAATTTAATCAATGCCAAGACAATCAGAGAAGAACCTGAAAGTCCATTTAACGATAAATGTGATCTTTGTGTACTCACTCATCATCGTGTGGTATTTTGGCGTCTGCGTGTGTTGACTCTGCAAGAGACGTCCCCAACATTGCCTTAAAGCATTGAACCGGACGATAAATCGTTATTGATTGATTGATTAAAAGTTCAATAAAGGCACACCAATCTTTCAAAACAATATTAACCACTACACTTACTCGACAGTTCTCTCTGGCGGCTCAAGATCACCAATAGTTGTCAAGGTCAGGGTGGACCAGTGCAGTGACCTGAGGTACTTTTGAGCCACGGAGGCCTGGTCTCCCTCGGGGGGCGGGTACCCCCAACCTGACACAAACCCGCCTGACCAGGAGATGAGGTAGTAGAAGGCAGCGAACCAATGGCAGCCGAGGAAGAGCACGTGGGTAAGGTTGAGTACCCGCCACAGATTCGGGTAGGCTGTGCGGGTCTCCACCATGTAGATGAACCTGTACAACCGATACACCTTCAGGAAGCGAGGAAACCTGCGATAAACAGGATAACAATATACTGGGTAAGTTAATAACATAATCTAAATGTCACATTGAGCTTTACTAGAAATAAAGGGAATGCTAATGGCTGATTGTATAGAGCTTCGTTCCTTGTATACAGCTTATGTCTTTGAAAAAATATGATAAGTATAAAGTGTGAGCTTTTTTAAACAACTGGGTTTTCCAATTCTTACAATATCTCCAATTGACGATAATTACGTAATTAGAAATAGTATATAAAATCTGTGCGCATAATATAAAATCTGTGCGTATAATGTACGCGAGTGAAAAATAGAATGCTAGAGAGAGAGAGGAAGGAAAAGAACTGAAAAGAATAACTATATTTATGCTTAGCTATGGAACTAATAGCCAAACCAAAACACATCCACACAACGTTATTAGATAAAGGTACGTATAGCAGGATAGAAAGTAAGAGAAACTTTTAACTTCCGTTGTAGCACAAGGAAAAGATTTTTAATCTTTTTTTAAATTTTCTCAGACAAGTGCAAATTGGGGTTATAATTCGCTATATAATACTTAAGAAGAACGTAAGCCGCAGACTAGAACTTGGTTCTGCAATCTTTCTATAATTACCATCACTAATGGGAGTGATTAATTGTAATTTTTCAATATTGACAGGAATATTTCGAATATTCCTTAATTTATCCTGAATCAGATTGATTGACATGCTTCATTTAATTAATTCTTTAATGAAGTATAAATTCATTGGATTTTTATCAGATTAATCGTAATCCATCTGAATTTTAATCAGATGAATAGCTAGTAGCACAGTTGCTAGAAGTACCATTGCTATACTAGTGTAATTAATTAGTATAGCCTGAAGTATAATAGCTAGTAGCACAGTTGCTAGAAGTACCATTGCTATACTAGTGTAATTAATTAGTATAGCCTGAAGTATAATTTCTAGTAGTACAATTAGTAAAAGTATCATTGCTATATTAGTGTAATTAGTATAGCATGAAGTATAATTTATAGTAGTACAATTGCTAGAAGTACACTAAATCACTATTACAAAAATGAGAGAGAGAGAGAGAGAAAGAGTCACGAGTCTAAAATATTAATATTGATTAGCAATAATTTCATACTGAAGCATATGATTTCATTTCATACGATATAAACCAAACAGTATAATATCGGTGAAAACTGCAGAGTTTCAAAGAATCAATATTTCTCATCTAATTTCAACTTCAAGATGAGAGATCGATTGATAACAAAGAAATGCAAGATAGCTATAAATAATGCGCTAAAAAGCTATGAGCTAACATCATGTGCAGCAGATTAAATTCAAAAATATATGAGTCTGTGATTTTATTTAGCATATACATGTATGGCTATAATACGCTTTGCTATTTATCTCTAATCTTTGTCCTACTTTTATTATATCAAGGCCTACTAAAACCAAATCTAAGTTTAAGATCACTTTCCTGTCAGACAAGTCAGCCGACAACGGGCGTGTAATGGATTTGAACTTTGAACTTAATGATCCGCAGTTATAAATCTAATCGATTATGTTAGGACTGCTAAGCCCCTACACAAGTATTTGTTTTGGATTACTTGTACTTGGGGCTTATCGCTTTATGTGCACTGTACTGAACTGCGCTGTATAGAATTCTCTTGTTCCGTAAAATTCCATTGTATACTGCTCAATATTACATTTTTGGCAACTACTGCATATTAAGATTCAAATATATTAAAATAAAATCCAATCTACTATATATTACTATTCTTTATATTTGATCATCGGACTGGCAACGTTTTTGATCTTTTCTTCAGCACGTGGTTTTTCTAGTAGATTCGGGTGAATCTTCTCATTGCATGTCACTATTTGTGGTGACATGTGACGTAAAGTCCCTGACATCATCTTTGTATGAGGAAACGGAGGTTAAACCTTTACTATTATTATATTGCTATTTATTTTCAGTTTTCTGTAATAAGTATATATTTTGTATTTATTTATTTATTTTATTTATTTATCACATCAGACATTCAAAAGAGGTAAAGCAAATATAAAAGCTAAATATAGAAACGTTTGTGTGAACGGAGGATACAGGCTATAGACGCGCTTACATATTCCGGATTTAGTTCATTAAAAGTAGAAAATTAAAATTAAAGGATTAATTAATAGAATTAAAATATACTACGTACAATTGTGAAGGTAATCACAAACATAGAGCTAAAACAAATACGCTAAAATCAGTATACAAGCAATATAAATATACAAAAGCAGTATACAAGCAAATGGAAATAAAAACAATTAAAAGCAATACTTCTAAGATTTATGTAGGCCTATATCAGATAGACATAGGCCCTTTTTAAAGGACGGAAGAGAGCTTGCATTAATGACAATATGAGGAAGGTTATTCCATTTAGTAACACATCTATTTTTAAATAATAACGTTCTGCGTTATATCTAAAAGTATTTATGTATATTGCAGCACCATTGTTTCTGGTTTTATCAGATTTAAAAGTAAAAAATTCACTGCGCGGCAAATCAATGAAATTATTTATTATTTTATAATATGTATATAGGTCAGATTTTAGTCTTCGTAGTTCAAGTGACTCAGCATTAAGTATCTCAAGTCTATCAGAATAGCAGAGGTCACTCAATCCAAAAAGACGTTTGGTAAATTTCTTCTGAATTGATTCAATAAGATCAATATCAGATTTACGAAAAGGAGACCATACATTGGAACAATACTCAATTATAGGGCGAACAAAGACAGTAAATGCTTTAAAGAGTAATGATAGATTAAATTATCTTTTGATTTAAAGCAATTCAAAATAATAGAAGAATTTTTCCTGGCTTTGTTACACATAATTTTGATGTGAGTGGAGAAAGAAAGGTCTTGCTTAAAAGTCACCCCCAAGTCAGTGATTTCATAAACCCACGCTAGTCGATAAGAGGTAAATTAAAGTCGTCAACAAGGCATATAGGGAAACTAGTAGAACTAATAAACATTAATGCAGGTACTAACAATTGACACATTAATACATCATGTACCCGGTCAGGAGGACAATAGACCACTACCAGTCTGACACCATCATAGGGGCCTACAAGAATATCCAAAACTAGTAGTTCAAGAGTACAGAATCGGACAGGTATATCAAAGTATAGATATAATAATACATAATACTGTACTGTACAAAAATGTAACCGACTATACATAGCATCGAAATGTTCTGTTAAGCATCGCATCATACTTAACAGTACTTAGGCTTCTGATGACCCCGGCACTGCAGAGATCTGTTGTACTACAATGCATTGTTCTGCAGTATATCTGCAGTATTTTATATTGTAAGGAACATTATTGCACTTCACGCGACAATAGTAACATACACTGTAGATTATTGTACTGCACTATGCTGCACTACATGTATACAGAACTGTACGTTAGTGTACTACACTGAGCTGCACCCTAATGGACTGTACACTACTGTACTGTGTGCTACTGAATTTTACTGAACTTAGCGGCATTGCACTGGACCGCTTTAAAGTAATTTCTCACCGGATAAGCGGATGCAGTCCAATCTGGAATTGTAAGAAATCCAGAGGAAGCATGGATATGAGGTCCGCACAGAATGCTCTGGAGTGCAGGTACCTCGCAGCCACTTTACTTCCTTCAACCACAACTAGACCGTTCTCTAGGTAACTAGTTCTCAGCTGAACAATGACGTCACACAGCAACACTACGTCACTGATGACGTCACTTGCTAGCCACAGGTGCAAATATGGCGGCTGCTGTATCTCTGTGAATGCTTCGCGAGCTGAAACAATTAATTAGACTGTCAATCGATCAATCAATAATTTTGTTAGATCAATCCTTTAAATCCATCCATCAATCAATCAACCAGTCAGTCAAACAATCAATCAAACAATAAATTAATGAATTGAGTAATCATTCGAATATTCAATCAATCATCAATACAGCAATCAATCAATCAATGAGCAGTCATTTGATCGATCGATAGCTCAAACATAGCAATCAATATATCATAATGATCTAACTTTATTATTTACACTATGCAATCAATAAATTACTAATATGATCATTACTTAAAACAATCAATAAATTACTATTTAGCATAAGCTGAGAGCAAGAAAATTTCTGCGTCTTTGTAGATGTCTCATTAAAAGTTTCATAAAGAATTTATTATAAAAGTTTATTTACTGAAAATATTTACTGAATAATTTGACATATTGCTAGCGCTTCTGTACCAACGTCAGGAATGGCATTTGGTTGGTGAGTACCTAGGCTGCAGAAATTGCTACAAAATGAAGTCAAACTAATAGAAACGTTTAGATCTGCTTGTATCCTGACCAATTTAATCTGGAACGCAAGGGAATATGATGATGATTAGAATGATGCTTCTGTCATTAATGACAACATTGAGCAATCATGTATATCTAGAAAATTCTACAAAAAGCTTTTATGCTCACCGATGCAAGTCCATAGATTGTAGAGGACTGCTACAGTCACAAGAGTTAGCCAGCCGAAAATGAACCCGCCGTCTGGGTTGAGAAGACTAGGGGGCAGCCTTTGCTGATGTTGCCTATAGGTTGAGGTGTGTGGGGTGCCACTTGAGCCTGGATGATCAGAGAGTTGAGTAGCCTGATCATCGGCGATATCTAATCAATCAATAAAACATTCACTCAATCAATCAAGCTACTGATTTTTCACAATTGAAAATCGCTCAATCTAGCAGTCAGTTGATCACTAAACATAGCAACTGATTGGTTTAAATATCTCCTTTTAATAATTAAGTAATTAATTAATGACTAGATGATTCTTTGAATCAATCAGTTGCCTATCAAAAAATAAGGCAAATTATACTTAACCATACAACTCCTATTAGTCAAGTTCATATCAAGTTTTTCAGCAGTCCAAATGCAATTCCCGTGTTATGCCCGTGACACGGAAGAATAGAACAACCAGTAACTGAATGTGTCGTAAACGATTAACCGAGGAAGGTCCCGGAAACCGCCTCAGAATTCTCATTATTCCAAAGCTACATATGGCTTAGAAAAGGCAGAGCTTCGATGGATTTGTTGATCTATGAAGTGCTCTTTATGGAGCGTGGAGCGTGAAAGCAGTCTCTGAGTAGGAATATGTACCGTTAGACTTGCCCGATGTCAGGAGACTAGAGAGAGAGAGAGAGAGAGAGAGAGAGAGAGAGAGAGAGAATACACAAGTAAATCATGAACACGCTTTTTCATCCGAACACCCTGCAATCGGCCGGCCAATTCATAATTTGGCTTGAGTATTTCTCGAGCATGTTTTGTATGTTTTCATTCTTTGGGGCAAAGGAGAAGAAATTTAATTTAATATATGTATTGATCAATAATCTTTTATCACGTCCCTGCTATCATCAACGGACGAGGAAACGGGCTTTAAATCATTATTATTATCTACATCTAATTACAGTACGATTTAAGTGGTTAAAACACTGGGCTCAGAGAGGCAAAAATAATTTAACATAATAAGCTATAGCTAAATTTAAAGTATGTTTACACTGTACTATTTGAACGTGCATTACACACACTCTCTCTCTCACTCTCTCTGTCTCTCTCTCTCTCTCTCTTTCGCCCTCTCTCTCTTTTACTGCACCCCCTACTGACAAGTTCATGGTATATAGCGCCTCCACTCTTCTTTGTCTTCTGCTTTCCTCTTCATGTGCACATATGAGTGAATCTTTATATCACCCAACATTCCCAATCTCGGCCTGCCTCTGCCTCTATTTCCTTCCATTAGCCTTCTATGACCTATTTTAGTAGACCTTCTTCCCTTAGAATTTGCCCTATCCAACTCTTCTTCCTGTTTCTTAATGCATTTATCAACTGTCTATCTGTACAAACTCTCCAGAACTACCTCATATGTAACCATTCGGAGTCCAGATTATCCTTTCCATTCTTCTCCATAAAGCAAATAATCGCACATTAATTTGCATTACTATGCCATTATTTTCAAGTTTGTATTGTAATTATATTCGTGTGTTCCACTACGTATGTTCGTATGTCATCAATCTGCGGTTGTCAGATTGTTTTGAAGAAAAAGTAGATATACAAATCTTTACGTTTTAGAGACTGTGAAAGATGGAAATGATCCTACAACGTATATATTACAATCAGACTATCAGCGGATCAATTGATTTTCTCTTCTTGCTCCCGTTGAGTGAAGCTTCGTGAAAAATTCAAGGACTGAAACAAATCATATTTCTGTGCCTGAATGTTGCGCTGTAAGCTCATTATCTCAAAGGAATAGTATCAGTAGTTCTACCTCATTTTCATCTCTTTCCATCTCTCTCTCTCTCTCTTCGTTTATTATTTGTTGCTGTTTTTCTTTTTCTTTCATTTTCGCCCTTCCTATTTTCCTATCCCTCTATATCTCTCTTTCTCGTCTCTCTCTCTCTCTCTTTCTTTCTCTCTCTCTCTCTCTCTCTCTCTCTCTACTCTCTCTCTCTCTCTCTCTCTTTCTCTCCCTCCCTTCCCTTCTCTCTCATAACTCTATCTCTTTTTTCTCACAGTCACTCTCTGCCCCTGCCTCTTTCTCACTCTATCTGTACTATGCAGTTAAGTTACTTTATGATCTTAAAGATACAAGATACGACTTTCGGTAAGATTATTCTCATCAAATCACGGTATCGGCTCTAAATCAGACCAGCAGATGCCGCGAGGCTGCTGCAGGATATTTTCATTAATTTCTTTCCTTGAGGAGGTGAAACTATTCATCATCTGCCCGTGACCTCTTCGAATGGCTTTGTAGTCCTGAGGCAATATCAGAAAGCGCTCTAGAAGACTAGCCAATCATGAGAACTAGTGAATCGATAAGTGCGGAATTTAACCAGAAAATTAACCGAAACGACGTCAGTTAACTTTTCAAAGCAGTGTCTCCAGAAATTTGATGATGTCATTTATAACATTCTAGTAGCAAATAAAGGTGTTTACATGAATTTAAGTGCGACGCTATTTATATATTTTGCCGTAATCAGTGGCTTATAAAAGAGACTAGAACTTTGAAAGAATTAAAGCAGCAATCCGTTCACCAGTCAGCCATGGACACCTTTATATATAGCATCATATTGATGATACATTATATATTAATTATAGTTTTCTAGAAGTCCATGAGTCAGCCATTAATTAATTAACGGAAAATTTAAGATCATTTTTGCATTCTAAAGCCGTGAATGGGAACCTAAAAGTTGATTTGACTCGATTAGGTAGCGTTAGTTTTACATACTATCAGGGCGCACTTACACCGACAATATGAAGGTCTGGGTGTGATTTGAAATAAATAAAAAAGTTTAACTTTTAATTTGGAAATAAATTTAAATAATAAAGTTGTTCAAATAAATGTAATTTATTTAACTATTTAATCATAAATTTAAATGAATTTCATTAAATTTATAAATAAATTTATTAAATAGAAACATTGCATTAGTATGAGTATGGTTCGAAATAGGTATATATTTTGCTAAAAGTTTATTATGATTGGCACAATACAATGATGTCTTCAAATAACGTCCATTTTTATATTAAAAATAGTAAGGTTTGACGTCCGTTTTCACATTCAAGGATGATCTTAAGTACAACCGCCAGCACACTTCACCACAAAAAATCGATTCACCCAAGCGACTTGAAAAACATGTGCTAGAGAGAAGTAATCAATCAATAAATCACAAACTTCACAATGCCAACTATAAACAAACCTGAATTATAAAAAAAGACATTATATATATATATATATATATATATATATATATATATATATCTTAGTGCCTACTGGCAGGTCCGTGGTATATAACGCCTCCACTCTTCTATATCTTCCGTTTTCCACTTGATGTCCACATACCAGTGCATCTGTAAGTTATTTATAACATTACTTTTGATATACCATTATTCTTGGGGGATTCTGCTTATGACGAGGTGGACACCCTATGCCTTCCTCAGCTTCGACTAACATTTACTGGGCACGTGCGTCATTCCCTGAGAAAACAATCCTGTTTACCCATATATCAAGTATGAAAAGAAAATATTGAGTTAGAGCTTTTATTTAATGTGATCATTAATTGGCTATATATTTTGTCATTACTATTAATATACTGGGTATCCGTCAGTGCGTTTATACCATTATTATACAGTGTACATTATTCGATATAAATATAATTTATTAATTTCTGAAAAATTAATATGATAGACACAAGAATATTATGCCTTAATGTGACGTTCATTTTGGTTTTATCAAATAATGAATCAACAGACAATAAACTTCACAATGCTAGCTAGAAACAAACCTGTAGGGATGTTAGAGGTAGTGACGTGACGTGTTGAGAATCTCTCTAAGAATGAATCCCTTCTCTCGTGCCTGTTCTTTACTTTGTTCGAAGGAGTGAAGGCACGAGCAACCTTCATCGTGTTCCTCAACATCACCCACTTAGATTTTCCCACGCTGTCTGGAAGTGAGGTCTTATGCCTTGGACCTTCGTCTTCTCGCTGTAAAGCATTTCTCTCTCGCTCAGTTAGCAGGGGCTCAAGGCACGAATGGGATGCGTTGGATGCCGAGTTTTCGTCATTATAATTATCTCCAGTAACTATACTCAACCGCTTCGTATCTGGCATCCCGCTAAGGTCTGCATCTGACTGTACAAGCTGATCAGATTTTACTAACCGTCCGGAGTCTGGTGATCTTTTCTGATCTACTATAACTAAGCTGTCGATGTTAGAGAGATCCAACTGTTTAATTTCTTCTAACAGACTAGAGTTGTTCCCAACTAATTCATCAGTCAACTCTGTCTGATCTTTGTTAGAGGTTAGTATTTGATCGACACTAGATATCGCTAATTCTTCAGTGCTCTTCCCTGATGATCTACCAGCTTTGCTATCGTTCGCCACGTTGACGCGAGCCTGAGGCCTTAATAGCTCTTCGTTCAATGATGGACCCCTCTGATAGCAGGTAGAGGGAAGTGGAGAAGGTGGTACAGAGCTGAGCATTAGCACAGGCGAATGAGGTGGCTGTGTGGTGGACTTGGTTTGATCATTTTCTTCGTTTCTCTTTCCATTCATTGCGGCCATTCTTTGCTATTTCTACCAGCTAACTCAAAGGTATCAGAATATCATTTTATCCGTGTGATGGTTCTTCATGTTGAGTGGTAGAGTAAGAACAGTCCCCTATCTGCCTGTGCTCAGTCGATTCTTCACACTGTAGAGTCATTATTATTGCAAATGTCCGGAAGGCAAAAGACGGTCACCGTGGACTAAATTACCTAACGGTTTAAACATGTGATATTAAAAGTGATAGATATCAACATAGTTGATCATTTCACTATAATGCTTGAGTGCTTTACAATGTGGCAGTTTATTGGTTAATGGACTATGGTATAAGCTAAGAGGAAAAAGTGAACGTACTCCATGATACCGCAATATCCATTATGTTCAGAATGTAAATAAAAGTTACAATGATTATATATATATATATATATATATATAATTATATATATATATATATATATATATATATATATATATATATATATATATATATAATTATATATTCAATTGATGGGTCTAGCTGACACTAACTGTCGTCAATATATTTATACTGGTGCATGTCACTCGTAACCTTCTTATGGTTATTCTCTCTCTCTCTTTCTCTCTCTTAGTGCACTGCCTACTGGCTGGTCCATGGTATATTGATTGATTCATATTGATTGATTTATTGATTGATATATTATTTATAAATATTAATTAATTCTATTCATCAAATCTCGATCATAGACAATGTATTAACATGCACTAAAATTGACTGATTATACGGGGCTCTGGAAGATTCACCACTAGGAAATAAATTCTTGTTTTTGACCAGCCGACAGTTGGAGTAGTGGACAGTAGAGACTAGTTTTGTGACTGATCCTGTATTACAAAGACACTAGGTGACCAGCCTGGGACTCAAACCCGTGATCAGATGATAACCAATCTAGTGTGAACTGTTTAGACCGTAAACTTGTTTCTTCATCTGTCTGCATTTTTATACATATTTTCATAAATAACTTAATATTCAAAGATATGATCTATTCATATCTATTAGGCAGAATAAACAGTAGCTTATGACATCTTTTACACATCATTTTGCTGCAAGATCTATTTATCTAGCTGACAGCCACGGGAATAAGACAGCCACATGAGGGTATTTGGTTTCTAGGTATTCATGAGTGTGGGTAAGGCTTGTATGTGTGTATGTGTAGGTGTGGGTATGTCTGTACACATGTATGTATGTCTATGTATGTTTCTGCATATATGCGTGTATGTAATGTAATGTATGACTATATTTTGCAAATTGTTGATATGCCTAGTATGTAGTTATATGCATGCTTGAATATTTTTGTCTGTAAGGTCGATGTGTGTATATACAAGTGAGTGTATTCTATGTTTATATATGTAGGTGTATGTGTAATTGTGTATGTGTGTATATATTTATGTGTATGTATATATGTACATGTATATGTGTATGTGTGTATATATGTGTGTATATGTATATATATGTGTGTATATGTGTATATATGTACATATGTGAATGTATGTGTGTATATATATATGTGTGTATAAGTATGTATTTGCGTGCATGTGTATGTATGTATACGTAAGTATATATGTGCATATTTATGTGTGCATCTGTATATATATGAATGTGGGGTATGTTTGGATATATGTATGTATGTATATGTATGTATGTAAGTTTTGAGTGTTTGTATGTATTTTTGTATGTGTATATGTGTGTGTTGGTGTGTATGCATGTACATGTATGTGAACATGCATGGGTACATGTATGTATGTGTATTTTTTCATAGTTGTATACCTGTATGTAAGTTTATACTTGAGCTGGTTATGTGTGTGTGTGGTTTGTTGCTGAGTGTTTAGTTTTTTTTCTAATGTTCTTCTTTTGAAGCCTATCAACTTGTCAAGGTTTGTATCTTTTTTCCCCTTTACGGTCTGGTCTCTATGTTTAGAGGTATGAAATTACAGCTAACACTGGTGTTACAGGTCTTTGTGACCTCCTTAACCAGTATAATTATGTTAAGTTAAGTTAAGCTAAGTTAAGTTAATAAGGGCATCAGTGACGGGACTATAGCATCAGATTTGAACAGCGCAACTACTGATCCGTACCAGTAGAATCCAATCAGATTATGTCACATTCTCGGTGATACTAGCTAACATCTCACTCTACAGTATCTGTGATATAGATGAGATCAAGAGATAAGTGTCCGAACCTGTGTGCACTAAACTGAGAGATATTCCGAATTGTAGTAGGCCTAAGAGAGAGGCCTGTAGAGAGGCATACAAAGAGCTAATTTATCGAAAAAATGTATATACAAAAATTAACACTAAAGTTTTCTCCTGCATTGAACGATACTGTCACAAGAATAACACAGCCGAATCTGCGCCGATGAAAGCGTAGCTCTGTGACTGCAAGCCGATGACAAGGCTACAGAAGATATGACTTTAGCAAATAGAGTAATGGCTACAGTACAGCGAACCCAAACTAGCGACTAGAGATTTTGGACTACGGTTATCCTACTACAGCGTTGTAGCGTACTACGATTAACCTACAACAATTCTTTTCAACCAATGCGATGCGCGGTCCATTGATGGTCCGCGACAAGGTAATCCGCAGGAATAAACATAAATATGAGCTAGAATTTAATTAAATAAACATGTACTAGAATTTGTATTTCTATTATGGTAAAATGTTTTAGTAATTTCATGCTCATACATTTCCAAGTTCTGCAATTATTTCCAAAAATCATTAAATATGTTTAATTAATTTTTCAGTCATTGATAATTTCAAATGTTATTATTTTTTAGATTCCTTATTGTGTCTTTGCCATTCAGAGTTATCGTAGTTGAGGAACTATCCTTTACTTCAATATTTTTAAATATCATCTTTCTTTTAATTAAATAAAGTCTTTTTTGTCTTATATTTTAGCCCAGGGCCTTATACAGCCCAGGGCAATTAAAAAATAATAATAATTATAATCGGTAACACAGTAAACTACTACAAAGATTCTCCTGATTAAGGTCGCAAGTGTTCAAAGGTTGAGAACCATCTGTCCATCGCTGCAAAATATTATTGACGTGAAGTGAATAGAAGTAATGCAATAGTTTTTGATCACCACGAAGAAACTCCTAGAAGATGTGGTAGAGCTGTATTGATGAAGATTTCCAAAATATAGTTAAAATAATAAGCACTCTCTTAGTGCACTGCCTACTGGCAGGTCCATGGCATAACGCCTTAACTATTGTAATCTGTACCCGAGGTGCCGACTGGCCGTGAGATTCTTACCACCCGCTCTCAATTTAAGGGGTGCACGGAAATGGGGGCGTTCATTCGTAATAACAATATGAATGCAATATTTATTACAATTAGATAGGCGGATGAAGCAAATTAACTTAATGAAAGTGCTTAATTTTGCTCGTTAAGCATGGTAGTGAATGCAATTGAACAAGTCGCAGGTAGATAGAGTACGAGATGATGGCGTCTAAAATTGAGGAAGACACTAGGCCTACTAATCCGCTGTTACTGTAAAAGGCTTGAAGTTGATGAGGGGTAAGTTTTATTTTTTAACTGAGTCATAAAGATCAGAAAAACAACAGTTACTGTAGCCTGAGGATTGTAAAATTGCTATCTGCAAGTTTCTTTGCAAAGATCTATTACAGAGCCATCGGTTATAAAACTTTATAGATATGTCTATGATTCGGTTTCACTCTTGTCTTGCAATATGTTTCTCTCTCTCTCTCTCTCTCTCTCTATCTATCTATCTATCTATCTCTCTCAATAGCTGTCTCTTTATCTATCTCTATCTGTCAGCCTCTGTAATCTAATATTTACAGCTATGGACACTCTCTGACATTGTTGGGCACCAGGAATGGGCAAATTATTCGAATATTTAGTCGGAAAATAATTCTTTATCGAAATACGGATACTCACTAAGGGCGAGCAATTGCAAGAGTCGGAGAGAAATGTGCACCTTGGACCCCCCCCCCCTCTCCTTCCATTCTCTTCGTAATGTAGCACAGTAGTTAAATTTTTCAACTGTATTTCAGACAGGACTTGCTCGAGGACATACTTTCATTATTAAGCTCTGTAGCCTATACATGATTATACAGGCAGCACTGGGAACATCTCTAGCTCGTTCTGCAGCCTCAGAGTCTCGTACATTACATGCTCTCGCTCTCTCGCTCTATTAAGTGCTCTTACTTTCCTTCTCTCTCTCTCTCTCTCTCTCTCTATGTCTCTCTCTCTCTCTCTCTCTCTTACACACTATCTCTCTTCTAACTCTTTCACAAGTTGAAGAGGGTCTAACTGCTTCTCCTCGTCTCTCTACTGGTCACCTGCTTCTTCCTGCTATCTGCATCTGATTCGATATCTCTTATTATCAGTCTGATTCTTTCTTTCTCTCTGCCTCGCTGTCTCTCTCTTTTTCTCTCTTTCTCTCTTTCTCTTTCTCTCTCTCTCTTTCTTTCTCTCCCAGTGTACTTTTTAAACTCCGGAACAATATCGGATCAAAAGTCTCTTATAAAAATTCTAAAAAGTTCTAAGTTACTTGGAGATTCTTAAGAATCTGAGTAATAACGGGACTCTAATGACCAATAGAAGTCAACACAGCGAATAAGATTTCCAGAAACTTCTAAACTTAGTGTCCCATTACTTGCCTCATAGCCATTTCTTTCAGGCTTTATCTAATAAAGAAAACGACGAAGTTAAAGTATAAAAATATTCTTTAATATTTTTATAAAGCATGCGAGTGAAAATAGTCTCTTGTCTTTCATTCTGTCTCTCTCTCTCTCTCTTTGTTCCTTTCTTTCTTTCTTTCTCTCTCTCTCTCTCTCTCTCTTTCTCTCTCTCTCTCTCTCTCTCTCTAGTTCTCCTTCTTACCCATTTTCTCTCTTTATTTGTTTCTTTCTATGGGCTATGATGATTTCAGAACTAACATTCTTCTACTAAATTTTTTGTACATTTATTTATGTTAAAATTTCTCAATTAATTCAAAAACCCCACACAGTAATTTACATAAAAATGCATAAACTGAGAGTGTCCACTTTGAGTTTTATTAAACAAAAGTTGAACAAATGTAACTAGCTACATCTACAAAGTTCTTTAAAATTTAATAATTGTTACGTATACTCAGAGAAATTGCAAGTTAAAATGACATTTTAAAAGATTTAAAACGTTTAAATTGATTGAAAAACTGAATTGTCAGCGTTAGATCAAATAAACAACTTAATTTACAAATTAATAAATAAAATAAACTAATTCATTGCTGACCGCAATACGGCGCTAGTAAGAATATGCTACACAGCTAGTTCAAGTATTATTTTAAATAACTTTGTAATATTCTGAGATCCCGGTATAAACTGGGTTTTCAACTAAATAGGACGCCTTGCGTCCTCTTTGATGGCCTAGTTTTTATTCAATTTTTACGCACATTTTTTGCACTTACAGGACTTACTGCACTTATTAAGTACTTAGATTCTGATAATCTCTATTTAATTTTTTGTCAAATGTTCATTGATGTGATTACTCTCTGTAATGTTGTGAATATGAAGCATTTTTTTCTCTCCCTCCCGGTGTAAATTTATTCCCATATTTCATCACCCACGACCCTCTTGTGGAGCTGCATCATCGATGTAATCATTATGTTACACCTCTGGGGCACAATACCGCGCATTATAAGCCCTACATTAGGAATCCACATACAGTAGATATTTTAATCCAATTTCGCGACTACATTTAACGTGATCATAAACATAAACTAATATCAGCTCAGTACCACAAAATTGAAGCGGCTGCCATGTTAATGATACTCGTTTTGCTATTTCGCTGATTTTTTTCTCTTCATTCAAATGAGAGAATAAAACTTTACATCATCTTCTACTATATATTTACTGTCTCATTGGTTGCAACTTAAAAACATATTGAGCTTCAATAAATATATAATCTTATTAACCATTTTGCATGATAGAAAAACACAAACAGATACAATTACACATTTCCTACTCGTGAAAACCATAGACGTAAATTATAAATATTTCACAGACAAAAGATATGAAAAGTTAGAGATGCAGATATAGATTTAGAAGAAAGAGATGTGGCAGACTAATCGGAAAAAAGAAGATTCATTAATGGGACTGTATTCGGGATAGCTCGGGGGTAAGACATTGTTTGCCTGAGAATCCTTCCCACTGAATCCTACTTCATTTTATAAAAGCACAGGCCCATAAGGACTCACAGATACATACATACACACATACACTGTACGTACACAATCATAATAATAACATATTATAGTGAAATGATCAACTACGTTGATATCTATCAGTTTAATATCACGTGTTAAGTGAATGTCCGAGATTTTACTCTCAGATCAGCTCGGCCGGGAATCGAACCCATGATAGTATAATTCACCTCATGGTCTGTTATTTAAAACTTCATGACGCTATCTATACCTCTAACCATTGCGCTATTGTGATATACACATATACATACACACACAGGCTTATACATACACACACATATCCACACACACTCACGTAACTCACGCTATCTTACGACCACATAGAGGATCAATCTCACACAGCTTGATGTATTTCTTCAGGTCGAGGGTCAACTTGTCGTAGATAAAATAATAGCCCATTCCAATAGCCGTATGATATGACACGACTTTCTTGCCTACTCCTCTAGCACAGGCGATTGCCAGTGTAAAGATACACTGAAAATGAAGCATTGGATTGAACGTGGACAGCTACTGCATGGTATATATAGGGGTTCCAAAAATTTAGCTACGGGCGCAACTAAAGGGGGTGCCAATGTAAAGTTACGGGAGAAGATAAATGGGTGCCAATGCTACGTTACGAGTGCAGCTGTTATAGCCAGAAGCTTAGCGACCCACAACGAGTGCAAAATAATCAATAAACGGCCGTTTAGAGAAAATTCTGAGCAATAAAGACAGAATTATTTCTTTAACATGTCAAAGTTTGCTAACACGCCTAAGAATCTTAGCGGTCAATTTAAAAGAGACTGCCTAGAGATTAAAGGCTGTAATTCCAGCATTTTTCTGGTTCAGCAAAATTTTAATTCCATACAAACACTAAAAATCCCATAACCAATATTTTTCTAAAGTCAAAATCTAAATAAACCAAAATTTCAGCGAACCATCCTATATAATTGTTGGTCATCGAACAATTGACGTGAACACTTAAATTAATCGTCGCTCATAACAACATCAAACACACTGAAAACAAAGGTAAACTATGTCTAGATAAACTCAGTCCCAATCTCACTGTTGCCATTTACCAACCTCTATCTACCGATCTTTTTTTATTTCTCTCTCTCTCTTTCTCTCTTTCTCTCTTTCTCTCTCTCTCTCTCTCTCTCTCTCTCTCTCTCTCTCTATTTTACTCTAGCGTTACATTCAACGCACAACTGCTTCACCCAATCTGCAAAATCAATCAATCAGCCGTATTAGCTCAGCCGAATTCTGAACATAACCCACTCAAGAAAATGCCAAGGGCTGACGAAAAACGTTAAGCCCATTACTTGTTACAGAATTGCCTATCTTTAAGAGCATGCTGGAATGCAGAGGCACTCGATGGATTGTATCGTATAATGTTAGCGGCGTATCGGAGAACGTCTGCGCCATAATTTGAAGGAATGGAATTCGAGTGGATAAAGGAAATATTGACTGGACGCTCGACTAACAGTTCGTGACTGTCGGACACATTACTTCATTAGCTGTTTAGCTTCTCCCTCAGCAGCACCCCTACCCATCTCCTAGCACCCCTACCCATCTATAAGCATCCCTACCCATCTATCAGCACCCCTACCCATCTTCTAGCACCCCTACCCATCTATCAGTATCACTACCCATCTATAAGCACCCCTACCGATCTTCTAGTACCCCTACCTAACTCCTAGCACCCCTACCCATCTATCAGCATTCCTACCCATCTATCAGCACCCCCACCCATCTCCTAGCACCCCTACCCATCTATCAGCATTCCTACCCATCTATCAGCACCCCCACCCATCTTCTAGCACCCCTACCGATCTATCAGTATCCCTACACATCTCCTAGCACCCCCACCCATCTCCTAGCACCCCTACCCATCTATCAGTACCCCTACCCATCTATCAGCATCCCTTCCCACCTATCAGCAACCTAGCCATCTATCAGCACCCCTACCTATCTATAAGCACCCCTCCCATCTATCAGCATCACTACCCATCTATCAACACCCCTAGCCATCTATCAGCATCTTTACTGATCTATCAGCATTTCTATTCATCTCCTAGCACCCCTACCAATCTCCTAGCACCCCTACACATCTATCAATGGTCTCACATGGGTGATTTAGAGGGTTTCTGAGGGCAGATTGGGCTTTCTTGTCAGTAAGGACTAGTGGTTGAGATACAGGCAATATCTGAATAACAGTTATCTGTCAAAATCCAAAAATTGGAAAATCTTTCTTTATTTCTTGAAAAAACTGAGGAAAATCCCTTCGATTAAAAACTATCACAACCCCTTCCTGCCTCTTCTCATTTATCTTTATTATTATGACCCTGTCGTTTGCCCAGTCAAGATAATAAACAATTCGCGGACTCTCATAGAGGAATTCTCAACCAATAGGTGTTTCCCTTTGCAGAAAATTGTGTGTCAGCATACAATGCTCTGACATAACATATTTAGCATTCAACTTGACTTTCTGTGTGAGTGCATACTATACACATTTCAAAATTAAATAGCAGGGCATTCCGTGTTTTGGCGGTCACGGAATGCCCTGCTATGTAATTTTGAAATGTGTATAGTATGAACGCACACAGACAGTCAAATTGAATGCTAAAAATGTGCAGTAGGCAGCTCTAAGCTATACAAAACAACACTGTAGAGTCGATGATTGGATAACAAAACTTAGTGAGACTTATCCTGTTTTCTATGAGTCTACCCTCTGCGTCGTTACCAATTTCTGTTACATATAGCCTACCTTTTGTTATCGCAGCATTTTTATTAATTTATTTTACTATTTTAAAAATATAATATGCATTTTATACCTGCAGTATTTATGTATATGTATATTGATATGTATATAGTGCATATGAAGGCTTGTAAAAGTAAAAATTTAATTTTAAGAAATATATGCATAAATAAAGCGAAAGGTCTAACTAGCCATGCATTAAGTAGATAATCTATGCTATATATTTGTATTTTTATTTTATTTTGGTTTATTTTCAATGCAGCTGTATTTTTTATAATGCACTGTGGTATTTTTTGTTTGTTTGTTTAGTGTAACTTGCTACCACGTTTTGATGGTGTAATAGAGATTAAAAAAATATGTATATACAATAATATACATGTACATGTATTATGTATATTTATATATGCATATATGTGTGACTTGCTATTATGTACATGTATATATGCATAATTTTTTATACAGTTTATATATATATATATATATATATATATAAACAGACTGGGGCAAAAAAGATAATCCCCTAGCGAGATCTCAATAACTTTAAGAAAACTCAAAATATCTCTACGGAATTTACGGAGCTTCTAGGGGATGAATTTCTGCGTATATCCTGCAAATTTGATGAAAATCTATTAAGCAGAAAAAATATTAAAGCGTTTCTACGAAAAAAGTGCAAAATCGGTTTTAACAAGGCTTTGTTTACCAAAAGTCTTAATAACTTGGACAAAACTCAAAATAGTTTTATAAAATTTTTGGAGCTTCCAGAGGAGGAATTTCTACGCATATCCTGAAAATTTTGGTGAAAATATATTCAGAAGTAACAAAAATACAGCGTTTCTTCGAAAACAAATGTTAAAATCAATTTTAGCAAGCTTTTTTAAACAAAAGTACCGCACATTTTCTTCAAAATTTAGAAATAATTTTAACATAAGAACGAATTTTAAGCATAATTTTTTGAAGCAGCTAACAAGGTAGTGCAAGCTTAAACTCCACCACTTAAATAAACGGCCCTTTTCAAGGTCGTTATTTTCTTTAAAAGGAACGACTGACATTTCGAAAAGCCTTGTTAAAATTGATTTTATCACTTTTCTCGTAGAAAGGCTGTAATTTCGAAACTAATGAAAATATTTTCATCCTATTTGCAGAATATACGCAGAAATTCCTCCCATAGAAGCTCCGAAAATTTCGTAGAGACATTGTGAGTTTTCTTAAAATTATTGAGATTTCGCTAGGGGATTATTATTTTTTGCCCCAGTCTGTATATATATATATATATATATATATATATATACATGTATGTATGTAATTTGTGTATATTATATATATATATATATATATATATATATATATATATATACAGTATATATATATATATATATATATATATATATATACTGTATATACATTCTAATACTAATTGGTTAAGCCGGGGGCTTGTTGGCAAGTTGTTAGACTGAGGATCAGTAGGTTGCAGGGTTCAAATCCAGTGTTCTCTCCATCATCCGTCACTGACATGCTATAGAGCACAAAATTTGCATTAAATTTGTCTTTATTGTGAATTTTAATTAAAAATAATATTGTTTGTGAATCATATTTTCCCCACTCTATTGGCTATGTGCAATATGTGCAATAAAGCAGATAGCAACATATCTAATAATAGATCTAAGTAAGATTAATTACTAACACCAGTAGGTCTACTCTGCTAAGATTAATTAATTATTCACTGAAACATAAATGCACATATTTTGCTATGCTCCTTGTGTGATAATATAAGCCAACAGTCTTATCAGAACTTACTGTTACATTAATCTTTGTGACGGCAGCTCAAGTGTGTAGAGTCGTCTTGAAGAGAAGCCTTGTGCTTTTGAAACGTGACGTTAAACTCACTGCAACCTACTTACCTTATCAGATCTGTCGCTGTAACCTTACTCAATCGCGCTGTATATTTCACAGTATCAAAATTCTGCTGCCAGTAGTTCGGATGGATTTCCATTCTCTCTAAACCAATTAGCGAGCACTTTACATGTATAAGTGGCTAAGTGGAGTCCCGTAGCGGGACTCAGGGACTCAGCTCAGTGGAGTCCGGGTAACAAACGGTAGCCAAGGGCAACCGAGACAACCAATGGTTCCAGGACACTGACATCAAAGGGGAATTTTAGAGACCTAATTCATGAATAGTTAATTCCATGCTCAGCTATGCTAATGGTTCTATGATAGAGGGATAATATCGACCCACAGATGTAGGTTTTTGGTAATTCTATTAGGAAGTATCAGTGGTATGATCGATAGGGTTTCAGCCTGGAGATATGTAGGTCTGAGATTCCAATCTTAGGCTGGACCTTCAGCTCCATCATTTAGGGAGAAGAAAGTGAATATTAAAGCCTCTAAGTCAGTTCATAGTCAGTTAAAACTTTAAGAGCGGTGACTGTTTATACAGTATGCTTAAAATTAGGCCCTATTATTGCGGCCAACATAAATGCACTGGGCCTCAATATTCCATTCATAGTAGCTGAAAGTGTGATGCTGAGAAAACATGGCATTAAAATGAATTTTTGGTAAGCGAAGTTAAGAAAGCTGTTATGACAATCTCAAATTTAATAAAGGTCAATGTGATAATTTAAGAATTTTGTGCCAGAAAATCAATTGTATCTTCAAACTATGCCCAGATAGCTGTAGCTTACAACACATCGTAATTATAAGCAAATAGCTGTCTGTCTTTTACGGGCATTTTTCTTCTGGTAACTCGAATAAGTCAATTTTATCATTTCGAGATATAGTTCAGTTCTCTCAATAAAAATATATAATAAAGATCTCAATTAATTGATTAAGCATAGCTACATGCATCTAGACCGTAGGTTTGTGTACAGTAGTTCTCTCTAGCCAAAAATACCACCAACAACAGTATAAATCATTGCTACTGTCGTGCATGGCAATATCGAGCAAAGAATATTATCATTAACTAAGGGCCACCTCGAGAGCGTAACTGGACAAAAATATACGATTTAATTTAACAAACCTACTGTATGAAAGATCTGAAGCTAATCAAATAAACTTAGGTCACAGTAGTGACAAGCATTCACGAGAGGGAGTCAATCAATCTTTGCGATCTTCATCAATGGACATGCTTATTTCACACAAACGAGCAAACACATTATTAAAATAACCAAAAAATTGACAAATATCCAAATATTCTTCAAAATCTGAATCTCGTTCTCCACAAAGGATATCTGCACGTACAATCTTCAATGAACCCGGTTTCATATTTCAGAACTTCGTGCTGAAGCAGCCGGCAACGTCCCTTAATAGATTTAGTTATTTATAATAGAAATAGAATAGTTATTATAGAAATAATAGATAAATAAAATAGTAATTAAAATAATAATTAAAATAATAATTAAAATAATAATTAAATAATAGAAATAGTTACTATACCAAAAACATCAGTGAAATGGAAATGGATACACATTTCATAACACGCATATATCCTATCTTGCTTCAGTTTCACCATTAAAAATGAAGTAAATCAGAAAGAACTGATCGTCAATAATTGAAAGGGATGATCAACTGAAGGCACATGCTGTACTCTCTTTCCATATTGCACTTCTCTAAAGTAGTTGAATATGTTTGACATGTATTTCTCATTGAGAACTGCATCATCGTCCTGTCTAGTCTGACTGCTGCTTTGGTTAGCCTGTCAGTTGGTCAATCGCTGCGATGTTCTAGAGGACGTCTTGCAGAGAAGCCCTTGGGGCTTCTGGCGTTGGCGTTAAACCCACTGAAGAGAAAGAAAATAACTGTACGTGCAGTACAGACGCAACATATTTTATACTCTTTGATTAACTCGAACTCCAAGTTCGAGTTGATTCGAGAATATCTTCCTTTATCCTTTCAATTTCTAGTAATATTCTAGACTGGCCCCACGCCACCCAGAGGCCAAGTTCTGTACTATATATTAGTCATTGGCTGGATGCTATGAGTGTTTTAAAAATGCTATATATTTTTCATATGTTATATATATATATTGTATAGAATTATAAGGGGTAAGATTAAACTAAAAAATAAGTTTAGCTAATTAAATTGTGCGCCCGAAAATCGGTAAACACCGTCGGTCATTTAAGATAGAAGAACGTTACCAAAAGCTCTACATATTGAGCAATTTAGACATGTTCTAAAGTTTGAAAATTGTGCTACGATTAAATAATTAATGAGTGATTCTGATTGGATATCTAATTGTTGAAGCTACACTGACTGAATTAATATTCATTTGCATTAGTGATTACATTAGTGAACGATTTAAAGAGAAAATAAAATTAAGAATTTCTATGCCTTGTGAATAAGGCGCCAAAGTAACTGTGGACTAGTGAGAGAATAAGAAAAAAACAAAATTGTATGCATAAATTAGCCAACTTGCCATTACTATATTGTGTACGGTATGTCAATGTATTTTGTGTGCGAAATGGCAATAATGCTGATACAATACTACTTTGAAAATACGCAAGGCACTCGAGGCAAAGGGTATTATTTATTACAATGTATTAAAACGATTACAAGTTAACTATAGTCTCGCTGTCAATGTATAAAAGATCAACTATAATAGAGAACAAATATTGCCTGAATATAATTAATGGCCAGAATGAAAAAACTGGGCAACCTACATGCATGAAAGAAATTGCATATATGTTTTCTTTAGTCATTAAGCTGAATAGTCTGTTTTCGAGTTTAGAATGAATGAAGAAAGTATCTTTCAATAGCCACATGCAATATTACACAGCATGAACTGCACACATGTAATACACACAGATAATGTTTAACCATAACGCAACCTTGAAAACAGAAGAAAACTGAAGTCTCCAGTTGCCTTCAAGTGAATAAAAATGAACATAGAGACAACTGCAGTTGCTCGTAGCAGGCGCCTAAAGCAACACTGCACTATGACAATGCAAGAACGTGCTTCGTATGACACTGATTTATATGCTTTATTATTTGATGGTTCATATTCCATAAACTAAAGTTCTAGATGATGCACCAGTTGTTGCCTTTTGACACTAAGCTATTTCGCTTCCCATTTTATAATACTGTAATTTAATTAACTGAAGCAAATGTAGGATTATGAACATGGTGGAGCTTTCGAAAAGTACTTATATATGTAGATCGACTGACGCATTAAAATACTTTAGACTTTAAAACGGCCTCGAATTAGATCTCATCTGTTGGCAAAGGCAAAAGCTAAAGGCTAAAACGCCGAAGCCAAGTTTAACGTTAGTTTCTGGTTTCGAAAGTATGGCAGTATCGGGAGAGCTCTGGATTTGAACCCTGCATCTGCTAATCCACAGTCGGACAACTTCCCAAATATGTAATATCAAACTTCCTCTTCTTTTAGAAGGGGGCAGTTTGATTTTTCATTAAAAATCTCGTGAAGCAGTATTGAAAAGTGTAACTATCATTAATATTTAACTAGTTTTATTTTTTATTCATTCTGCGTATTGCGCAGTGTGCACAAAGAATGAAAGATGAATCTTTAAAAATATTTCAATCTCTTTTAAGCTACTAGTTGATTTAATCAACTACATAAGGCAACTTTTATTTAGAATAACAGATGTTAAGATTTTTATATTATTGCCAAACTGAGAATAATATAATAAATTCTTAAAATACTGGCATCTCCGCATGCAGGCACGCTTTCATTCAATTTTTCATAACATTATGCTCTTTCATGCATTCTAAAAATTAGGCTTAGTAAGAAAGAAATGAATGGTATTATGCTTGGTTGCACAACAACACACTATTATTGTCGTCTTCAATCTTTACAATCATTGCGAATAAGTTAACTTTTATATCGAGCTTCAATGCAATGCATTCCTCAAATGTCAAATTAAAATTCATTTCATAACTGCTACAGAACTCGTTTGTTGCACATAGGAATAGGAGCGTAAACATAAGTTAATCTAAATGTTGAAACAGTTAAGTGCATATATAGAGAGTCTTGCAAGAGTCATGAAATTTGTTATGAACGATAGAGAGGGAATGATCGATACAGAGGGAATGTTCGATAGAGATGGGAATGATCGATACAGAGGGATTGATTGATACAAGGGAATGATCGATAAAAGGGAATGATCGATACGGAGGGAATAATCGATACAGAGGGAATGATCGATAGATACTGAAGAGAAAGATCGATACTAATAATAAAAATAAAGGTTTAACGTTCGTTTCCTCATACAAGGATGATGTCAGGCACGTCCCCATCACATGTCACTACAAATAGATTCACCACAAACGATCTGAAAAAAAAATCACGTGCTGAAGAGAAATAAAAGATCCTAAACAGTGCCGGTCCGGTGATCAAAAATCAGTCAGGCAAGATGAAATAAAATCTATGGTGGGAAGAGATGTGTTTTCAACTTACAACGGAAAGTGGAAGTAGTAGAACATGAGCGAAGATCACGAGGCAGAGAATGATCGATACAAGGGAATGATCGATACAAGGCAACGATCGATTTAAGAGAATGATCGATATAGAAGGAATACTCGATACAGAGGGAATGCTCGATACTGAGGGAATGATCGATACAGAGAGAATAATTGAATAAAAAGGGAAAGATCGATAAAAGGAATGACCGGTAGAGAGGGAATGATTGATAGAGGGGAATGCCACATAGAGCTGTCAAAGATTAAGAGCAAATTCAATATCCCGTCAAAGACATCATGTAATTGTAAGTTGCAATATCAAAACAATTTGTTGTAATATAAAAATTACTAGCTGTAATATCAATATTATTAGTTCAAGACATTTTAATATATTTTCAGGCAGCAACATAAAATTTAACAAACTGCCGTCAATTTATTTTCAGTGAACCACGAATACGTTTTAAGAGACAGAAAAATCTTTAATGATGATACTAACAAGTTTGGTTGATGATAAACTCAATTAGACCATAGTTTCACATTTTACGTTTGATCTATTTATTACAAAGCAGTAAATTGTTACTACTGTATTACTATTTTCTGCAGATATCAATACCAAAGATTTCGTAGTTTGTTTACTATCACAGTATAAATTTATTTTGTAACAATATCGAGCGGCTAATTCGGGAATTAAAGCTATAGATGAGCTCCCCACATATTACATTCGAGTGTGAAGCAGGCAATTAGGTGGTCAGAAAGTGAGATCATTGTGCGTGATCAGCCAAGTGCAAACAAGCAAAATAAGCCAACGCGCAGAAAATATAAATCGTTTCTGCGCACAACCATGCCTGCAACTGTCTACTTTAGGCTAACTGTAAATTGATAAATAGACTAACTGTAAATTTAACTGCAAATGATAGAGAAGCAAATCGCAAACAGTGTAGATGTGATCTCTTTTAATAGAACTAAAACAAATTCTTTTAATTATATTAAAAGAGTTTGCGATAATATTTTAAAAATGAGATTAAGTTTTATATTATATTTCATAACTAATGCCGTTTTATTTCTGATATTAGAGGCTAATTTTACCACTATTTTACCTTTACTATTCATAGGAAGAAGTTTAAGAGTAGTAATTTTTGGCTCTATTCTGATTTGTAAATATTTGAAATTTGTCCAAAAATTCTGCATTTTCATAATTATCAGGAACCGAGAGAATATTTTTCCAAGAAAAAATGATTTTAAGTGGCGTACTTAGGTACGCCGTTTGAACATAAGTTTAGGTAAGCCATATAATTCAAATACGCAAAAAATGCAATACTATTATTAATCATAATTATATTCAAGTCTCTAGAATTTTTGAAGCTTTCCGAACTTCAGTGCATGTGCACTAATAAGCGCAAATTTTGCTACGGAGTGCTTTAACATTCTACACGCACTGTTGAAGAGAATGGTTATTAAAGTTTCACAGGTGATACGCTCCTCATATTACTGATGTCATTCCAAATATCTTTTCAAATGGAATGATAGATAGGTTAGAAAATTGAATAAAATTGTAACAGTAATTAGTTATAATAAATTATAATAAGTTATAAGTTATAGTTATAAGTTACAGTTATAATAAGTTATATTAAGTTATAATATACTATTCATTTTGATGGTTGAATCTCCGACAATTAGTTTCTTTTATCGTTGCAATAGCATCACTACTAGCCTATGGGGGTTTGGTACATGTACGAACAAGATCTATAATTTCAGTTAACGGTTTGTTAATAACTTATTTACAACTATATTTAAATCAACGGGTAATAAAATTTTATGTTCCTTTAATTTAAAAATTTGCTTTGAAATGAATTGGAAGTTGAAGAAATCAATCTAAAAACGGTGCTGCATTTTATTATACGGCATTCATTATTGATTTAGTAAAATCAATATTTAATGATTTCATGACTTCTCATCATGCTCACCAGAGAGAGTGAGAGAGAGAAAGAGAGAGAGAGAGAGAGAGAGAGAGAGAGAGAGATAGAGATAGAAGATAGAGGCTGGATTTAGATATTAACAAATAAAAGTAACTCTATAAAACCCAAATGACGAGCAAACATTATATTAACAGCCCAATAAAAATTGAATAGTGCATACGATATACTCACACTGTTTTCATACAGCTGCATTTCTCATAAACCTAAAGGTTACCGTTAAATATAGAAATCGGTCTAAATCCCTGTATATAAATCTACACGACAAGCAGCTAAGAACCAACGCACTAATAAAATTACGTATTTCATTAATTACTGATATCCTCAACAATGTGACTACGAGAAAGTCTTTGCTTGTGACACGGCTAACTAATAATGAACCAAGCAATAGCGTCAAGAAATTAGAATTTCTACTTGTACTGTGAAGTAATTGTGGTGTTTATTTAGTCGAGATGTTAACGTAGGACTACAGATACAGTTTTTTTTACATGTGTCTGGAACATATCACTAGCATATCATATCGCTAGCCTATAATATCACTAACGTTTCACCTCTATAACATATCATACTACTAACATTTCATATCACCAATATATCATATCACTAACCTATTGTATCATTAATCTATAATATCGCCAACATATATAGGTAACATATCATATCAACAAAATATCATATCACTAACTTATTATACCACAAACATATCATATCACAAACATATCATATCACTAACTTATTATACCACAAACATATCATATCACTAACTTATTATACCACAAACATATCATATCACAAACATATCATATCACTAACATATCATATCACTAACTTATTATACCACAAACATATCATATCACAAACATATCATATCACTAACATATCATATCACTAACTTATTATACCACAAACATATCATATCACAAATATATCATATCACTAACATATCATATCACTAACATATCATATCACTAACATATCAGATCACTAACATATTATACCACAAACATATCATATCACAAACATATCATATCACTAACATATCATATCACTAACATATCATATTCCAGAACTTTATTACAATTATTTCGGCTTCATTAATTGACTCCGATCATTCCAAATATACCATCTTCAGTTTCTTGCCCCCAAAGTGCTCATTCTGTCTTACTCCCTCTCTCTAGCTCTCTCTCTCTCTCTCTCTATCGCTCTCTCAGTGCTTGAAGTGCTTAAAGGCAGGCCCATGGCATATAACTTATCCAAAATTCTCAGTCGTTTTATTCTATTCTTAACTTTTCTTTTAATATACATATGCGAATGTGTTATTAATCGATTTATAGCAAGCCTTGTCTGACTCCAATACATTTCCCTTTTTCTCTCTTCTACTACATTTTCCAGTAACCCATCATCATCATCATAATCTTCCCTTAAATCCCAATTTAACTAGGGCCGAGACATGAATAGACCTTCTTTTGAAGTTTTTCCATTCATATTCCAGTAACCCCTCACCTTACGATATATCGTATCGCTCTTCTTTCTATTTACGTTTACATTTATTAACCGCACACATCCGTTTGTGAACTTTTTTATTTTTAATTTTTAATTTATCACAGTGAATGAATTATTGGGTCCGTCAATTGGTGAACAGCTAACTTCATTAAATGGTGTTTCGAACATTTCGTAAAGTTATTTGACTTAATTCTGGCTTGACGAGCAGCTAATGTCATCTAGCGGTTAATGTACTACCAGCTTAACTAAACAACTAGACTTCTATCTTTCAGCTGGGTCAGCTAGATCTCTCTCAAACCACCTCAGCCCAGTTTAGGTAGATTTTATAACCAGAGTTGAAAATAAAATAAAATAAATGTTAGACGCTAGTGGCCGAATGGCATAATACGTATGTGCGCAATGATATTATATTAATCGTACCAACTTGACATTTACAAAAATGTCTGCCTGAAATTTTAGGCAAACATCTGCATCAGCCAACGAGGGATAGAGATCGGCATTAAGGTTGGTATCTTGTCCTAAGCAACAACAACAAGGAGCTGTGTATTTATCTCGACAGCTGTAAAGCAGTTAAACTATCGCTCAGGTAAGCTCCTTGCCGGCCTAAGTTACTAAGATCCGATGCGCTCTGGTGACCTCGCTACATGCAGCAAAGGCTCTTAGTCTTGTGTGAGGAGAGTTAGTCTGCAATAGGCTGCATGTACCGCTTAGTCAGTGCATAGCCTAGAGCATCTAAATACTCATAGATCAGAAGAGTCTATTGAAGCTTAAGAATAACTAAGATGATTATTGTAAATTTAAGCAGTTTAATATATTTAGTAAGATCAAGACAAACAATATAGGCGTACGTTTGTATTACGACCATTGATGCTAATGTGAGCCTAATACATGTCATACAAAGCCTCTGATTCTGAACACTGAATTAAAACATTAAGGAGATTCGTGAACGTTTGTCGTAGTTTTCTGATTTAAAATAATATAGAACAGAATAACATCTTTTATTCCATTTTACTTATCAGCTGGAATTAGTTAATTGCATTGTTTTAGTCACCTGTTTGTATATCTATATCGCTATATCTGTTTGAATATTGGTTGAATAGTAGATTTGCAGTGACATGTGACGGGGGTCCCTAACGTCATACTTGTATCAGGAAACAGACGTTAAACATTTACTATCTTTTAAATTTATTTTTTATTTGTTATATATTACTATTATTATTAATCATACTATTATTATTATTATTATCTAAAATATCTAATATTATTATCTATAATTTTATTATTAGGCCTACTATTATTATTATTATTATTATTATTACTGTTATTTTTACTACTACTTCTATTATTATCATATATACAAATTTAATGCCCTAGGCTGTATAGGCCATGGATTTAAATTTAAGATAAATGGACTATATGTAATTAAAAGATAGTTGAAAAATAAACTTTTACAATAATATCTCTACGCTTTGAGAGGCCGCATTTACCAATGTGCCACGAACGCAGACAGCATTAAAGTGCTGGAGTGCAATGGACAGGCGCTGCCACAGAAGGGCTCATTATTATTATTATTATTATTATTATTATTATTGTTAAAATTTAAGTTCGAAAGTTCTTAGTAATTTTCTTACAGTAATGCTTTTTCAATATTTAGCTAATCCTGTGTCATCGGTCAACCGCAAAAGATTTTATTAATTAATAACTTCAGCTAATGTAATTTTTCTCGCCTGTGGTTTGTCAAATGGCAGGCGCAAAGAGGACGTTCGTACTCAAATGCTTTCAGTAAGGACGCTCGGTTGACTATCAAGTTGATCCTACCATAAAGTCTGTAACAATCCTTAATTTAGCCTTTATGTTAAAAAAAATATCTTCTGGTATTTTTCCATTACCGTTCTCATTTTCTATTTAGTCGAGCACTTTTTACAACATGTACAGTTGCCGATGGGTCTATTCTGTTGTGGTCCTCTCACAACAAGGAACACTTTTATATGTTGTAATGTGAAATGTGTTTTATTGAGACCCTCTTTCAACAAACAAGTATGATTTATGCAAAAAATTGTTTATTTCAATTACATGATTATGTAATAGTAATTGAGTAGAAATAAATCAGTAACTTTAATTTATGTGAAACTTTTCTTGTCTCCAATGAGCTACAACAGTGACAAAATCACTGATTTACCTAAGTAATGTTAACAATGGTCTTTAAGCTGGAGGAGGTGTGCATATCTCATCTATGTGTCAGTGCTTGGGTTACAGTAGGCTGTAGTCAATCTCAGGTAGCGGTTATAAACTATATACGTGAATATTATTTTGTCATAGCACGTACAATAGAAATATTATGATATATTTAACCAAGTAAAAGCACGCGATAACAAGCTAAAACAAAGGAACGTATGTTATACAAATCAATATTACGATTTCATTAGGGAAATTAAATTAGAGCTTTACGGTCCTGCAGAATTTCTTTCAAAAAGCCATCTTCTAATCTGGAGGGGGAGGGGGTTGAGATCATGGGGACAACCAAGAGGCTCCTAAGAATTTTTTTACAAGTAGGCTTATAACTGATTAATTCAGGGGCGACAATATGCAACATGGTGCATCCACTCAACGGGATTGCTTGAAATGGAAAAAAGTTATTTATATAACGAATTAAATCGTTCTTCAATTTATTTTTTGCATAATTAAGAATGATTTCACAATTACTTCAACAAACTTGACCCATCATTTGACGCTGTTTAGAAGAAAGTTACTTTCGCTTCAAATCAAAACGGTGTCGCCATAAAGTGTTGAATTTATGCTTGATTGTTGTTTACTTTGGCCTTCGTCTTTTCTTCATTTGCGTTGGTTCTACAGTATATATTAAAGGGTCATATTAGGTGTTTTGAATTCTATTGATTGAGTTATGATGAGGATGAGTAATTATGAAGTTATTTTTTCAACAATTAGACAGCTTAACAAATCTAAAAGTATGATTGCATAATAAGTGTGTGTATAGATTATACAGTATATTAGACTTTCAATACATTGAGTTATTAGTAAAGACCAATACATGTATTATATTAAGTTATTATATAATAGACTGTCGATGTCATCAATTGAAGACTGGGGTACTTAGCTCTCGTAATTTGCTAGCTGAGTTCAGCTATCATTTACCATTTGAGATCTTTGATATATATTAGCATTGAACGACTGCTATAATGATTTTGGCATGTTGTGTCCGGGTCCAAACAAGAGGCAGGCCGGGATTAGGAATTTTAAATGATTTAAAGATTCACTCATATGTGGACATGAAGAGGAAAGCGGAAGATAGAGAAGAGTAGAGGCGTTATATACCATAGACCTACAGTAGACATTGCACTAAGAGAGAGAGAGAGAGGGGGTGATAGAGTGTGTCTGGGACACCGAAGAATATACTAACCGTTAACTGTACGAGCCGTAAGAGGCGACAAAGCAAGAGCTAAGGAAGGCATCGGGAAACTACCACAGAAGCTATATATTACCACGTTCTAGGCTACATAAGGTATTGATAAGCCTCTTGTGAGGGGATTAACTCGTTGATTTATGGAGTGCTCTTTACGAAGCGCGATAGAAGAATACGACTATGAATCTGTTACTTAGTCCTACAACTGCCAAAGCAATATATATATATATATACATCATGTATGTATATATACATGCTTTGGTTTGGACCACGCTATTGTATGGATGTGAAACATGGACCTTAAGGAAGGAAGATATTAGGGAACTGGAGGCATTGGAAATGTGGATTTGGAGAAGAGGATTTGGAGAAGAGTGGAGAGGATTAGCTGGACTCAAAAGGTTACAAATGAGGAAGTCCTGGAGAGAGTTGGCACAGATAGACAGTTGATAAATGTATTAAGAAATAGGAAGAAGAGATGGATAGGACACATTCTAAGGGGGAAGGTCTATTAAAAGAGGTCATAGAAGGTAGAATGGAAGGAAAAAGAGGCAGGGGCAGGCCGAGATTAGGTATGTTAGATGATTTAAAGACCCATTCATATGTGGAAATGAAGAGGAAGGCGGAAGACAGAGAAGAGTGGAGACGTTATGTACCATAGACCTGCCAGTAGGCAGTGCACTAAGAGATGTATATATATATATATATATATATATATATATATATATATATATATATATATACACATATACATAGTGTTCTGTCAAGCGGCAGGTCCCTTGTATTTATTTATGTTTTATTTATTGCTTTATTTCAGGCGTAATAACCCGTACATGAATCTTACAACAATGCAACAAAAACCAGAAAAGCAAATAGGCTATGCATAAATTGAGCTATAAGACAATTACTTATAGAATTAGGCATACAAAGCTATAATAAGCTCAGAGCATCAAAACACTAAACTAGTATATTAGCATTATCCAGAAAAAGTATATATATATATGTATATATACATATATACATGTATATATACACGTATATATATATATATATACATATATATATATATATATATATATATATATATATATATATATATATCACACTTTCTGAATTTCATCGCAGTTTTGACAAACATATTATAGTAGATTAGATAAAATTTTACGTGGTTTGCCTCACGTTTACCGGACAAGTCAGAGATTCCAACCGGACCGATTCTGGCAGACTTTTATGATAGCGAAGGTGACGCTAACTTCAATAAAATTTATGATTTAGTTCGCAAGCAGATTACGAAATTTAGTTTTCGCCGTTATTTATAGCTATTTTAATTTAACGGTCTATTAGAGGTAGGAGATAATGTTAGTATAAACTATGTGAGGTACATTTAAATCAACAAATACAACAATAAATTTAGAATATTTGCATTCTCACCCAAGCAGAAGCACCGAAATTGTTCATTTGTGTTGTGTTTATAACATCTATTATTTTACTATAATATTACAAATTAAAACTCACGTGATCCTTTAATTTAGATAAGACATTTAACGGCTTATAATCACAAAACACTAAGAATATTTTAGAGGAAGCTTTTGAGGGTGACTAAGGATGTACGTGAGGGACGCTCGGGGTGGAATGCGTCCAGTCCTGGTGGACGCCAATCAGATCCCGCATCAGAAATCCGGCGGCTGGACTCAG
Organism: Enchytraeus crypticus; assembly: GCA_905160935.1. Classification (NCBI taxonomy): domain Eukaryota; kingdom Metazoa; phylum Annelida; class Clitellata; order Enchytraeida; family Enchytraeidae; genus Enchytraeus; species Enchytraeus crypticus. The sequence goes on from CAJHZI010000191.1 coordinate 447,737, forward strand.
AAAACTACGACTACCACTCGACGAATACACGAGGGCGGCAGGTCCACCCCAGGCAGGCAGGGAGGGCTGTTGGTGACCCGGAGGGACGCTAGCGGGTCTCGAGAGGCACTCACGCCCAGTGTATTCGACACCCTGCCTCGAGGGGACATCGGCGGTCCGCCCAGGCTCTCCGCTCAGTCCCGAAGCACGAGTCACCTCAGCCTGCCTCCTTCGATCCTCTCCAGATCGAATTCGAACCTGAAGTCTGTGAGCCGCAGCAGTTCTCTGAAGAGGAAGTCTCGCGGACAGAGTGACGACGACTCGGCTGCTGTTGAAGAGATCTATCGCTACAGAAACAGAAGTAACTCAGGGTCGCGACAGCGCAGGAGATCCAGGACCCCTTCAGGCAGTCGCCTGCACGTCTACGAAAGTTCAGGTGGCAGCAGTCTGAGAGGAAGCCGCAGACGACTGGATGATAACGTATCAATGGTGAGCGAGCCGGTGCTAGTGAACAGAGTGATGCGGCCCGTGTCACGGGGTGCTACACCGAGCCGGGCTTCCGTTCACTCGAGTGTGTACGGGTCGAGAAATCAGCTGCCGCAACAACTCGACGTGACCTGGAGACAGAGCCAGGCTAGCCTGGCTAATCGTCAAAGCTCCATGGGCCGTCATACCCCGTCGATGGTGAACGGGTACGGGCACGCCTCACGCAACACCGCCCGCACCCCCTCCCCGCCCTTGCAGTACAACACCGGCCGGTCATCTGTCGCCTCGCAGGGTCTACTAGGCAGTCGTCATCAGCTCAACACGCCCATACCAGGAGGAGAGGTCACGGCTGTCGATCCAGAGTTAAAGGAAGCCGAGAAGGACGGCAACCAATACTTCATTTCGATGAACTTGAACGCAGCCTTGACACGACCCGGTTTCAATGGGTCCATGAATCACTTGGACCAGATCGACGACTACTCGATGAATGGATCGAGAATGAATCTCGACGTCGGACCGAATGGCAGAGCCTCGCGGAACACTGAGGGTGGCAGGTACATGGATGACGGTAGATATCCTGATGAAAGACTCCACATGTCCCGGATCGACGTGGTAGACTACGACGCAGTGATTCCATCGCGTCCAAATTCACGCGCAGTCAGCGTGATGCAGCTTGCTGACCACCGTGATATGGGCTCCATGTATGGCTCGAGAAGTGTTCTGGACGGGTATGTCACTGATGGTGCACTCATTGAGGACAGCTACATCGTCAAATCTGTCAAATCAACACAATCCCGTCCCACGTCAAGGGTGTCCTCCTACGCGAGAGACAACGGAGATGAAAAGGTGGAATTTGATCTGGAGTTGTTGGGACTGGGAGGGGGTGGTGGACAGAGGACAGTAGTACGAGGTGGGGTGACGAACGGGGTGGCTCCCCCTCGACCTGGGACTGCCCCCCTCAATGGGTACGACTGGCAGGAATCCCGCCGGTCAGCCAGCCTTCACGCGGGTCCTGAACCGAGATTTACGATGAAGCTCAACGACACGCTGCTCATGGACTACCTGCCTAACGAGGGGGAGGAGGTGAGGGAGGGATCGTGGAGTGGCAGTGACGTGTCGGACACGAGGAGTCGTCAGAGTCGAGTCAGTCGGGTGAGCCGTCAGAGTCGCTCCGTCGTCGCCAGACCCGCCCGACGAGCGGTGTCGTATGATGAGGAGGAGGAAACGAGGGAGACGTTCAGCAGGCCAAACAACGAGGCGGCTGAGCGAGAGTTGGAGAGAGAGAAGAGACGCCTGGAGGAAGAGCTGGAGGCAGAGAGGAGGAGGCTAGAGAGGGAGAAAGAAGATTTGGATGAAGAGAAAAGAAGAGCTGAGGAAGAGAGGAGAAGAGCTGAGGCAGAGAGACGTAGACTGGAGTTGGAGAGAGAACGACGCAAGCAGGAAGAAGAAGCTGAACGTAGACGACTGGAGAGAGAGCGGGAAAAGAAGAGATTAGAAGAAGAAGCGGAGAAAGAAAGAGAAAGGAAGAGGAAGGAAGAGGAGGCAGCGAAGGAAAGGGAGAGAGAAGCCAAGATGAGAAAAATGTTGGCGGATTTGGACAATGAAAGGAAACGGCTGGAAGATGAGCGAGAAAGAGAGAGAAGAAGAAGAGAGCAAGAGGCTGAGCGAGAGAAGGAGAGAGAAAAGAAGAGACTGGCGGAAGAGAGGGAAAGAGAGAGGCAAAGGCAAGCAGAGGAAGATGCAAGAAGAAGACAACGCGAACAAGATGAGAAAGATAGACTGGAGAGACTAAAACAAGAGGCAGCAGAAAGAGAGCGAAGAAGGAGACAGGAAGAAAAGGAGAGAGAACAGAGAAAGAAGGAGGAAGAGGAGCGCGAAAAAGAAAGAAAAAGAAGAGAAGCGGAGGCGCGAGAAAGAGAGAGAAAGAGAAGAGAAGAGGAGGACAGAGAGAGAGAAAGAAAGAGGAAAGAAGACGAGGCCAGGGAACGAGAGAGACAGAGAAGAGAAGCAGAAGAGAGAGAAAGAGAAAAAGAGAGACAGAAAAGAGAAGCAGAAGACAGAGAAAAAGAGAGAAAGAGAAGAGAAGCTGAAGACAGAGAAAGGGAGAGAAAGAGACGGGAAGATGAAGATAAAGAAAGACAAAGAAAAGAAGACGAGGATAGAGAAAGAGAGAGGAAACGAAAAGAAGACGCGGACAGAGCAAGACCAAGGGACGTGGAAAAGCCAGAGAGAAGGCCTGAGTTGAATGCTAATCCTGACGGTAGAAGAGGTAGAGAAAGCCATGTTGGGCCCGGAGACAACCGACCTGAGACGTCTAGACCAGCGAAGCATCTAGGATCACCATTGCCATACGATGAGGATGATGTGGACTTCGGACGTCGCGTGCCTGTGGGTTAGTGCTCATTATAACAACAACTACATGTAATTTACAGACATACGAATATAAATTAAATGTTTAACTGCCTTTCGAAACACTTTTTATAATTCCATATAGTTACACACATGCCTTATCGCATGTGCTATATACATGTAATTGCCTTTACTGGTTTCTATTTTTGTAAAAGTGTAAGTTTAATTGAAATATTTGTCGTTTTTCCACTGTGATAATTTGAAGGACGGATAAGCCTGAGAATTGATTCGCCTATCAGCGAAGTGAAATACTGTATAATATTGAAGGTTAATAGTGGTCGATAAAAGTATGGGTTAATGGATGGTTAAATTTAAAAAATTGTTTGATTGACTTGGTTAAAATACTAGTGAATGTTTTAGTAGTAAATTATAAAAAATATTTAATTTATATTAATCGAGCAAAGCAAGAACTGCTAGAGGCAACCGTAAACCACCTCGAAGCTATAATTATCAATCTAGATGCCACATTGGGCATGGATATTTGATAAGGCGAAACCATTTATTAAAGGATTAACTTGTTCATCTATGAAGTGCAATTTGTGGAGCGTGAACGCAGGCTCTGAGTAGGAACATGCAGTTTGGACCTGCCAATTGACAGAACACTTGAGCAGAAGGGGATTTATATATATATATATATATATATATATATATGTACATATATATATTTATATATATATATATATATATGTATATATATTTACAAGAAATATTTATAAATGATATATATATACATGTATATATACTTATATATAATATATATATATAAATGTCTATATGTATTATATTTATACACACATATTTACATATACCTTTTTTCATGTATTTAAGTTAATTAACAGATTCGTTGATTTATCGACTAAATGGCAAGTGATTAAGCTAAGAAGTCTATAGAGTGATTGATTGATTGATTAATTGATTAATTAGATGACGGCGACGGCCCTAACGAGAAGTGGGCCAGAGAGCGAGCCATGGACTTCAACAAACGTCTGCCGGCGACGAAGGAGACGTCAGGGTTTGTCAAGCGTCTGATGAAGGACGCGCCGCCCGGCAGTGTCCGACAAACCGTCGATGTGGAGAGGGAAGAGGAGGAAATTAAAGGTCCACTTCCGGCCAAAACAGAGAACCTCCTAAATCTGGATACCGTCTCAGAAAAGGTTTGAGATCTGCAGATGATTGAGTCTGTAGCGTTGTCGGTTAGGTACACGAGAGGAGATCAGTAGAGGCAGGGTTCAAATCGATTAGCTATCCCTGTAGCTGTCGTTGATGAAAGCCTTAATCTAAACCTGAACCTTTTCTGACGCCCTTTCTTTTCGACTCATAGTCGTAAATTTATGGGAACGTTATTGGTTTTCCTTGTGCGGTTGTAATCAATTGAACTCATTGATTAATAAGCTCGATAATTTAAAATTGTTTTGCTAATTTACTGATTTATCGCTGGAATTGATTCATGATGTCTCTCAAATTGTTCACAGTACCTTACGCACGACGTGTACATGACGTATGACGTGTACATGTTGCATGACGTGTACATGACGTATGACTTATACATGACGTATGACGTTCACATGACGCATGACGTGTACATGACGTATGACGTGTACATGACTCATGACGTGTACATGACTCATGACGTGTACATGACGTATGACTTATACATGACGTATGACGTGTACATGACGTATTACGTGTACATGACTCATGACGTGTCCATGACGTATGACGTGTAACATGACTCATGACGTGTACATGACGTATGACTTATACATGACGTATGACGTGTACATGACATATGACATGTACATGACTCATGACGTATACATGACGTATGACGTGTACATGACGCATGACGTGTACTTGACGCATGACGTTTACTTGACGCATGACGTGTACATGACGCATGACGTGACATGACGCATGAAATGAACATGACGCAGTTGACGCTGTTTGTTTTTTGTGTTTCTGTTGACCTTGACTTTGCATGAACTGCCTTGTTTGTACTGATTCATGTAAGCCTAAACAAGACTTTACAAAATTGTCTTAAAATGTCGTTATCTTTTGTATTTGAGGTGAACATGACACTTTTGTTGTTGTTGTATTTCAGGTGTCCATGACACTGCTATTGTTGTTGCTGTATCTCAGGTGAACATGACGCTGTTGTTGTTGTATTTCAGGTTAACATGACGCTGTTGTTATTGTTGTATTTCAGATGAACATGACACTATTGTTGTTGTTGTATTTCAGGTGAACATGACACTGTTGTTGTTATTGTTGTTTCAGGTGAACATGACACTGTTGCTGTTGCTATATTTCAGGTGACCATGACACTATTGTTGTTACTATATTTCAGGTGAACATGACGCTGGATGACGGTCTGGCAGAGTTGACGGTGAAGGTGAGGTGTGAGAGGATAGTGCCCATCAGAGGCGCTGACGACCTCTACAAGAAGAGCTCCGTCATCGTCAGTCGAGTCATCGAGGTCGACCTCGAGGTGACTCAAGAGCGACGAGAACTCTATAAACAGGTGACGTAGTTGATTTCAACGGCTAAGTCAGAAAGGTTGACGTTAACGTCAGTGGGCTACGATATCTGTTGAAACTCTCTGTCTCTCTCTCTCTCTCTCTCTATCTCTTTCTCTTAGTGTACTGTCTACTGGCAGGTTCGTGGTACATAACGCCTCCACTCCTCTATGTCTTCCGTTTTCCTCTTCTTGTCCATGTTCGAGTGGATCTTTAAACTATATAACATTCCTAATCTAATTCTGCCTCTGTTTCTCTTTCCTTCCATAATACCTTCTAAGGCCTCCATTAGTAAACTTTCTCCGCTTAGAATATATCCTAGCCAATTCAGAACATATTCCTATCCAACTCTATTCCTATTTCTATTTGGTCCAATTTCTGCTGAAACATGAGTTCTGAAACAACAGTGTTGAAAAGGCCATCATCATCATCGTCATCATCATTATCATCATCATCATCATAATTGCCATCAGCATCATCATATTCCCTCGAATCCCAATTTACCTAGAGTCGGAATTATAAAATGTTGTAGCAATTTCAATGACCACCACCATATGGCATATTATTACACTGTAATTGCTTATATAATTAAGTAACTATTTAATTGATGTGACTGTTATTGACTGTTTAATCCTGGACTAGCCCGTAACTGAGATTGCTTTCCAGTGAGGAAACTGACGTTAACGTAAGTTTTACCAGCTTTTTTCTTTTTATTGTACAGGTGATGGAGAACAGACGACACGGAGGAAAGCTGAGCAATGAGGACACATTCGAGCTGTACAAAGCCTTCATGGAGCTGGCAGAGGCGGAGGAAGCTTTGGGCAGTTCCGCCCCTCTGGGTGAGAAGATTAGAATCGACAAAAAGGTGGACGAAGAAAGATACAGAGACCTACAGAGAGAGAGACGAGCCTATGGGAGACCTGGTGATGAGGACTTTGTGGGACTGTACGAGCCAGGCATAGGTTCTTATTCTACTTGTTGTATTGATTGTTCCTATTGGTTCTTATTCTACTTGTTATATAGATTGTTCCTATTGGTTCTTCACTCATTGACTCGTTCTTCCGACCCCTACCACCACCACCCCTACAACCAATCCCTACCCCCACCACTAGACCAACCACCAGTCCACACCACCACCACCACCCCCACCACCAACCACCACCACCACCACAACCCCCACCACCCCCACCACCCCACCACCCCCACCACCCCCACCACCCCACCACCCCCACCACCCCACCACCACCACCACCAGACCAACCACCAGTCCACAACACCACCACCACCACCACCAGACCAACCACAAGTCCACACCCCACCACCAGACCAACCACCAACACCAGACCAACCACCACCACTACCCCCACCCCCAGACCAACCACCACCACCCCCACCCCCAGACCAACCACCACCACCACCCCCACCACCAGACACCACCACCACCCCCACCCCCAGACCAACCACCACCACCACCCCCACCACCAGACCCCACCACCACCACCCCCACCTGACCCCACGACCACCACCCCCACCACCAGACCAACCACCAGTCTCCACCACCACCAGACCAACCACCAGACCAACCACCAGTACCCACCACAACCCCTTCTACACTCCCACCACCAGTCCCCCCCACCCCCACCAGCCCCCACCACCAGTCCTACCAGACCTACCATTCTACCGAATTGTCACGCTCGTTTATGCATCAACGGTAATTGAATGAGTGTGGCGGAAATTGATGCAATCAAACTGCTTTTTGATTTTTTCTTATTCTCAATTTAATTAATTTAATTCAGTTATTTACATTAATTTATTCATAAATAAATAAACCAAATAAAAAATAGTTAAATTAACTAAAAGTAATTTTGTACATTAATTTAATTTTATTTAATTATTTAATTTAGTATTATATTTTTTCATATTGTTTCTGTGTCTCTCTACGTCCACCCTCTTATTCTCCAATACTCAAACCACCTGATCTCTTTACATATACTGGACATCGCCACCAGCTGTAGCCAGTGGTGATGTCGGTAAGATACTCGACCGCGGATCAGTATGCACGGAGTTCAAATCCTGGGCTCACCTGTCATTGACCTCGCTTTCGAGTGAGGAAACTGACGTCTAAGCTTTACCAGCTTTTAACCTAAGCTTAACCAGCCTATTCTTTTATAGCTATACCAACCTAAGCTTTTCCATCTTTTCTACGCTACTGTTGTTGTTGTTGCGTGTTGCAGCTAGCGCAGACTTCGACACGGACGACCTGGCTGAGCGAAGGTCCCAGAGGTCCCGGATCACGAGCAAATCCCCCGCGTCCATGAGCAGACAGCCGGGAGCGAGACAAGCGAGGACACCCGCGAGCAGGAAGCATGGCAGAAAGAGCGGAGGCAGACGTATGCCTTTGGATTCAGATACGTCCGGGTTATGATTCAGTGAAGCCTCTGAGTGCGACTGTATGAGAGTGGGTATGTGTGTGCATGTGTGCGTGTGCGAGAGTGTAAGTAATAACAACAACAACAAGTGTATTTATGAAAACAAAAGCAAATAACATAAAATATGTGGACATAATCTTAAGGAAGGCAGTGGACATGAGTAGACATTAAATTCTAATAGATTGATTGATTGATGGGTTTAGAGGGGGTGCAGTGGACAGGACCTGCATATTAAGTCGATGTGATCATCCGTTGTCTCTCGCTATGATCTACTGTCACAGTCTTATCTTTGACTGTGTTTAAAGCTTGAAACATGTTTTCAATAACACAAATGTCATTTCGGTTATCTTGGCAAAAAAAGCCTACTACAACCTCTATTTCTCTTGTGTTCTGCCAAGTATCACGTGCATATTCCTGCTCGTAGTCTGCTTTCAGGATCCATCAAGAGGACGCCATAGATCAACAAGTTAATCACTTCACAATGGGCGATGCCTTATCCATACCTTATATAGCCTATAGCTAACTATGTCCTATCCATACGACACATAAATGCGTGTTTTGTAATATGTATGCTGTACCTTGTATGTGTAATAAATCGAATATAGTGCTTTCTCTATATTGTTAACTGTCGCTGATGTTTCTAACTGTATTATCTACCGTTTGCAGCCAGCCTTAGTTAATAATTGTTCTTAATTATATCTTTTTTGTGGTGATTAGTTGGCTATGCAAATTTAGTTCCACTGCTTTTACAACATGCTTCAATGCCGTTCAGCGTTTCTTTTTTGAAGATCTTAATTATGTCAAATTTTAGTAAAAGATTTCTAGCTAGAAAATCTCTCATTACTCTTGATCCTACAATAGATGTTGCAGGTCTATTGAATATGTATGTAAACAGGTTGTGTTTGGCACTAGGAGCTCAATAGGTTTGCGTTTAATCCTATACCTTATCAATCAAAACCTGTGAAGAGTGTTACCATAACTGTTGATTATCAGAGAGGTCTTTGATACGAGTTAAGAAATGACATCAAATGTCACATGGATTGTTGAATCAAAGATCAGTAAGGAAAAATATCATGGCATATTCTCGTTAAATCTATCATCCGATAGTCAGGGACGTCTCTTGCAGACACTCATACCGCTCATAAAATCTGTTATGTCGCATCAACCTCTCGTAGAATCTATCGTATCATATGCTTTCAATTGATGCCAAATAATTGACTCGATATTTTTACTAATTTACATTTATTAACTCGGGTATAAACGATCATGTTTGTGCGGTGTATTATTGTTTATGATTCTAACACTGAGTGTATTCAATCCGCTATTGAATTTAATATCAATTTCACATGTATAAAATGGTTAAAACTCTTAAGCTGGGTTTTGTAGGAAACAGATAACATTGAATTTGATCGAGATTAGCTAATCCACTGCTAGACATATACATGTATAACTGTACAGTGAAGATTTTGTTTCATGAGTAAAATTTTGATCCTGATCAGCTGACTGGAGTTTTGATCGGAGATTAATTGACAAGCAAGCGCTCATTAGTGTAATACCACCAGCTTTCAATCTGCCCAACCGAATAAAAATTGTAAGATCATCTATGACTCCAGTTTCGCCTCTTCCTTAGACTTATTGACGACCAGCCTCGAATTGGGATTTTGTATTGAAACTATTTAAATATCAAACACGGTACTATAAAACTTTTATCACAAAAGGCTCATTCCTCCGATTTCTTAAATTATTCATTTGAGATCTTTAATAATATAAATCCCCCAGTTTTGGCCGTCTTAATGCGTGCAAAAGGAAAATAACCCGAAATTAGCTAAACCCTATTGGCACTCTTTCAGGAATATCCAAGTTAAATTGAGTGATCACAATAAACATATAAACTCCCATATTTAACTCAGTAGCACAGAATTGCATCTTCTAAGGAAAACGAAAAACTACAAGTCGCTTATCGTCATTAGTTTCTTCCCGTCCCTCTAAATAGCTTATCTCAAAAATCCTTAAATTTCACAAAATATTGTATTTAGACTATCTACTTGCTTCCTATAGGACTATATCTTTAATGCTGATTCGTTTCACTTGTTTCATTTAACTATGATTTATATATGCTGTAGATGTAATTAATTTTGCACATTAGCTGTTTTGACGAGGAAATTAGAGAGCTTTTTCTGCAAGAATTTGTTTAAATTGATGTGTACATATGGCAAGAATATTATTTTTTTTAAATTAGTTGTTTTAATTACTCAGTGCAAAGCTACTGCTTGAGATCATTTTAGAACATACTATACTACTACGGAACCTTCCAATGAATCAATCAAGGCGCCCTACACAGTTTACAGTGTTAATTAGTCCATTTTCCACTGAAAATATCCTTACTTGTAATTCCTAAGAAAGCTCATCTTTTATTGCAGGGCAAATAAAATGAAATGAATGGAACTCAGCGTTCTTCTCCGGTAATCAAGAATTAGATCCGATTAGGAAGCTTTGCGTCAAATCAGATAGAAATCATATATTTCAGCTCTTAAAAGATATGATCAAACAAATGCACTTGAAAGCAACTGAGCAAACAAATAACCATTACTAGCTATAATATACATCTAAACTTTTGGCACTTTTGGGAGTATATGAATCACTAGTAGCAGAACCACAGATATGACAAATCTGCAGAGCCACAAAACTGATGATTCCTGCAATGTAATGGGCTATGCATAATTGCACTAATTTGTAAATACAAGCGGTTGTCATTTGTGAAGCTTTATGACCAAAGAATCGCATATACATAATGCCTTGATAGATAGGATAATGAATTTAGTTAGATTTAACACAAAAAACTCATCCTCTTGAAGTCCAAAAATTAAACATAAGAATTCCTTATTTTTTAAAGCTAAGCAATCAAGTAAAGAAGAGGATATGAAACTCTATAAAGCCTATAAAAAAGATCTTGATAGAATCATCAAAAATACCCAAATTGAATACTATAAAAATCTTCTTGACTCGCGAAAAAATTCTATCAAGAATATATGGAAAACTCTTAATAATATTTGCAGCTTTAAAAAAAAGCGTTGTAACTCCCAAATTGGTTATGTGACAAAAGACACTAAAAAAATATACAATCAAAGGGAAATAGCTGAACCTTTTAATGAGTATTTTTCTGAAATTGAGTCAAAATTAGCGTCTAAATTTAACTCCCATAACTCAACTAATATTAATTTTAAGCAATATTTGCCACCATCTTGTCAAAATTCATTATTTCTTAAACCTGCCACCACCAATGAAGTCTTCAACACCATCCTGGCGCTTAAAAAAACTAATTCGACAGGTCCTGATGGCTTATCTAATAAAATTCTACAACTATCCTCAGACTTTATTGCTGAACCATTAACACGCATAATTAATCGAACTTTTATTACTGGTGTATTCCCTACTAGATTTAAGACAGCCAAAGTTATCCCAGTTTTTAAATCAAGAAAAAGTGATGATGTACAAAATTTTAGACCTATTTCTTTGCTAGACAACCTCAGTAAAATTTTTGAAAGACTAGTATATAACAGAATTATAGAATTTTTTGAATGACATAATACACTTTCTGAAAATCAATTTGGTTTCAGAAAAGGGCACTCTACAGTAGACGCAATTTTCAGTAGTTTAAATATGATACGTTCTCAGAAAGGCAATAAAAATCATACACTGGGACTCTTTCTAGACCTCAGCAAAGCATTTGACACGGTCGATCATGACATCCTCCTAAATAAATTAGAAAATTATGGTATAAGAGGTTTACCACTCAGTTGGCTAACCTCGTATCTTACAAATAGACAGCAATATTCAGTCATAGGCGACTCAGTTTCTTCCACTAAACCAATCTCAGTTGGAGTTCCACAAGGCTCTATATTAGGGCCTTTGCTTTTCCTAATATATGTCAATGATATCCATCATACGTGCCCTGACCTTTCATTCAAACTTTTTGCTGATGATTCAAATGCCTTTATTAAAGGAAATAACTTGTTAGATTTGTTTGCATGTGCCAATTCGGCAAGTAAAAAAATTTGTAACTGGTTCAAAAGTAATCGTTTAACTATTAATACAACTAAATCAGCATATATTGTTTTCTTTCCGTCTACCAATGACGAAGCGTATATGCGTGATAACAATCTTACATTATTTATGGACCATAATCAAATTGCAAGAGTTAATTGTATTAAATTCCTTGGTGTAGAAATTGACGAACATTAAAGTTTTAAAAATCATATCGAAAAAATTACAAAAACTGTTAAAAGTGATAACGGATTACTCTTTAATCGAAGAGAATTTATACCAATGTCCTGTCGCAGGAACTTGTATCTCTCTATGATATATTCTCGTGTAAGATATTGCATTGAAATTTATGGTTATGCCACTTGGAATGTTTTGCAACCACTACATATTGCTTGTAACAGAGTTCTGCGAACCCTGCAAGGAAGACGTCGTTACTGTAATGTTAAAGATCTTTATGTTTATTATGATATTTTGCCAGTTCATCTATTGCATAAATACTGTATGGCCAAGTTGATTCATAAATGTATTAGCAGTAATTTACCTAAGTCTACAGTATTGGCTAATATGTTTGATCTCAACCACTCTAAGCATAATTATTCAACTAGACTGCTTGACTCCAACTATCTGTTTAAAAAATTCAATGTAACACTCTATAAATCTTATGTAAATGAGGCGTGTACGGACTGGAATAAAATTCCACCAATATTACGCAACATCAAATTGCTATCAACCTTTTCTAGAGAATTTAAACAGTATTTATTAGAAAATTTGTCACAATAACAAAAATTGTTTTTTTTCTCATCCAACTTCTGCTTTGTTGTAATTTAAAATCTTCTATGATTGACACTTTCACTCTTTTAGTTTGATTAAAAGTTTGATTTAGACATGTGGGACGCTTGTTAGCGGGGTGATTGATATCCGGGTGGTCAACTCGATAGGGTGTTATGCTCCCTCATTGATGGCCTGGTTTTTGCATGTATTAGAGTGCCTATCTTTGCGTTTTACTTTGTACCTTCATATTATTCGAAATATGTTGACTGTCGTGCTGTGTGATATGTGAACAAAAAAAATATTCTTCCTATATTATTTTACAATTGCAACATTTTTATTAAAATAATATTATTAAATAATATAATTGAACACTAAGAGACTTATAGTGTTTTGGGGTTTTTAGTATTTTGTTAAATATTTCGAATTAAAGTTTTAAAAATTGCATCACATTAAAAATTTCATATTATAAAGCATTAATGAAATAAATTATAATACATGTAGTATAACGCATCAGCATATTCAGTGATGTATTTTAACAGATTCTGTTTGGCAAATGATATTAAAATTTTAAGCCTCCTATTACATCTGAATTTTTAATAATACAGCACAGTGGGGCATCCCACAATTCATCTACATAGAATTTTAAATAATATATCACACTAGGGTTTTAATATTACATCATATTACTGTTTAGACTTCATTTTTTATATAATTTTTTCTTCCTTTTGGAGTATATGAATGATAAGCAGAACCACAAATATGACAAAATCTGAAGAGCCATGAAACGGGTGACTCCTACAATATAATGGGCTAAGCATGATTGCACTTCATATTGCATACTTCCTCTTTGTTTGTGTCCCCATGGCATTAATTGTATTATTATCTCACTCATAAGAACAACGATAATTAATTGATTTCAATAATAGACTAGTGCTACGAGATTATGCAAAACCTTTTTATTTCTTTGAGTTATACGAAATCTGAAAAATTTATAAAACAAACCCGTTTCAATTAATCATAATAAGGTTTCTTCATCTTCTAGTGGATTATCTAACGGCAGGTCTATGGCATGGTCTATGGCATCGTAAAACTCTTCTAACCAATTCGATCCGCAGCCTTCCTTTTCATCTATGTCTGTGAATTTGTTATCAAATCACCCCACGTCACAAGTCTTGGTCTACCTCCAAATCTTTTCCTTTTCATTTTAAAGTTTAAAACTGTAAATTCTATGAAACTATGGAATTATTAACACCAATATTTGGAAGTTTACAGATAATCGTTAACTTTTTAGTAACTGAATATGTCAATATAGTTTGCCTTTACTTGTAAAAAGATTTACCTCTGTTGTCTTCTCTCTCTCTCTCTTCTCTTAGTGCACTCCCCACTGGCAGGTCCATGGTATACATACATAATGCCAACCCTTTTCTCGTCTTCCATTTTCTTCTTCATGTCCACATACGAGTGGAGCTTTAAATCATCTAACATTCCTTTTTATATACCATTGTTCTTGTGGATTCTGCTTATGACGAGGTGTGCCTCCTATGCCTTCCTCAGCTTCGACTTACATTTACTGGGCAGGGGCGTCATTCCCTGAGAAAACAATCCTGTTTACCCAAATCAAAAGTAAATAAAAAAACCTGTTAACCTCTGTTGTCTTACGACTGATAATTCGAATCTATTGCATAATCCTGACCATCCTGGACTCCAATAATTGAATTTGGCAGCTTGAGAAAAGACAGTTCGGTCAACGGCTCCTTTTGGATGCATAGACGAACACTGAACCCCCAACGGGCATTGTGTCTATCGAATATCGACTATTTTGATATACATATACAGTATAGCCATGGATGTGAGCACATTGCTATATGGCCCTGTATACTAGGACATTGATGTATATCCCTGAGTAATAATGGTACATGTATGTTACTGTATATCCTTGTATACTACTGAATTGTTTCTCAATTAACAGATATAAAACTAATAAATTTTCTGAGATCTGTGAAATATTGCTGCAAAATTTTGTTTAGGTATATATCAGTAGCCTTGAGAGATATCAAACGATAATGGAATGCATGCAATTGGCAAGTTTTATTTTATGTTCCGGGACACTATAGTATGCTCCATTTGTTTAATAAAACTTCTCTGAGAGACGAATGAGCAGAAACTGAAGGAAGAAAGCAAAGGGAATGAAGCTAATAAGATCTTCTAATCCCTGAAAGCTATACTTTCCCAAGTTAACAGCTGCTCCGTGGGTCAGTATTTAGCACATTCGGTTTATTTGCGTGTCAATTGAATGAAGTTAAGCTGCGCTTGGCTCAGTTAGCATATGTATGGGTGACCAGCATGGAAGACCGAGTGTTGACAGTTTTGAATGAGAAAAATATCTAAGGTGTTAGAAGGTTGTTCTTAAATCCGCGCCGGTTACATTTGATGTGCTATCAAAAGGCAACAATTACTAAGAATTTTAAAGATGAAGGAGCAAATAACGAAAACTACAAATACAGCCACTAAGAAAAGAATCTATGCAGCATATGCGGTTGACATGTGTGTAACCATACTACAGAAAACTAAGGTTTAATAAAGGCTTCGCATAGATGCTGGGCTCAACTTCTAGGCCAACAAAATGCCCCTACTGATGATAACGGTGGTAGCTAAATTATTATGATATCAGTAAGCAAGAGGAATGATCAAATATTTTCATATCTACCACTTTTAAACCGTTAGGTATTTTATTTAATCTGGATGACATCAGGTAAAATGGCGGTTGTTTATTTTTGAAATATAAAGAAATACCGTTACTAATTTACGCTCATTTATTAATATTAACGAACCAGAAGGCTGTTCTATACGTTATCGAGAACTGCATCATGACGGACACTACCTGTGTAACTGTTAATGAGCTGTTATGCTTCGTATCTAATAACGTAAATGCCCAAGCGAGACAAGCTATAGTTACTCAGCTGATTGGTTTATACAACACGGAGGAGATTGCAGAGGCTAAAATGTTCTCTTTGAGTTTTTAGATAAATGTAGGAGCAATGAGAATGCTAAAACCTCTTTGCCTAGGAATATAGCTCGGCGTGTTACAGAAAATAAACGCAAGCTCGACGCTGAGGATATATTGGACGCATGGATGGCGGCAGATATCAACAAGCTGGATATGCCCAAGTTCGCTGCCCTTGATCTCTCCTGAGTTCCGCCAACCAGATTTACCGAAAAGGACGTTTGTGGACTATGTGCCATGATCTTCGAAATGAGGTCTCAAATGGATAGCTTTGTGGTTAAAATAAACTCAATGAGGAGTTTATTAAGAAACCGGTCCCCAGTTCTGATGTTCAGTCTACTCTGGGTGAGAGGTTCGGTATTATAGACTCTAAGATAGACGCCATTCTACATGGGTTAGATAAGGGTCCTCCCATCTCTCTCTTGCCTTCGTCCAGAACTCAAACTATGGATTCGTATGAACCCCCTAACAAAGATCGTATCCGTGCTCCTAATAGTCGTGATGATGTTGCCGTTCATAAGACAGCTTGGGCAGACATAGTTAATTCGCCCTCCCCCCAGACCCCTGTGCAACGCTCAATCTCACAAAAGAAGCCTACTAATCTGGAGAGAACATCCTCACACCCTAGTTCCAACACTGGGGATCAGGATGGCTTTCAGCTCGTCCAGAGGAAGAAGCCTAGGCCTTCACATTTGATCGGAAAAAAAGCTACAACGGGTGACTCAAAAGTTAAAGCTATTACCAAAAGAATGGCAATTTTTGTTGGGAGGTTGGAGAAGGAAACGACTACTGATGATATAATGGAGTTGCTAGGAGCCAGTGAAATCCAAGGCTGTGTCTGTAAGAAATTGTCAGGGGTTGGTAAGGATGGTCGTGAATACAAATTCAGTGCATTCATTGTCACCTGTGATGTTAAATACAAAGGTGATATATTAGATGCAAATATATGGCCTGAAAACTCTGTAATTAGGGAGTGGGAGTGGTGATATAACCAGAAATAAAGATAGCCTATATCTTATATTTAACAATGGCAATTAATATTGCGACTTTTAATATGCACGGTTTTAACAATGGTGCAGCTATGCTAAAAGAATTAGCAATAAAGCATTGTATAATTGCAGTACAAGAACACTGGCTCAGGGAAAACGAATTGCATAAGCTTTTACTCATATGTACTGATTATGAGTTGCGTTCTGTTTCCGCTATGACTAATAGGCTGGAGAAGGCATACTGCTAGGTAGGCCTTTCTCTGGTGTGGCTTTATTTATGGCATAAATCAATTGATAAGTTTGTACAATATGTGGGAGCAGATCCCTCTAATAGATGCTTAGCGGTTAAGATATCGTTAGGTTATCGCATTACTTTATTGATAAATGTTTACTTTCCTTGTAAGACCGAAGCTGCAACATATAGAGATGATGTTAATGTGATAATAGGTTTTATTGATTATATTGTTGAGAATAATGCCCATACTGATGTTATCATTCTTGGCGACACTAATTTTGAGTTGGACAGCAAAAATCTAGGCTTTAATATTTTCAATCAATTTCTTACGAGTGTTAAAATGAGCTCTTGTGATGATATTGTTGAATGTGACACTAATGATAAATCTACTTTTGTTAATTCATATTATGGATATAGTTCATATATTGATCATGTATTTCTTTGTAACGAATGAATTGAAATCTGACATTAACTCTGTCGAAATTATTGATTGCCCTTTAAACCACAGTGATCACCGTCCAGTTAGTATGACGTTAAATAGCTGCATTACAATTCCCTTTGGAAGTTTGCAGTCCAGTGAGTCTGGGTTAAATGATAACGCCAACTAGCAAGTTCTTCAAGCGTAGATGGGACAAAGGTGACTTGCGTAAATATTATAATTATAGTGGCATGTTACTCTCTAATTTACACATTTGTACTAGTTTATATAGCTGTACCTGTTCGTGTAGCGATCGTTATTCTTGTAATGGCAACAGTGCTAAACTAGCTATAGATGATTTCTATAACAATATTGTTAACGCGTTGTTAACAGCAGAGAGCACTTCCATAAAGAACCTTCTTCAGCACTAAAACCATGCTGGAATGACCAACTAAATGAACTTAAGGATAAGTCTATTATGTGGCATCGTATTTGGCATGATATGGGTCGACCAAAAACTTGTTTGATCTTCTCCATTAAGAACGATGCAAAGTTCAAATATAAACTAGCTATTAAAAAAGCAGCTGAGAAATATGGAAGTAGGTATGATGAAGCCTCAATTTTGCATATTTCTAATAAAGACAGCACCGAATTTTGGAATGCTTGATCTAAGAAAATGCATACTGGTCATACTAATAACAATAAGATATGTGTTAATGGATCCAGTTCGGATAAGGTGGTTGCAGATGCCTTCATGAATCATTTTCAAACTGTATACTGTGATTCTGGTTTGGCTACCAACGCTAAATCTGAGTTTGAAAGCTTGATGACTAAAAGTTTAGCTAATTTCTCAAATGTTTATGCTCCTGATATGTCGTGTTTAACGGTTGAACTAGTGGATCGCTGTATACGTAAGCTTGCTATAGGTAAGGCTTGTGGTCCTGACAATTTAATGGCTGAAAATCTAATATATGCACACCCTATACTAGTCGTTCAGTTAACTAACCTATTTAAAAGCATTGCCATCCAGGGTTATGTTCCTCAAGGGTTCAGTACAGGTTATATTATCCCGATAATTAAGGACAAACTTGGTGATAAAAACGACGTTAACAACTATAGAGGTATCACATTAATTGCACTCATTTCTAAACTGTTAGAGTTAGTCATTCTTGATATATGTGAGGATTATCTTGTTACTAGCAACCTCCAATTTGGTTTCAAGGTAAACTCAGGTTGTAATCATGCAATTTTTATGATGACTGAAGTCGTTAAATATTTTCTAGATAATGGTAATAGTGTGTTTATGGCCACACTTGACCTGAAGAAGGCATTCGATAAAGTTAACCACTTTAAATTATTTACAAGTCTTATATTGAAGGGCATTCCTTTATGAATTATAATTGTGCTACAGGACTGGTATTCTAAGTTAAATGTCTTTGTTCGTTGGAATGGATCCTATTCTCATAATACTTGTGTTAAAAGTGGCGTGAGACAAGGTAGCTCTCTATCGCCGGCTTTATTTAGTATCTTTATTGATCCTTGTATTAATGACCTAAAATCTCTTAATGTAGATTGTACGATTGGTGCACAATTTGTTGGTAAGATCTTATACGCTGATGATTTGCTTCTTATTTCACCAACGGTCCTCGGTTTACAAAAGATGCTAGATCAATGCTCAATTTCGTTTGATAATTTACTATTGGAATTCAATATAGATAAATCTATGTGTGCTGCGATTGGGTTAGGGTCAGCGTGTGAAATTTCTCCAATATCTCTAATGAAAAAACCATTAAACTGGGTAAAACGTTTCAAGTACTTAGGTATTACTTTTATAGCAAGTAAAAATCTAATGGTTGATACCAATTTGATTATTAGAAAATTTTACTCTAGCTGCAATAATATATTGAGTAAATCAGCTTATTTAACTGAGCTGACAAGATTGCATCTTTTAGAGTCCTACTGCTTGCCTATTTTAACCTATGCCACTGTTAGTATTTCACTTAGAAACGATTAAATTCATGATTTAAAGGTTGCCTGGAACAGTGTTTATAGAAAGCTATTTAACTATCATAAATGGGAATCTGTTAAGCCAATTAGGATAGGGTTGGGTAAGTTGGATTTTAAGCACATTAGAGTTAAACTTATGTTAAATTTCTTTAGAAGCAGCCTAAATAGATTCAGTATAAATATAATTCTAAAGCATTTTGTAATTAGATATTTGTTGAGGGATTTAGATACAATGTGTCATTGTTTTAGATTGCCTATAAATTGTTCGATGGTTCTAGACAATTGAGTGTCTTATGGTAGAAGCGTGTATTTAATTTACAAAGCTTTTAATGCTAGTGCTGGTATTAGCAGGAATTCTAGTTAAGTTTCTAGTATTTCATTTTTGATTGTTTTATAATCCAATGTTTTTGTGTGTATGTGTGTATATATATTTATATGTGATGTATCTTGATCCTGTCTGTTTTTGACGAATAAAGAAATTAATATTTTAGGCAATTTTCCATGTCCTGTGAATATCCGAGGTTTTACTCACAGATCAGCGCTTTGGACGTAGCCTAAGTGTGTAGAAGGTACAGAAAGGTTATGAGATTTTAATTAAATCGATCTCAAGTGAATTGAGCACTCGTGGTGCCAAACCCTGGTAGAGGTGATCAGAGAGTAAATGGTCCGATCTTCTCAGGACTGGCATAGATGGGCAATGGACTAAGCCGCCTGATGGTTTGAACGTATATGGTCTTAACGTGAAATATTAATGTTTAAATGATTTTTATGTTAAGATAATTATAGAAACAATTAATGACTAAATTTTAAAGCCTAGTTAAGCGTCAGTTTCCTGGCTTGAAGGTATGTTAGTGCGAGGACAGCACTGGATTTAAACCCTGTATCTACTGTTCTGCAATCGGACGACTTGTCCAGCATGCAAGCACTTCAGCCCTATATTGTTAACAGTTTTTAACAGTTATGTAAACCATTTGTATCGCCAGGTCATTAAGATCTTGCGCATACTTTAATATTAAATGCATGTATTCCTTCGTTATAGTACTGTGTCATGTATATGACTGGTAACGCAAATTGTTTTCACAATAAAATCATAAAAGATTGACCTATTTTCTAAATATTTACTCAACCCATGCCATTGACGGTACCCATGCCAATATGCAATATTGCTGCCAAATAATATTATGCAGAAATTTCGTGGAAATAACTTCAATAATAGTAAAGTTATAGATTAACGAATTTGAGTGGGGACAAATTAGAAATTTCCAGTATAGAAATACAGGCGTGTTACATGCAGCTTAAAATATGATCAATAAAACAATTGAATAGAATAGAATAGATAGTATGTTTATTTTCAGCGAAGACACAAAATGCATAAACGACATACAATGTATCAACAGCAATTCCTACATCTAACGCGAGAAAAATCGGTCGTTAGTGAAGACACAGAGTATCTTATCTAGCTGACTACCATAATAATAAACAACACGTCACGTAGGCCTATATTTTCTGCAACTACTATCTACATGTAGAAGGAAGTGCAATCAATTCGACGCGGTATTTTGTCGCGTTTTGGAAAACAAGCGATTGCACTTCAACATAGCATTGACAGAAAATATATGTGACATGTTCTCTATTGTTTTAATAGCTTCAACTTTACGCTATTTGCAGCATGCCTGTATTGATAAACTGGAAATATTTTACTTGAACGCACTCATATTCGCAAAATCATAACTATTGGATCTACCATTATTAAAGATATTTCCAATGAATTTCTGTTTATTTGGCAGAAGTGGCTGCTGGTCAAGTTGCGTAAAATACACAGTGAAAGAGTAGGTAAAGCTAATGTTAGCGTCAGTTTCCTCAATCGAAAGAGCTGTCAGTGACAGGTAAGCCTAGTATTTGAACCCCGCACATACTGATCCGCGGGCGAATATCTTACCGACATAACCACTGGCTAGCCAGTGAATACTTACGTAAGATAACTTAAGCCTATGTATCGACTTTCTAACCGATATACTTCTGTTGCGCATTATTAGGGTCAAATTTGTACTTTTTATTGTAAGTATTTTTAAACAATGGATGCTCGAAACTTTTTCGCAATTTCTTCGTCTCCCAATACATCTATGCTACGCTCTAGATGGACAAACAATCATGTGTCATGTGGAGTCCGTGTTCACGAATCGATCCGTTAATCGATAAAGCTTCGCAGTCTGAGAATGTTTTACGAAGCTGGACACTCTCAGCCTTGTCTATGATACGACTGAAGGTTAGGCTGGAGGAAAATACACTGAAAATATTGAATGCGTACTCGAAAAATAATGCGTCTATTGATTGTAAATGGTTCTTTTTGAATCTAACGTTTGTTTAATTCTCGCAATAATTGGAGACATATCTCATATGTACTTGTATATTAAATATATATTTTATGCAATCCTTATATACACTATTGTGCGTGTATAGTTCAAGCATGTACTTTGCTTGGTGTGACACACTGAGCAAAGTACATGTAACATTGGCTGCTCTATTTATCAATGATTAGGAATCAAATATTCCCATCAGTTAGACTTTAGACTTTTTATTCGTTTAAGTTAAACTAAAACCTTTCATTATGTTATTTAATTAATCAACTTCGGATGATGATAGGTATTATCATATTACAGAGAAACGCCTAAGTAGGGATAAAGAAAATTTTCCAAGAATCTATAGAATAATAAGAAACAATATAAAATAATATTGTAATATAAATAATAAACAATAAGGCCATATGACGCCGTTTAACGTAAGTTTCATCCGTGACAGTAACATCAGCCTCAGCAAGGGCTGATGGACAAGTTGATAGCACGCTTGCCTGATTAGAAACAGGCTCAAGAGCCATCATACAGTCTCAAACTGTTCACTTGAGGTAGGGAAACAAACGCTCAATGGATCTTAAGAAGCTAATATGAGTTAGTTGACTGCTGAAGTCAATATAAGATCCATGGAATTGATTGACTCACCCAGTTCCGCAGTTGATATTGACTGAGTCGCCTGCGAGGAAGTGAGCATTGAAGAACCGAAGCTACCGTTTCGTGTTGTGGGACAGGATGTCCATGGAACGTTTGATAATTAAATGGCGGCTTTGCTATTTAATCAATCAATAAAGGATGAAAAAGAAGTAGCGAAACGAATGAATGCAGTCGTCTATAGAATGATTGCTAATTAACTGTATCTATAGCTCAATCAATCGGCTTGTTCTCCAGTAAAACATCAAAAAATTGATTCAGTGCTTTGTAAAATATCGAAGCTACATCTGCCTAATCTTTTTATAGCAATGGGCATATCTTAGTTTAGTCCAACGTTAGTTTTACATTGATATGCCTGTTTAATTTCGTCTATTTTTGATATTTAAGATAACGCATTTTTCATGTTATAAACTATTGTTAACGAATCGGCTTTGCTAAGTTTCCAAAGTGAACAAAATGCATAAATCAATGTTCAAGATTTAAAGGCTATTAATGCAAATTCATTGAACGTGTGTGAGGAATAAAGTCTTAAACGGATCTAAAATGTTATGAAAGAAATCATTAAAGATCTTATTTTCAATAATCATAATTTTCCTAATTGAAAAATATTTTAGAAGTTGGCTGTGTCAATTATCTAATAGAAAGCTCAGGTACAAATTGAATTGTTACTGTTTGCACATTTAGCTCAATTACAATTTTGCTTATTATGAAAAAATTAATAAATGGTCAACCAAGCCTACGACCCCTTTCCTTGTAGCCATCAGTGAATATTCAGAAAATACTAACGCAAAATTTGTATGGAAATAGTATTTTCCCAGCTACAGGCTACAATAAAGTATCTCAAAATTGTAGCAATATTTTACAATATCTAATATTGTAGCAATGTCTTTAGGTGTCAAACAACATAAGTGTCTAAAACTGTAAAGGCGCAGCTTTTGATTATATATATATATATATATATATATATATATATATATATATATATATCAATAATCATCTAATTATAATTATTCGATGGATTGCTCATTTTAGTCAGAGAGCTCACTACAGAACGGAATATGTAGTCCTACATAGAATCTTCATATGGGTGAGCACTGAAGAAAGTGTACATAGTTGAGCTAGAAACCAGAATGAATGATAGTCAGAAAGAAAAGGGAGAGAAAGCTATAGAGAGCGAAGGGGAGAGAGAGAGAAAGAGAGAGAGAGAGAGAGAAAGACTGAGAGAAACTGAAGGAAAGAGAGAAGTAAAAGGAGTATAGTTTTCACTTTTCATGATTCAGTGATAAATGCTTAGCAGCTGCAGCTGCAGCTGCAGATTCGCAGCAGCTGCTGGGCAGCAAGCAGAGGATTTCTAGGCTTCGGCGCCAGGCAGCTAACAGCTGAATTGTTATAACTCTATTGTGGCTCACACGTGACCTCTCTTATAAACGTAAATAAACTTAACATCTGTTTCATATCAAGACGATATCACCTGAGGAGGTCTTACTCCGATATTTGTACTCTTAGCCTCCTGCTTATCAGACGATTGTGTTTAACTTTCAGCCATTCAAAATGGAACTTTACAAACATTAATTTAAGTATTTCAAATTTTTCTGATATTTTAAATTTTGTACCATCTCCATTAGCATGATTTCTTCTTTATCGAATTTGTCAGATCATTAAACCTAAAGAAACCTTTAATCTCAGTTTCCATGTATTTATGCCTTTCTGACAAATCAAAATATGATTTGTGAAGGAATAAATTTTTCCAGATAGAAGCTTGTACAGGTGCGGGAAAGAGACCCCGCTATGTAATCAGTGCTACAGATAGCTACAGCCCGGCAGACAATCCGCACAGAATGTCTCGACGTATCCATGGGCGAACCTTTCCAAATCTTCACTTAGGGGTGGAAGTAGGAAAGAATGGTATAGGAAACAAATGTGGCTTGACATCAAACGAAATTCATGAAAATCAAATTCACACATTTCCCGCATATATTTAAGGATTTCAGTGAGGTAAAATAACTCCCTTGCACCTCATTAGTAAGTGTTTCTAACTGTCTGCTTGCCTATCACCAAAAGTCCTTCTCAGAATCTATCTTTGTGCTTGTTCCTTTCGTTTTCTTCTTGTTAAGTTCTTCCATACATTTTCCCATTCAATTCCTGCAGGAAGGCTATCTAAAGTGCCCAGTTGCTCAATCAGGGCCAGAACTCTGGATAATAGCTTAGTGATTGTGAGCAGGACTGGCTTATGTCTGTTGGATTACAGCCGTAAGGATATCGTGAAACATTTACCGGATTCTTTTTCCATATGATTGGTAAGTTTGTTCAATTATTAAATGTCTACATAGATTAAAAATAATTAATTTAGAATCGATTATATATTAAATAGTCAAAACATAAGGCATAGACTTTGTGAAGTGATTAACTTGTTGATCTAAGGAGTGCTCATATGGAGCGAGAAGGTAGACTTTGAGTATGAATATGTACCTAGAACCTGCCACTTGGCACTGAAGAAGAAGTCAAAACTTGTCAAAGAAACTTGCCAAGCAGACTATCAGGGAATATCATCATACTGTATATATTATAAAGATATTTAAAGAATGTTTAAAATAGGCCTACTTGCAACAGCCACAGAGGTCAGAGGTGAGTCGGTAACTAGTTGACATATAGTTCGGTAGCGTATCAGTGGTTGCTCAATCGACCCACAGCGGATCATCTGATCCTGGGCTCGCCCGTCGCTAATATCGCTTTCGTGAGATCAAACTGACGTTAACAAAGGCTTCACCGCCTTTTTAGAAGAATGGCTAAAATCCAGTCTTCTTCCCTTCATTGACATGCTATCGAGAAGGAAACTGACGTTAAACTTGGCTTTGGCTTAATTTTATATAATCGGTCGTTATAAAAAAGTAATGCTTTACTTGCGTTTATTTTGCAATAAGTAAATCTAAATGGAATGAAATTGATACCGGGGTACTTGAAAAAATATGTTACCGAAAATCGTAGTTATTCGCCGAATTAAAGTGAATGCATATCAGCCTTGGAAGACTGAGTTGGAAGAATACTTTCCTGGTAAACATGAGACCATAAGTTCAAATATGAATCCTTTACTTGTAGTAAAGGATTCACTGCGCTACAAAAATGGGAGTTAAGTTACCTTGATAACATCAATTATAACTAGAGAAACGCATATCTTAATAATCTATCAATTGATTAATTACTGATTGTCATCGTAGTCCTAGATAATCAATTAATCAATTGATAGAATACTGATTGTAATCATAGTCCTGTAATGGATCTTATATTTCCATGTAAAATGGTAGTCAGCCACGTTTCATTACCCAGCTTTTAATATATTAATTGTATTATTCTATCTTATGCTTCGACCAGTGATGCGCCCTTAATTGCATCTTAGTAGTTAAATTATCCGCATTAAAGACGTATAAAAGCTTAATTGTTTTTAGATAAGCGAGGTTTAGTTATATCTCTCCCGTTTGATTATTTTTGCTTTTCTATTTTTTTTATTTTGTATCATTTTTGATTATTATTATGATTATGATTATTATTATTATTATTTTTGATTATTATTATGATTATGATTATTATTATTACTATTTTGGATTATTTTTGATTATTTTTTCAATTAGTTAATTAATTTGCTACGAACTTTACATTTCTTGGTTGGGCATGAGCAAGAACATTATTTATGGCGGAAAAAGGCTATAGTTGGAAATTCGCACTTGATGTAATTATTTTTTGTTTTATTCACTTTTCATGTCTTGCAAATATCGCTCAATTAATTATAAATTTACGTACCGTTAACGATAAAATACAGGCCAAAGTGGTACCTATATGTTACGGTGTAAATACAATTAGCAGTATAAAGCACAATTAAAGTTGGCACTTATTTTCACTATAATATTATGATACTTATAAGCAGAAACAGAAATCGTGATCTAGTACTTTATTTATATTATCATATAATTTTTTTTAAAAGATTTCAAAAAATTAAAAAAAGAGGCAGGGGCAGGTCGAGATTAGGTATGTTAGATGATTTAAAGACCCACTCATATGTGGAAATGAAGAGGAAGGCGGAAGACAGAGAAGAGTGGAGGCGTTATGTACCATGGACCTGCCAGTAGGCAGTGCACTAAGATAAGAATTGTACCTAATTTAATTTAATAACGCTTCGATATATTAAATAAAGGACCAAATTAAATTTAATAATGCTTCGGTAAATTAAATAAACCCTTTAAAACAGCTGAATTATTTTGTAGTATAAGCACTTTGAAGACGTTAAGTGCTATTTAAGTTAATGATTTTTAAATCAAGCACATTTTAAATTGTTACAAATTTTGGGTAAACTAATTTTGAAGTAGCTACTGTATGCGTCCTAATTTATAGTCATAATAGGTCAATCAGGTCAATCATTTATGGCTCAACAGCCAATCAGGTCCGTGAACAGCTGTGACAAATAAAAATAAAATAATAAAGGTTAATTGTAGGTATCTCAATCGATTTAATGGTACATTAGCAATGCTTGCAGATGTCGAAATACAATAAAGTAATTATTGGTATATTGAGGCGATATTTTATATTCATTCACTAAATTAATTTAATTCGTTACCAAATTCTAAGTGAAAATTACCGCGTAGTGTAAAGCAGTGATCATTTTGATTGCGAGAATTATAATCATATTTATCTAGCTCTGTCTGTCTGCTGGTCTGTCTGTCTGCTGCTCTGTCTGTCTGTTTGAAGTACCACTGAGAGTCATGATTCATATTTATAATGCCTCAATAGAAACTGAGTAATTTCATGCTTCCAGGTTTTGTTGAAATAGACGATTTTTCCAAGATGTGTGCACTTTTGCACACGGGTACAAAAGAAATTTTGCAGAGACCCTTATTAGAGTTCATTACTATTTGATAATTATTAATCAACGTATTTTGATCATCGTTGAGAACATGGTGTTTCAGAGGTAAATAATGAAGCAATTTTAACGTACATGTAGTTTACACCTGCCACACTTGCTATTATCAGGAACATATGTTACCGTAATAGCAACATAGCGTCGATTGGCAATCAAAGTCAAGTGTGTGTTTCCCCGAGTAAGTTCGAGAAAATTGAAAATTGTATCTGCCGACAAATGCAAGTGTTCGTAAGAGGCGACTGACGCAGATATGGCAGGGAAGAGACTTGTATCCACGTGGTGATGATATCTGTGTTTTAGACTGATAGATGGTTCATGCTCCAGGCTTTCAGAGTTCTAGCCACTACACCCATTGTGGCATCGTACCACCAGGCTACTTGACTTTCACTGTCCGTTCAGCATTACTATTGCATTGAGCATAGAATGGCGCTATTATTAATATTATTATTATTATTATTAATTTATTTATTTTTTATTTATTTTTTATTTCTTTATCCAACGTTTCGCATAATATCTCTTACAACTTGCACAGAATATTATTTGTCCATTTCACAGTGACTTCAGGTAGTGTTGACCTATTGGAGATCATTAAGTGTTATTCTATGTTAACTTGAAACTATAATACTTATTTTAATAGTAATATTATTTTATTTTTATTATATATTAATATTTTTCAGTAATTTTGCTAATAATCAGTCATTTCTTTTTGTTATTAATATTGTTTTTTTAAAAATTGCCCTTAGCTGTATAAGGCCCTGGACTAACATATAAGATAAAAGAGAGACTTTATTTAATTAAAAGAAAGATGACAAATATTTAAAATAGTTCCTCTACGCTCTGGGAGGCCGCATTCGCCAATGTGCCACGAATGCATACAGCATTAAAACGCTGGAGTGCTATAGATAGGCGCTGCCATAGAAAGGCTTTTTCCCGTAGGTCACCTGAAATGGCACTGGTTCTCCTGCCTAATTCGTTAATGAAGTCCGACGCCGCAGAGTTGATGGGGCTCAATGTCTCAAAAGCAATTGGCAGGAAGATGTAGCTGCTAGAGACTGCGGCATATTTAAGTGTCTTCCTATTGGCAGCGGCTTCAGCAGCTGAGCCAGCAGCAGCGCATGAAAGGCTGAATTATTATTATTATTTTTTTTTTTTTTTTTACCCCGGTGTAAAGAACCTGGGGTTTGATAAAAACGATTCGAGCAATACGTGCTGAATCGCCGCCCGGCTACTCGAGGTCATCAATCGGCTTAAAAGAATTGTTGAAGCAGACTGCATTAAATCTTTGCAAAGTCATGGAAAGCCTTTGCCAAAGAAAAGATGTCTCTCGCTTATCGCCGGTTTGCTCTGCAATAAGTCTGCCTATGCCATTAATAAAGTCAACTCCTTCGGGATTCATCGGGCCCATGGTTCAATAGCCACCGGAACAACTTCATATCCTAAGGACAGATCACGGTATTTATCCAACTTCCTAGAGGCGGCATGAACAGCAGCACCACCGGCTGTGACTGAAGTCGTATTCAGGTAGGAGTTTGCCATAGTGACAATGACCGTGACGTCCCAAACGGCACATTTACCGTTGCACCAGGGCACTAAAGTCATGCCGTCCGGACGCTTGCCGTCTGATCTGGACAACCCACTTGGTTCCTTATAGGAAGGGATGCCTGCTCTCGAAAGTGCTCGCCATATTATGTCATTTAAATTGTGATGGCGAGACATTCTACCTGAGCTTCGTTTGCAGGAGAGACCGTGGAGACCTAAAGCGTCGACTTCATGACCGCAGGGGCACATGTGAGGCTCGCAAGTTTTCGCCCCTAAACGGAAACTAACAGCTACTCGAATCGCCTCATTGTCTAAAAATAGCCCACAAGAAGCAACAGGGAGAGCGTGAAGCCAGTCGCTGCTTCTTTTAGTTGATACAGCTAGGAGTCGTGCTCTGTCTACTGCATTGGACTGGGATTCTAACAGACTGTTATAAATCCGATCCACTATAGGACGGTCCCATGATTTCTGGCTACTGACTGAGGTAGAAGGTGGAGCACTGGAGGTGAGGCTTTTGGACCAAACTGACAACGCAACGTCAATGGAACTATCGGCAGAAAGGGAGCACTTATGAAGGATGGCGTCTTGCAACTGCCTCGTTCCCATCGCTGATGCCAAGAAGGCTGAAGGCGCGATATGGGAAACAAGACGAATTCCAAGACCACCCATGCTCACCGGTAGACTGGCTTGCTGCCACTGCAAAACAGACAAATCTGCGTTGATAACGGCGCACAAGCATTGCCTAAGAGCCTCGTCGTAGTCTAAAAGCCGCGGATTAGAGAAGCTCGGACTAGAGCGCAGAACGTGCATAAGTTTAGGTGCACTTAAAGAAAAGCGAAGGATTGTTAAAGCATCATGAGCGGCTAGCGACTTCAAGCGCGATGCTGTACGTTTGAGGTCTTCAAGGCGACTGGATAAAGCGGTGGTAGTAGCTTCTTCTCCAGAGAGTGGCGCGCCGAGTAGAGAACTATGGGATAGGCACATTGGCACAAATGATGACAAAACTGAGTTGCCCGGAGATTTGCAAACTGATGATATGACTTCGCACTTGGTACGATTCAACTGAAGCCCAAATTCTTGGCCTCTGTCGATGATAGTCCGTACATCATTTGCAATCGACGACTCGCAACCACCTAGAGTAATGTCATCTAGGTATCCCACCGTGAGATCGCTAGAGAGAGAAGTAAGGAGAGGGTGAATAGTCAAGCAAAACAGCATGGGCCCTAAGGGATCCCCTTGTTGGACTCCTTCCTGTGACTCAATGCACCAGTCTCCGAACTTCAACCACGAAGGGCTTGAGTAAGCTAGATGGATTATTATTATTATTATTATTATTATTATTATTATTATTATTAGCGTCATGATCAGAAGCTTTAAGGGTTTTCAAGACAAGTGGTGGTTTATCTTGAAAACCATTATAAGCACTCTGTAAATTCAGTAAATGTAAGACTATTTTGAATGTTTAATTACTATGTAATAAATAAATAATAATAATATTAATAATTAATTTAATTTTAAGGAATATACGGTTATGCTAAATTTTCATATAGTGAACCCTCTGAGATAGCTGAGTCATTAGTTATATGACTGCTCACATTGATGCTCTCTACTAATAACAGTAAATCAGTTGAATCAGTTGTTTAGCAAATTGAGCATCTAATTTTTGCTTATCTTCTTAGCATTGTAGTATTTAATGCTTTAACTTATAATTTAATATAACAAGAGCCGTTATATCCACAAATTTACTTAATAATAATACTAATAATAAAGGCTTTACGTCCGCTTCCTCATACCAAGATGATGTCAGGGTCAGATTATTACTTAGAAGAACTTAAACATTCTGTCGAGGTACAGTTCCAGGAATTCGTTTCTAGGCTCAACAAAACTCTCTAGCAGGTGTGAATCATTCTTCTTGAGTTCACGACGGGTTGAATTGGTCTGAGACTGATTTGATATTTCTTTAAATTTTACAATCGTACTCGTAAACAAATGTTGCACGCCAAGGTTTGCACGCAGTCAAGGCGAGTACATACTGGTACTCTGCTAGCCTACGTTAGACTGGTACTCTGTTAGACTACGTTAGACTGGTACTCTGCTAGCCTACGTTAGACTGGTACTCTGCTAGACTTCGTTAGACTTGTACTCTGCTAGTCTACGTTAGACTGGTACTCTGCTAGACTACGCTAGTCTCTCACTCTGCACATCGCCCTCTCTTTATCGAATCCAGACTTGTTTCAAAGTAACTGCACTCATCCTGCGATAGGCTTTTGTTCCCGATACGCATTTAAGATTGACCTGAATTTCTCGTTGAAATCGTTTAGACTTAGCGAAAATTTACATTCAAAATTTACATCAATCTTTGATGCTATTTTAAATACCTTTCCCATGTGAAAGTTATAACACTCATATATTTAATTTATACACAGTAAGTAGACTTCTAGGATTCTTTCTGTATTGTAACGAGGGAAAAGGGATGATTTTTTCGAAACTACATGTAGGTATTTTCGGTGAAATTGAAGAATTCGCTGAAGCCGAAACTCTGTTTAACGCCACCTGTCGTGAACTCTTTCTTTGACATTGGCTGAAGACAGCGTATAAGCAAAAGCCAATGTCTTCTTAGAATAGCAAAACCAGCACAAAATTTACATGAATCCATCTATATATTAAGTAGCGCAATATAGGCCTATCACCGTATCTTCTCTCAAGTGATACGTCCAGTCACTTCAATGTACATATTCCTGATAATAGTCTGAATTCACTCTAACAAGATCATTCATTAGACATGTTCATTATCAATATCCATTCCAAAGTTAATGCAGACTTTTGCCTAGAAAAATGCTTCAGAAGTAGTCTCTCTTAGTCGCCTCTTAAGCCACGTGCTGTAACTGGTTGACCGATTTTTCAGTTGATTGGTAACCAACATCTCAATGCATTCAAATCTTCTGCTGTGAAGAAAATTGCACTGCAAATACATGTACAAGTACAATATGTACCTGAACCGTCACTACAGTGGTCGTGTTGCTAGAAGAAACTCCACTCAATTATTCCACAGTCTCCTGCTAACTCGCTTTGAGATCGTGTTTAGCATACACTCGAGCGTCCTGGATCGATATTGGATGCCGGGAAATCAATGCAAGTTTCTTATTTCAAGGTTTTTATTCTCTTATTGCCGTTTAGTTTTATTCAGTCACGTTTACTTAGCATTGTATAGCTCTACTGTAACAGAATCTCATAGCTCTAGCTGTACCAGAATCATATTTGATTGCCCGCAATAGTCGGCTTTAATGCGCGTGCCGCTCGATGGACGTCGCTAATATCATTTTGATAGAACAAAAGTACATTGAACGAACGTGAATTGAGCATAGCGTTACACTACAAGTTTCTATATATATATATATATATATATATATATATATATATATATATGTATATATATATATGATATAATATATAGGCCTATATATATATCAATAAAACCTATATATATATATATACACATGTATATATATATATATATATATATATAT